>JAYESA010000233.1:0-313437 GCA_036927795.1 Iris macrosiphon
GTAACCTCCCAAAGGATGGGTGTCCTCCTAAGGATGGGTGGGTAACCTCCCATAGGATGGGTGACCTCTCGTAGGATAGGTGACCTCCCTTAGGATGGAGGACCTCCCGTAGGATGGGTAACCTCCCTAAGGATGGGTGACCTCCCGTAGGATGGGTGACCTCCGGATGGGTGACCTCCCGTAGGATGGGTAAACTCCCTTAGGATATGTAACCTCCATTTGGATGGGTGACCTCCCGTAGGATGGGTGACCTCTATTTGGTTGGTCACCCATCCTACGGGAGGTCACCCATCCAAATGGAGGTCACATATCCTGAGAGAGTTTACCCATCCTACGGGAGGTCACCCATCCAAAGGTCACCCATCCTACGAGAGGTCACCCATGCTTAGGGAGGTTACCCATCCTACGGGAGGTCCTCCATCCTAAGAGAGGTCACCCATCCTACGAGAGGTCACCCATCCTACGGGAGGTTACCCACCCATCCTTAGGAGGACACCAATCCTTTGGGAGGTTACCCATCCTAAGAGAGGTAACCCATCCTACGGTAGGTCACCCATTCTAAGCGAGGTCACACATCCTAAGGGAGGTTTTCCATCCTAGGGAGGTTACCCATCCAAATGGAGGTTAATGATCCTAAGAGAGGTTACCCATCCTAGGAAGGGAGGTCACCCATCCAAATGGAGGTCACCTATCCTACGGAAGGTCACCCAACCAAATGGAGGTCACCCATCCTACGGGAGGTCACTCATCCTAAGGGAGGTCACCCATCCTAGGGAGGTTACCCATCCTACGGGAGGTCACCCATCCTAGGGAGGTTATCCATCCTACGGGAGGTCACCTATCCTAAAAGAGGTTACCCATCCTACGGGAAGTCACCCATCCTAAGGGAGGTTACCCATCCTACGAGAGGTCACCTATCCTAAGTGAGGTTAGCCATCCTAAGAGAGGTCACCCATCCAGAGGTCACCTATCCTAGGGAGGTTACCCATCCTACGGGAGGAGACCGATCCTATGGGAGGTCACCCATTCTATGGAGGTTACCCATCCAAGGGAGGACACCCATCCTACGGGAAGTCACCCATCCTAGGATGTTTACCCATCCAAGGGAGGACACCCATCCTAAGGGAGGTCACCCATCCTACGGGAGGTTACCCATCCTAAGGGAGGAGACCCATCCTATGGGAGGTCACCCATTCTAGGGAGGTTACCTATCCTACGGGAGGTCCTCCATCCTATAGGAGGTTACCCATCCAAATGGAGGTCACATATCCTACGAGAGGTTACCCATCCTATGAAGGTCACCCATCCTAATGGAGGTTATCCATCCTACGGGAGGTTAACCATCCTAGGGAGGTTACCCATCCTAAGGGAGGTCACCTATCCTACCGGAGGTTACCCATCCAAATGGAGGTTAATGATCCTAAGAGAGGTTACCCATCCTTAGGAAGGTCACCCATCCTAGGAAGGTTATCCATCCTATGGGAGGTCAGCCATCCTTAGGAAGGTCACCCATCCTTAGAGAGGTTACCCATCCGAAGAGAGGTCACCCATCCAGAGGTTACCCATCCTACGGGAGGTCCTCTATCCCAAGGGAGGTCACCCATCCAAGGGAGGTCACCCATCCTAAGAGAGGTTACCCATCCTACGGGAGGTCCTCCATCCTTAGGGAGGTTATCCATCCTACAGGAGGTTCACCCATCCTACGGGAGGTCCTCCATCCTATGGGATATCACCCATCCTACGGGAGGTCCCACCTCCCGTAGGATGGGTAACCTCCTTCCTAGGATGGAGGACCTCCCTTAGGATGGGTGACCTCCGGTAGGATGGGTGACCTCCTATAGGATGGGTGACCTCCCGTAGGATGGGTAACCTCTCTTAGGATGGGTGACCTCCCTTGGATAGGTAACCTCTGGGTGGCCTCCCGTAGAATGGGTAACCTTCCTAGGATGGGTGACCTCTCGTAGGATTGGTAACCTCCGGTTGGATGGGTAACCTCCCTAGAATGGATGACCTCCCTTAGGATGGAGGACCTCCCGTAGGCTGGGTAACCTCTCTTAGGATGGGTAACCTCCATTAGGATGGGTGACCTTCATAGGATGGGTAACCTCTCGTAGGATATATTACCTCCCTAGGGATGGGTGACCTCCCATAGGAAGGGTGACCTCCATTTGGTTGGGTGACCTCCCGTAGGATGGGTAACCTTCCTAGGATGGGTGACCTCCCGTAGGATGGGTGACCTCAGGTAGGATGGGTGACCTCCTATAGGATGGGTGACCTCCATTTGGATGGAGGACCTCCCGTAGGATGGGTGATATCCTATAGGATGGAGGACCTCCCGTAGGATGGGTAACCTCCCTAGAATGGGTGACCTCCCATAGGATGGGTCTCCTCCCTTAGGATGGGTAACCTCCCGTAGGATGGGTGACCTCCCGTAGGATGGGTGACCTCCCGTAGGATGGGTAACCTCCCTTGGGTTGGGTGACCTCCCGTAGGATGGATAACCTCTATTAGGATGGGTGACCTTCATAGGATGGGTGACCTCCCTAAGGATGGGTGACCTTCATAGGATGGGTAACCTCCCTAGGATGGGTGACCTCCCGTAGGATGGGTGACCTCCTATAGGATGGGTGACCTCCATTTGGATGGGTAACCTTCCTAGGATGGGTGACCTCCCTTAGGATGGGTAACCTCCCTAGGATGGGTAACCTCCCTAGGATGGGTGACCACCTATAGGATTGGTGACCTCCATTAGGATGGATGACCTCCCGTAGGATGAATGTCTTCCCTAGGATGGGTAACCACCTATACTATTGGTGACCTCCATTTGGATGGGTAACCTCCCGTAGGATGGGTGACCTCCGGATGGGTGACCTCCCGTAGGATGGGTAAACTCCCTTAGGATATGTGACTCCATTTGGATGGGTGACCTCCCGTTGGATGGGTGACCTCCATTTGGTTGGGTGACCTCCCTTAGTATGGATAACCTCTGGATGGGTGACCTCTCGTAGGATAGGTAACCTCTCATAGGATATGTAACCTCCCTAGGATGGGTGACCTCCCGTAGGATGGATAACCTCCCTAGGATGGGTGCCTCCCTTAGGATGGATGACCTCCCTTAGGATGGGTAACTTCTCTAGGATCGAAAACCTCCCTTAGGATGTGTAACCTCGCTTAGGATGGGTGACCTACCGTAGGATGGGTTACCTCTCTTAGGATGGGTAACCTCCCAAAGGATGGGTGTCCTCCTAAGGATGGGTGGGTAACCTCCCGTAGGATGGGTAACCTCCCTAAGGATGGGTGACCTCCCGTAGGATGGGTGACCTCTCGTAGGATGGGTGACCTCCCTTAGGATGGAGGACCTCCCGTAGGATGGGTAACCTCCCTAAGGATGGGTGACCTCCCGTAGGATGGGTGACCTCCGGATGGGTGACCTCCCGTAGGATGGGTAAACTCCCTTAGGATATGTGACCTCCATTTGGATGGGTGACCTCCCGTAGGATGGGTGACCTCCATTTGGTTGGGTGACCTCCCGTAGTATGGATAACCTCTGGATGGGTAACCTCTCGTAGGATAGGTAACCTCTCGTAGGATATGTAACCTCCCTAGGATGGGTGACCTCCCGTAGGATGGATAACCTCCCTAGATGGGTGACCTCCCTTAGGATGGGTGACCTCCCTTAGGATGGGTAACCTCCCTAGGATGGGTGACCTTCATAGGATGGGTGACCTCCTATAGGATGGGTGACCTCCATTTGGATGGGTAACCTCCCTAGGATGGGTGACCTCCCTTAGGATGGAGGACCTCCCGTAGGATGGGTAACCTCCTTCCTAGGATGGAGGACCTCCCTTAGGATGGGTGACCTCCATTAGGATGGATGTCTTCCCTAGTATGGGTAACCTCCATTAGGATGGGTGACCTTCATACGGATGGGTGACCTTTCGTAGGATGGGTGACCTCCATTTGGTTGGGTGACCTCCCGTAGTATGGATAACCTCTGGATGGGTGACCTCTCTTAGGATGGCTAACCTCAGATGGGTAACCTCCATTAGGATGGGTGTCCTCCCTTGGATGGATAACCTCCCTAGAATGGGTGACCTCCATTAGGATGGGTAACCTTCCTAGGATGGGTGACCTCCCTTAGGATGGAGGACCTCCCGTATGATGGGTAACCTCCTTCCTATGATGGAGGACCTCCCTTAGGATGGGTGACCTCCATTAGGATGGATGTCTTCCCTAGGATGGGTAACCTCCATTAGGATGGGTGACCTTCATACGTATGGGTGACCTCCCGTAGGATGGGTGACCTCCATTTGGTTGGGTGACCTCCCGTAGTATGGATAACCTCTGGATGGGTGACCTCTCTTAGGATGGCTAACCTCAGATGGGTAACCTCCATTAGGATGGGTGTCCTTCCTTGGATGGGTAACCTCCCTAGAATGGGTGACCTCCATTAGGATGGGTGACCTCCTATAGGATGGGTGACCTCCATTTGGATGGGTAACCTTCCTAGGATGGGTGACCTCCCTAAGGATGGGTGACCTCCCGTAGGATGGGTGATCTTTCGTAGGATAGGTGACCTGTGGGTGACCTCCCTTGGATGAGTGACCTCCCTTAGGATGGAGGACCTCCCGTAGGATGGGTAACCTCTCTTAGGATGGGTGACCTCCCTTGGGATGGAGGACCTCCCGTAGGATGGGTGACCTCCTATAGGATGGGTGACCTCCCTAGGATGGGTAACCTCTGGATGGGTGACCTCCCGTAGGATGGATAACCTCTATTAGGATGGGTGACCTTCATAGGATGGGTAACCTCCCTAGAATGGGTGACCTCCCGTAGGATGGGTAATCTCCCATAGGATGGGTGACCTCTCGTAGGATGGGTAACCTCCCGTAGGATGGGTGACCTCTCTTAGGATTATTAACCTCCATTTGGATGGGTAATCTCCGTAGGATGGGTGACCTCCCGTAGGATGGGTAACCTCCCGTAGGATGGGTGACCTCCATAGGATGGGTCTCCTCCCTTAGGATAGGTGACCTCCCGTATGATGGATAACCTCCATTAGGATGGGTGACCTTCATAGGATGGGTGACCTCCCTAAGGATAGGTGACCTCCCTTAGGATGGGTAACCTCCCGTAGGATGGGTAACCTCCCGTAGGATGGGTGACCTCCATAGGATGGGTCTCCTCCCTTTGGATAGGTGACCTCCCGTAGGATGGATAACCTACATTAGGATGGGTGACCTTCATAGGATGGGTGACCTCCCAAAGGATGGGTGACCTTCATAGGATGGGTAACCTCCGGTAGGATATGTGACCTCCCTTAGGATGGGTAACCTCCCTAGGATGGGTAACCTCCCGTAGGATGGGTAACCTCCCTTAGGATGGGTAACCTCCGGTTGGATGGGTAACCTCCATTAGGATGGGTAACCTCCGGTAGGATGGGTGACCTTCATAGGATGGATGTCTTCCCTAGGATGTGTAACCTCCATTAGGATGGGTAACCTCCCTAGGATGGGTGACCTCCCGTAGGATGGATGTCTTCCCTAGGATGGGTAACCTCCATTAGGATGGGTGACCTTCATAGGATGGGTGACCTCCCGTAGGATGGGTAACCTTCCTAGGATGGGTGACCACCTATAGGATTGGTGACCTCTATTTGGATAGGTAACCTTCCTAGGATGGGTGATCTCCCTTAGGATGGAGGACACCCATTCTAGGGAGGTCACCCATCCTATGGGAGGTCACCCATCCCAGGGAGGTTACCCATCCAAATGGAGGTTACCCATCCTAAAGGAGGTCACCCATTCTACCGGAGGTTACCCATCAAAATAGAGGTTAATGATCCTAGGGAGGTTACCCATCCAAGGGAGGACACCCATCCTACGGGAGGTCACCCATCCTTGGATGGATAACCTCCATCCTACGGGAGGTCACCTATCCTAAGGGAGGTCACCCATCCAGAGGTCACCCATCCTAGGGAGGTTACCCATCCAAATGGAGAATGGGTGTCCTCCATCCTAAGGGAGGTCACCCATCCTAGGGAGGTTACCCATCCAAATGGAGGTTACCCATCCTTAGGGAGGTCACCCATTCTACCGGAGGTTACCCATCCTACGATAGGTAACCTCTCGTAGGATATGTGACCTCCCTACGGATGGGTAACCTCCCTAGAATGGGTGACCTCCCATAGGATGGGTCTCCTTCCGTAGGATGGGTAATCTCCCATAGGATGGGTGACCATCCTATTGGATGGGTAACCTTCCTAGGATGGGTGACCTCCCGTAGGATGGGTAACCTCTCTTAGGATGGGTGACCTCCCGTAGGATGGGTAACCTCCCTAGGATGGGTGACCTCCCGTAGGATGGGTGTCCTCCCTTGGATGGGTAACCTCCCTAGGATCATTAACCTCCATTTGGATGGGTAACCTCCGGTAGGATGGGTGACCTCCATTTGGTTTGGTAACCTCCATTAGGATGGATAACCTCCCGTAGGATGGGTGACCACCTATAGGATTGGTGACCTCCATTTGGATGGGTGACCTCCCTTAGAATGGAGGACCTCCCGTAGGATGGGTAACCTCCCTAGAATGGGTGACCTCCCGTAGGATGGGTAACCTCTCTTAGGATAGTAATCTTCCGTAGGATGGGTGACCTCCCTTAGGATGGGTAACCTCCATTTGGATGGGTAAAGTCCCTAGGATGGATGTCTTCCCTAGGATGGGTAACCTCCATTAGGATGGGTAACCTCCGGTAGGATGGGTGACCTCCATTTGGTTGGATGACCTCCCGTAGGATAGGTAACCTCTGGATGGGTGACCTCTCTTAGGATGGCTAACCTTACTTAGGATAGGTGACCTTCCTCCGGTAGGATAGGAGACCTCCCTTAGGATGGGTAACCTCCCGTAGGATGGGTAACCTCCCTAGAATGGGTGACCTCCCGTAGGATGGGTAACCTCCCTTAGGATATGTGACCTCCCGTAGGATGGGTGACCTCCATTTGGTTGGGTGACCTCCCGTAGTATGGATAACCTCTGGATGGGTGACCTCTCGTAGGGTTACGGGAGGTCCTCCATCCTAAGGGAGGTCACCCATCCTAGGGAGGTTACTCATCCAAATGGAGGTCACCAATCTTATAGGTGGTCACCCATCCTAGGAAGGTTACCCATCCTACGGGAGTTCACCCATCCTACGGGAGGTTACCTATCCTATGAAGGTAACCCATCCTAAGAGAGGTCACCCATCCTAGGGAGGTTACCCATCCAAATGGAGGTTAATGATCCTAGGAAGTTTACCCATCCTACCCTAATGGAGGTTACCCATCTGAGGTTAGCCATCCTAAGAGAGGTCACCCATCCAGAGGTTATCCATACTACGGGAGGTCACCCAACCAAATGTAGGTCACCCAACCTAAGGGAGGTCACCTATCCTACCGGAGGTTACCCATCCTAACCGAGGTTACCACCTATAGGATTGGTGACCTCCATTAGGATGGGTGACCTCCCGTAGGATGGATGTCTTCCCTAGGATGGGTAAGCTCTATTAGGATGGGTGACCTTCATAGGATGGGTGACCTCCCGTAGGATGGGTAACCTTCCTAGGATGGGTGACCACCTATAGGATTGGTGACCTCCATTTGGATGGGTAACCTCCCTAGGATGGGTGACCTCCCCTAGGATGGGTGACCTCCCGTAGGATGGGTAACCTTCCTAGGATATGTGACCTCCCTAAGGATGGGTAACCTCCCGTAGGATGGGTGACCTACCGTAGGATGGGTTACCTCTCTTAGGATGGGTAACCTCCCAAAGGATGGGTGTCCTCCTAAGGATGGGTGGGTAACCTCCCGTAGGATGGGTAACCTCCATTTGGATGGGTAACCTCCCTAGGATGGGTGACCTCCCGTAGGATGGGTAACCTTCCTAGGATGGGTGACCACCTATAGGATTGGTGACCTCCATTTGGATGGATAACCTCCCTAGGATGGGTGACCTTCATAGGATGGGTAACCTCCATTAGGATGGGTGACCTTCATAGGATGGGTGACCTCCCGTAGGATGGGTAACCTCCATTAGGATGGGTGACCTTCATAGGATGGGTGACCTCCCGTAGGATGGGTAACTTTCCTAGGATGGGTGACCACCTATAGGATTGGTGACCTCCATTAGGAGGTTAACCATCCTAAGGGAGGTCACCAATGCTATAGGTGGTCACCCATCCTACGGAAGGTCACCTATCCTAAGGGAGGTCACCCAACCAAATAGAGGTTACCCATCCTAAGGGAGGTCACCCATCCTAGGGAGGTTACCCATCCAAATGGAGGTTACCTATCCTAAGGGAGGTTACCCATCCTACGGGAGGTTACCCATCCTAGGAAAGACATCCATCCTATGAAGGTCACCCATCCTAAGGGAGGTTACCCATCCAAATGGAGGTCACCAATCCTATAGGTGGTCACCCATCCTAGGAAGGTTACCCATCCTACGAGAGGTCACCTATCCTTAGTGAGGTTACCCATCCTTAGGGAGCTCACCCATCCTATGGGAGGTTGCCCATCCTAAGGGAATTTACCCATCATACGGGAGGTTACCCATCCTAAGAGAGGTTACCCATCCTACGGGAGGTCACCCATTCTAGGGAGGTCACATATCCAAATGGAGTTTACCCATCCTACGGGAGGTCACCAATCCTATAGGTGGTCACCCATCCTAGGGAGGTTACCCATCCAAATGGATGTTAATGATCCTATAGGTGGTCACCCATCCTAGGAAGGTTACCCATCCTACGGGAGGTTACCCATCCTAAGGGAGGTCACCCATCCGGAGGTCACCCATCCTATGGGAGGTTACCCATCCTTAGTGAGGTCACCCATCCAAAGGGAGGTAACCTATCCTACCGGAGGTTACCCATCCTAATGGAGGTCACCCATCCAACCGGAGGTTACCCATCCTAAGGGAGGTTACCCATCCTACGGGAGGTTACCCATCCTAAGGGAGGTCACCTATCCTACCGGAGGTTACCCATCCTAATGGAGGTCACCCATCCAACCAGAGGTTACCCATCCTAAGGGAGGTTATCCATCCTACGGGAGGTTACCCATCCTAAGAGAGGTCACCCATTCTTAGGGAGGTTATCCATCCTACGGGAGGTCAACTATCCTAAGGGAGGAGACCCATCCTATGGGAGGTCACCCATTCTAGGGAGGTTACCCATCCTACGGGAGGTCCTCCATCCTTAGGGAGGTCACCCATCCTAAGGGAGGTTGCCCATCCTAAAGAAATTTACCCATCATACGGGAGGTTACCCATCCTAAGAGAGGTTACCCATCCTAAGCGAGGTCACCCATCCTTAGGAGGTCACCCATCCTATGGGAGGTCACCCATCCAAGGATGACCTTCATAGGATGGGTAACCTCTCGTAGGATATGTGACCTCCCTAAGGATGGGTGACCTCTCTTAGGATGGGTGACCTCCATTAAGATGGGTGACCTTCATAGGATGGGTAACCTTCCTAGGATGGGTGACCTCCCGTAGGATGTGTAACCTCCCGTAGGATGGGCCTCCATTTAGATGGGTGACCTCCCGTAGGATGGATGACCTCCTATAGGATTGGTGACCTCCGGTAGGATTGGTGACCTCCCTTAGGATGGATGTCTTACCTAGGATGGGTAACCTCCATTAGGATGGGTGACCTCCCGTAGGATGGATGTCTTCCCTAGGATGGGTAACCTCCATTAGGATGGGTGACCTTCATAGGATGGGTAACCTCTCGTAGGATATTTGATCTCCCTAAGGATATGTGACCTCCCTAAGGATGGGTGACCTCCCATATGATGGGTGACCTCCATTTGGTTGGGTGACCTCCCGTAGGATGGATAGCCTTCCTAGGATGGGTGACCACCTATAGGATTGGTGACCTCCATTTGGATGGGTAACCTCCCTAGGATGGGTGACCTCCCCTAGGATGGGTGACCTCCCGTAGGATGGGTAACCTTCCTAGGATATGTGACCTCCCTAAGGATGGGTAACCTCCCGTAGGATGGGTGACCTACCGTAGGATGGGTTACCTCTCTTAGGATGGGTAACCTCCCAAAGGATGGGTGTCCTCCTAAGGATGGGTGGGTAACCTCCCGTAGGATGGGTAACCTCCATTTGGATGGGTAACCTCCCTAGGATGGGTGACCTCCCGTAGGATGGGTAACCTTCCTAGGATGGGTGACCACCTATAGGATTGGTGACCTCCATTTGGATGGGTAACCTCCCTAGGATGGGTGACCTTCATAGGATGGGTAACCTCTCCTAGGATATGTGACCTCCCGTAGGATGGGTAACCTCCCTAGGATGGGTGACCTGGATGGGTAACCTTCCTAGGATGGGTGACCTCCCGTAGGATAGGTAACCTCTCGTAGGATATGTAACCTCCCTAGGATGGGTGACCGCCCTTAGGATGGGGGACCTCCCGTATGATGGGTAAATTCCCTTAGGATGGGTAACCTCTCTTAGGATGGGTGACCTCCCTTGGATGGGTGACCTCCCTTAGCATGGAGGGCCTCCCGTAGGATGGGTAACCTCTCTTAGGATGGGTGACCTCCCTTGGGATGGAGGACCTCCCGTAGGATGGGTGACCTCCTATAGGATGGGTGACCTCCCTTGGGATGGAGGACCTCCCGTAGGATGGGTGACCTCCTATAGGATGGGTGACCTCCCTTAGGATGGAGGACCTCCCGTAGGATGGGTAACCTTCCTAGGAAAGGTGACCACCTATTGGATTGGTGACCTCCATTTGGATGGGTAACCTCCCTAGGATGGGTGACCTCTCCTAGGATGGGTGACCTCCCGTAGGATGGGTAACCTTCCTAGGATATGTGACCTCCCTAAGGATGGGTAACCTCCCGTAGGATGGGTGACCTACCGTAGGATGGGTTACCTCTCTTAGGATGGGTAACCTCCCAAAGGATGGGTGTCCTCCTAAGGATGGGTGGGTAACCTCCCGTAGGATGGGTAACCTCCCTAGGATGGGTGACCTCCCGTAGGATGGGTAACCTTCCTAGGATGGGTGACCACCTATAGGATTGGTGACCTCCATTTGGATGGGTAACCTCCCTAGGATGGGTGACCTTCATAGGATGGGTAACCTCTCCTAGGATATGTGACCTCCCGTAGGATGGGTAACCTCCCTAGGATGGGTGACCTGGATGGGTAACCTTCCTAGGATGGGTGACCTCCCGTAGGATAGGTAACCTCTCGTAGGATATGTAACCTCCCTAGGATGGGTGACCTCCCTTAGGATGGGGTACCTCCCGTATGATAGGTAAATTCCCTTAGGATGGGTAACCTCTCTTAGGATGGGTGACCTCCCTTGGATGGGTGACCTCCCTTAGGATGGAGGACCTCCCGTAGGATGGGTAACCTCCCTTGGGATGGAGGACCTCCCGTAGGATGGGTGACCTCCTATAGGATGGGTGACCTCCCTTGGGATGGAGGACCTCCCGTAGGATGGGTGACCTCCTATAGGATGGGTGACCTCCCTTAGGATGGAGGACCTCCCGTAGGATGGATAACTTTCCTAGGATGGGTGACCTCCCGTAAGATGGGTGGCCTCCGGTAGGATGGGTGACCTCCCGTAGGATGGGTAACCTTCCTAGGATGGGTAACCTCCCGTAGGATGGGTAACCTCCCTAGGATGGGTGACCTCCCGTAGGATTGGTAAACTCCCTTAGGATATGTGACCTCCATTTGGATGGGTGATGGGTAACCTCTCGTAGGATATGTGACCTCCCTAGAATGGGTGACCTCCCTTAGGATGAAGGACCTCTCGTAGGATATGTGACCTCCCTAAGGATGGGTGACCTCCCATAGGATGGGTGACCTCCATTTGGTTGGGTGACCTCCCGTAGGATGGGTGACCTCCGGTAGGATGGGTGACCTCCTATAGGATGGGTGACCTCCCGTAGGATGGGTAACCTCTCTTCGGATGGGTGACCTCCCGTAGGATGGGTGACCTCCCGTAGGATGGGTGACCTCTGGTAGGATGGGTTACCTGGATGGGTAACTTTCCTAGGATGGGTGACCTCCCGTAGGATTGGTGACCTCCGGTTGGATGGGTAACCTCCCTAGAATGGGTGACCTCCCTTAGGATGGAGGACCTCCCGTAGGATGGGTAACCTCCCTTGGATGGGTAACCTCTCATAGGATATGTGACCTCCATTTGGTTGGGTGACCTCCCGTAGGATGGATAACCTTCCTAGGATGGGTGACCTCCAGTAGGATTGGTGACCTCCGGTTGGATGGGTAACCTCCCTAGAATGGGTGACCTCCCTTAGGATGGAGGACCTCCCGTAGGATGGGTAACCTCTCTTAGGGATGGGTGACCTCTGGATGGGTGACCTCCCTTAGGATGGCTAACCTCACTTAGGATGGGTAAATTCCCTTAGGATGGGTAACCTCTCTTAGGATGGATGACCTCCCTAATGATGGGTAACCTCCGGTTGGATAGGTGACCTCCCTTAGGATGGATAACCTCCCTAGGATGGGTAACCTCCCGTAGGATGGGTGACCTCCCTAAGGATGGGTAACCTCTCTCCTAGGATGGCTAACCTAACTTAGGATAGGTGACCTCCCATAGGATGGGTAACCTCCCTAGGATGGGTGACCTCCATTTGGATGGGTGACCTCTCTTAGGATGGCTAACCTCACTAAGGATAGGTGACCTCTCGTAGGATGGGTAACCTCTCTTAGGATCATTAACCTCCATTTGGATGGGTAACCTCCCTAGGATGGGTGACCACCTATAGGATGGGTAACTTCCCTTAGGATGGGTGAGCTCGCTTAGGATGGGTAACCTCCGGATGGGTGACCTCTATTCGGATGGCTAACCTCACTAAGGATAGGTGACCTCTCGTAGGATGGGTGACCTCCCGTAGGATGGGTAACCTTCCTAGGATGGGTGACCTCGCTTAGGATGGGTAACCTCCGGTAGGATAGGTGACCTCCCTTAGGTTGGGTGACCTCCATTTGGTTGGGTGACCTCCCGTAGTATGGATAACCTCTGGATGGGTGACCTCTCTTAGGATGGCTAACCTCAGATGGGTAACCTCCATTTGGATGGGTGACCTCCCATAGGATGGGTGACCTCCATTTGGATGGGTGACCTCCCATAGGATGGGTGACCTCCATTAGGATGGGTAACCTCCGGTAGGATGGGTGACCTCTCTTAGGATGGCTAACCTCACTTAGGATGACCTCCCTAGGATGGGTGATCTCCCTTAGGATGGAGGACCTCCCGTAGGATGGGTGACCTCCATTAGGATAGGTGACCTTCATAGGATGGATGTCTTCCCTAGGATGGGTAACCTCCATTAGGATGGGTGACCTCCTATAGGATGGGTGACCTCCCTAAGGATGGGTGACCTCCCTAGAATGGGTGACCTCCCGTAGGATGGGTAATCTCCCATAGGATGGGTGACCTCTCGTAGGATGGGTGACCTCCCTTAGGATGGAGGACCTCCCGTAGGATGGGTAACCTCCCGTAGGATGGGTAATCTCCCATAGGATGGGTGACCTCTCGTAGGATGGGTGACCTCCCTTAGGATGGAGGACCTCCCATATGATGGGTAACCTCCATTAGGATGGGTGACCTCCTATAGGATGGGTGACCTCCCGTAGGATGGGTAACCTCTCTTAGGATCATTAACCTCCATTTGGATGGGTAACCTCCCTTAGGATAGGTGACCTCCCTTGGATGGGTAACCTCTTGTTGGATCATTAACCTCCATTTGGATGGGTAACCTCCCTAGGATGGGTGGTTACCCATCCTAAGAGAGGTTACCCACCCTACGGGAGGTCCTCCATCCTAAGGGAGGTCACCCATTCTAGGGAGGTTACCCATCCAAGGGAGGACACCCATCCTACGAGAGGTCACACATCCTAGGGAGGACACCCATACTGAGATCATGTTTGGAAGAGTGTGATTGCACAGATTACCTATCCTAAGGGAGGTCACCCATCCTATGGGAGGTTACCCATCCAAATGGAGGTCACCAATCCTATAGGTGGTCACCCATCCTAGGGAGGTTACCCATCCAAATGGAGGTTAATGATCCTAGGGAGGTTACCCATCCAGAGGTCACCTATCTGGATGGGTGACCTCTCTTAGGATGGCTAACCTCAGATGGGTAACCTCCATTAGGATGGGTAACTTCCGGTAGGATGGGGAAACTCCCTTAGGATATGTGACCTCCCGTAGGATAGGTAACCTCCCATAGGATGGGTGACCTCCCTTAGGATGGGTGACCTCCCATAGGATGGGTGACCTCCATTAGGATGGGTGTCCTCCTATAGGATGGGTGACCTCCCGTAGGATGGGTAACCTCTCTTAGGATCATTAACCTCCATTTGGATGGGTGACCTCCCATAGGATGGGTAACCTCTCTAAGGATGGTAGGATGTGTGACCTCGCTTTGGATGGGTGACCTACCGTAGGATGGGTAACCTCCCAAAGGATGGGTGTCCTCCTAAGGATGGGTGGGTAACCTCCCGTAGGATGGGTAACCTCCCTAAGGATGGGTGACCTCCCATAGGATGGGTAATCTCCCATAGGATGGGTGACCTCTCGTAGGATGGGTGACCTCCTATAGGATGGGTGACCTCCGGTAGGATGGGTGACCTCTCGTAGGATGGGTAACCACTCGTAGGATATGTGACCTCCATTTGGATGGGTGACCTCCCGTAGGATGGGTGACCTCCATTTGGTTGGGTGACCTCCCGTAGTATGGATAACCTCTGGATGGGTGACCTCTCTTAGGATGGCTAACCTCAGATGGGTAACCTCCATTAGGATGGGTAACCTCCCTAGGATGGGTAACCTCTGGATGGGTGACCTCCCGTAGGATGGATAACCTCCATTAGGATGGGTGACCTTCATAGGATGGGTAACCTCCCAAGAATGGGTGACCTCCCTTTGGATGGGTGACCTCCCTAAGGATGGAGGACCTCCCGTAGGACGGGTAACCTCCCTAGGGATGGAGGACCTCCCGTAGTATGGATAACCTCTGGATGGGTGACCTCTCTTAGGATAGCTACCCTCAGATGGGTAACCTCCATTAGGATGGGTGACCTTCATAGGATGGGTAACCCCTCGTAGGATATGTGACCTTCCATCCTAGGGAGGTTACCCATCCTACGGGAGGTCACCCATCTGTCACTACCACATTCTGAAAACAGGGGTATTTTTGACTTTTTATAATATTTAATATTAGTGTAGTTACCATTAAGTAATTGCAGGATAATTAATTGTTTTGAATAATTATGTGTGATGTGTAATTAAATATAGTATTAGATGCAGTGTTCATTTATTTTTAGCTAGCAGACTAGACCTAGAAGTCCAGTAGATGACCACCTGTCCGAATTATAGAATTCGGGATTTTATTATTTTATCTAGAATTTAATATTTGGAGATTGTAACTAATTACTGTATTTTAATTAATTATTGCGCATTGCCTTTGCTTTGATATTTGGAGCACTATCCAGACTTTTGTCTTCCAACAAATTTCACAATCTTGCCCTAGACATGCCCGCCTTCCATTCTGCTATTTTCGCAACTCATAATTATGCTCCCTGTGCATTATTTCTGGCCGCGCAAAAATCGTCGCGGACGTTATTTAATAAATTCCTATTTTGTATCGTTGTGCGTTCCAATCGAAATTAGAGGCAATCTTGACCTATTTTTTCTGCGGCCCAAATTAGGGTAATATTCTGTTCTGAGTCTTCTTCATTATTGGTATTGATGACCTGACCTGATTTTGGCTCCATGTACTCATAATTAATTGTTGAACACAACTTGTATTTTATTTCTATTTAAATTGAGGATACTATTTTATCTGATTCTGAAATCCCAATTTAATTCCAGTGCCCTGTTATTGAGCCCACACCGAACTTACAGTGCCCCCTGACCCTACAAAACACCGGACACCGAATCGCTCGCCAAATTTTTGTCATTTTATGTGTCTTCACAATTTCCCGAATTTAAGGGGCTAAGTTGCAATTATTCAATTGTAGGTGTCATCACCCCATTGTCCAAGACCAAATGGAAAGATTATTTACTTGTGGACCAAATTGTATTTTTCCCCACATGAACATTTCTTCATGCCAAATCTGGACCCCTCATTTAAAGGGGGTCAATCACAACCCTTCATTCACACCCTCTCTCTCCCTATTTAATATCTTGTACCCTCAAACCCTAATCCCTAGACAACCTAGGTTTTCCTCCACCTCTCTCTCTCCTCCATCCTCAACACCAAACCGTAGCCTCCTTCTTTTTCTTTTCTTCTTTTCTTCTTCTTCTTCTTCTTCCTTCTTCTTCCTTTTTCTCTTTCATTGATTTCAAAATTTGAAAGGGAGGGGGAACACTATTCATCACCCCTTCCCTCACTGTCACCAAATCCCCACCCTCGGCCGACGGAGCCGACTTCTCCAGACCTCCCTCCAGGCGGCCCTCTCCTTCTCCGGCGGATCAGCCAAGCCGAGCCCCTCCCCGCTGCATCTCCTCCAGTGCATCCTGGTGGTTACTCCGGCGCCGACGCTTCAAGAACTCCTCCTCCCATCTCCTTCCCTCCCGCTGGCTGTCCCCGACCACGGCGAGCCGCATCCGTCTGTAATTCCCCGTCGGCCACTCCCCGCTGCTGTCCCTTCCCCGACAGCCAGTCCAACCATCCTCTGTGTACTCCGGCCCCGACTCCCTCCGGCGTTCAGTCCGGCGGCTGCAACCTCCCTCTGCCGGTTCTCCAAACACCACCACCATCACCAACTATTACCACCACCATCGTCATCTATCACCACCTCCACTCTTCCTCCCTCGGATCAACTCCAGTCCAGCCATCCTCCTCCCTGCTGTGTTTTCCACCACCACCATCAGTCGACTCCGGCAGGCCAGCGGCTTCCCCCTCCGTCCGGCCGGCCAAGCCCCCAACTTACTGTAAGTTCTTTCTTCTTCCTCTCCCTCCTTCTTTATATATATATATATATATATATATATATATATATATGTATACATAATGTATTAGTATGTTAATATAATTAATGTATTAGTAATATGTAATATGTGTATTTTAATATAATGTGTAATGTATATGTAATTATGTATATTTAATCAATGTATATGTATATATAGTTAATATAAAGTATTTATATATTTAATTAATGTGAAAAATTAGTATATGTATTTTAATATATTTTCTATATATATATGATTGATATATATAAATACGTGTTCCATATATGTATTTTATATATATATATACTTAGCATATTTTCAATATATATATTTTAATTGGTATATATATAAAACCGTATTTTGGTATAAATATATATATGTAGATTATATTTTCGTATTGGGTTGTATATATAATAATAAATTGGTATATTTACCTGTATATAGTACTGTATATTTTAATTGGTATATATGAGTATATATATGTAATTAGTCTATGTATGTATTTTGTTAATTCGTATGTGTAGATATATTTTGTATAAACCCTTAGTATATTTTAATATATATATATATTGCATATGTATTTAATTTGATATATATAGATATATTGTAAGTACATATGTTATTTACGTATCTATCTACTAGGTGACCCTAGTTGACTAGTGCCCTGCCTGACATGGCCCTGAGGCCAGTGTTTATAGACTGTGTGTTAGCGTAGCATCTGATGCAAATGTGGTTTGTTTGTGACATGTTTATAGGACTGTTGTTTCACCCAGGGGATATTCTGGAACAGGACATCCATAATTACCAGCTAAGGACTCAAGGCAAGTACATTCTCTGATAATTTCCAATTCTTTGATAATTTCTATAAGTTTAACAATCATAAAATGTTACAACTGAATCTTTAACACTGTGCTACACGGACTAGTATAGCTTAGATCTGCAGTCATGAGATGTTACCTTGATTATCGTATTGACATTATACACGACATTGACATTGATATTAGACATTGATATTAGACATTGTACATGATAGACTTGACTTGCTCGTGTATCGTGACGTGTCATGATTGGATCCACAGTACTAGTTGGGGGCGGGGAAATTGCTAGTGAGAGATGTGATCAAATACCCATTGTATAATTAAATATTATTGGTGTTAATCATACCCCCACGTATGATTAGCCAGACTGTAACAATCGTACATGTTCCCAAGCCGATCACATTTCGAAACTACTATTTCAAAACACTTAGAATAGATTACAGTTCCCTATTTTAAATCATATACTACATCACCGTATATGATACTGCTCCTTGTTTCTTTTCATTTTCATACATGCACTGACTGTATCATATTGCCTATTGCCTGTCTCTTTACATTGCCTGTCTCTCTTAAATTGCCATTGCATTTATTTCACTGTCTTCTCAGTAGCTAGCATGACATGTTTTATTGTATTATAGACATTATCAATTAATGGAACTGTTATTTGAGAGTGTTGCTTTGCTCCTTCCTGACTGGAAATATTTTTCCAGACTATGCCTTAGAGGACCGCTGTCCGACACTTTATGGACCCTATGGTGAGTAGCTGCAGACTTGGTAGTTTAGTTGTGATTCTGGAAGGCCTAGCCGAAATTATTATTTATTGTTAGTTCTTTAAGAAGACTATTTGGTACCGGATTTGTCTCCGGCATTTGATGATTCTTGGATATTGTTGAGTTAGAATATTACTTGTTGACTTGTGTTGTGTTTAATTTTAATTTCTGTTCGAAATCTTATCGTGCTGTAATCCTGTGATTGAGTATGTGTTCATTTCATTGTGTTATCCGTACCTCCTTATGGAGATTTGATGCTTGTGTGAGATTGGCTAGATAGAATCAAAACCTAGACAGCGTTCTACCGCCGATGCTGCGGCGTAGGCTGGACGTACCCACGTACTTGTGCCCCTAAACCGGGTGCGGGTCGTGACACATTTTTAGTGGTGGCCCATGCAGGTCTGACTTCGCGAGTTGTGCGATATCGTGGTACTGTGGCATCTTTGTTACACTACTGCGTGCCTGCGATAGGATCTAGGACATAGGATACTAGGATGAGAGAGGATACTCAATCACAAATTATTTGAGAGATTCCTGGGACGACCCTTGAGAATCTCATTATAAATTCCAATTTAAAACCTTCCTCCTTGTTTTCGTTCGTTCCCACTTATTGATATTGAGTTTGATTCTTGTTGACCAGTTGTTAACTTTAATTCTTGGTATCGTTGTTGAGTTTTGATTTCATATCGAGATGAATTTTATGGGCTAAAATTTACGGTATCATCTGATGACATATATTGATGAGGACAGTGGGAAAGGTAAAACGTCTACTTTGGTTATGGAACCTAGAGTTTATCGCAGCCATATTAGCTGTGGTGACAAGAACGTAGGAACCTGACTTGGATGTACATACTGTAGTTATGAAACTTAGGGTCTCTCGCAGCCATACCGGTTGGCGTGGCGAGGATTCTAGATGACATGATTATAGGGTTGCATACCTTAGTTACGGAACCTGTCGTTTATCGCATCTATGCTTACTGGCGTGGCGAGGATTCTGTGTGTCATGATTTCTGACAGACGTGTATGATTATCAGGTTGTATCTTAAATTGGTTCTTAAAGTATCATCTCAAGACTTATCTATTTTCGTTATTCCAGGACTTTGTTCCATCGCTTCTTTTCTTTACTAGCAGTAAAGATACCTTCCGTCCTTGATCCAGTTCCTTTTTGAGCTTATTTTCTTTGAGGATTCCTTGTTAGTATGATAATTAGTGACTTGCAATTTTGGTTGTGTCTTGTATTAGTTTGACTGAGTGTTGCCTGTGAGTTATAAGTGTTTCCTAGTTGGACATGTAAGCAGTAGGCATTAATCTAGAGATACCCATAGCGTAGTGCCTTGTAGCAATGGTTCTATGATAGGTGTGTTATAGTTAGTATTGGCACTATAGATAGAGGAGAAAAAGTATCAGTGATGATGATCATTTGGAAGCAATAGTACAAATAATTCGGGCAGTACAATTTTCGTACACAGTTGAGGTTATAAATAATTGGTGTATCAGTGCGCACTTTGAGTATTAGAGACTGTAAGTATTTATATGTATACTTGTGGATTCAATTTTATCGTTTGAAGAGTGTAATGAATTGCAATTTTAAGAATTTTAAGGAGTTGAGGTTTTTTTGTTATTAAAATGCTTGAGGATTCAATTTGATTCAATGAGCCTAGACAAGCTGTAAGGATTTTTGGAAGTGATTAAATTTTTGTTTCAGCTTCTGAACATCTGACTTTGAGGAAAGTGTGTGCATTTTTTCTTTAAAGTTTATTTGAGGAGTTATTTTGAGGAATTTTAATTGAGGATAAAATCTTATAGTGAGAGAGATATATTAGTATATAAGTAGATGAGATTTTATGTTATTAAATTTTGAGGATTCAAATTCAATTAAATAAACATAGTCAAAGCTATAAAGATTTTAAAAGTGATTAAATTTTTTCGATATTTGAGTATCTGATTTTGAGGAGGTATATGCTAGAGTTAAGTGTATGATAGAGATAGGAGATACTGCAGGTAATGTGTTAGCAGGTTCTGTTCTTTCCTTTATTTTGTTCCTATCTATTTGATTGATTGATTGATTCCTTAGTACAATAGTTGTATGTATGATTTCTTGTTAGAGTGTAGTTAGTAGCACCCCTGATACAGAGACTGCAATACCATGACAAAAGACACCATGATCATACATATTTCCCTTAGGTTGCATGTTATATGGTTGTAGGTAAAATTCTCTTAGACTTTGATTGTTGAGGATTTAACTGTAGTAAAGATTAACGAAGAGGTTATGACTTGACAAAGAGAGACAATGTGCCTTAAATTTTGAGGAAAAATATTAAATTAAATAAAGAGTTGGGAATTTAATATGGCGTAATTGAAGTTTTGTTAAATCATTGATTTTTAAGAAGATTATGAAATGATTGAATTTATCATTGAATTTGAGGACTTTAAGAAGGCCATCGATATATTTATTGGACTGCAAGTTATGAACTTATATCTGGAATATTGTATTGGAGGTTGCATAAGTATTACATCGTTGCATACTATGTGGGAAAAAAAAAATCGAGGGATAAGAACACAAATGGATTAGTGTTGAATTCAAATTTTGGGATGAGATTCAATTTTAGAAATATGCATGGATTGGATTTCAATTAGAGGATGAATATTAAATTCTTGTATTTCGTTATTAACTTAAAATTTTGGAGGATATTGTGATAAGAATGGGATTTGATTTTATATTTAAAGATTTTAGGGATATGATATTTATAGAATTTTAAAAAAATATTGTGAAATAACAATATGGAGTAGTTCATGATTATATGATTTGATGAATTTAATTTTGATGGTAGTAAATAAATACATAAAACAATCGAGGATTTAAAAAAAAAAAAAAAATTCGAGGATAAACATTGATTTAAATAAAGGGTCAAGAATTTAACATGATGGAATTTATGATGTATTAATTCCAGGAAGGATGTGATATGATTGAGGTTATCATTAGAATTTGAGGAAATTTAGAGAGATTATCACTATAATTATTTGATTGCAAGTTATGGAAATTTTAAAATGTTATATTTGGATGTTGCATTTGGAAAATCCTTAAGTATCGCATTGTTAATTATTTTGAGAAAAGAGGAAATCGAGGAATAAAATTTTTGATAGACTAATGTTTGAATTCAAAACTTGTGGGACGAGATTACAATTATATATGTGCATCGATTAAATCAAATTTGAGGAGTGGATATTAAATTCCGAGTATTGAATTATTAACTAAAACTTTCAAGGAAATATTTGATAAAAATAGACTTTGATTTTATTTCGAGGATTTTTCAAGAATGAAATAATATCAGAATTTTTGACAAATTGTGAAAAAGACCTTGTGGACTATTAATTGATTCGTGGTTGATGAATTTAAATTGAGGGAAATAATAATGTGTATGATTAAACGCTATTTTGAGGATTTTAAATTTCGAGGACGAAATTCTTTTAAGGTGGGTAGACTTGTCACTACCACATTCTGAAAACAGGGGTATTTTCGACTTTTTATAATATTTAATATTAGTGTAGTTACCATTAAGTAATTGCAGGATAATTAATTATTTTGAATAATTATGTGTGATGTGTAATTAAATATAGTATTAGATGCAGTGTTCATTTATTTTTAGCTAGCAGACTAGACCTAGAAGTCCAGTAGATGACAACCTGTCCGAATTATAGAATTCAGGATTTTATTATTTTATCTAGAATTTAATATTTGGAGATTGTAACTAATTACTGTATTTTAATTAATTATTGCGCATTGCCTTTGCTTCGATATTTGGAGCACTATCCAGACTTTTGTCTTCCAACAAATTTCATAATCTTGCCCTAGACATGCCCGCCTTCCATTCTGCTATTTTCGCAACTCATAATTATGCTCCCTGTGCATTATTTCTGGCCGCGCAAAAATCATCGCGGACGTTATTTAATAAATTCCTATTTTGTATCGTTGTGCGTTCCAATCGAAATTAGAGGCAATCTTGACCTATTTTTCGTACGGCCCAAATTAGGGTAATATTCTGTTCTGAGTCTTCTTCATTATTGGTATTGATGACCTGACCTGATTTTGGCTCCATGTACTCATAATTAATTGTTGAACACAACTTGTATTTTATTTCTATTTAAATTGAGGATACTATTTTATCTGATTCTGAAATCCCAATTTAATTCCAGTGCCCTGTTATTGAGCCCACACCGAACTTACAGTGCCCCCTGACCCTATAAAACACCGGACAACGAATCGCTCGCCAAATTTTCGTCATTTTATGTGTCTGCACAATTTCTCGAATTTAAGGGGCTAAGTTGTAATTATTCAATTGTAGGTGTCATCACCCCATTGTCCAAGACCAAATGGAAAGATTATTTACTTGTGGACCAAATTGCATTTTTCCCCACATGAACATTTCTTCATGCCAAATCTGGACCCCTCATTTAAAGGGGGTCAATCACAACCCTTCATTCACACCCTCTCTCTCCCTATTTAATATCTTGTACCCTCAAACCCTAATCCCTAGACAACCTAGGTTTTCCCCCACCTCTCTCTCTCCTCCATCCTCAACACCAAACCGTAGCCTCCTTCTTTTTCTTTTCTTCTTTTCTTCTTTTCTTCTTTTCTTCTTCTTCTTCTTCTTCTTCTTCCTTCTTCTTCCTTTTTCTCTTTCATTGATTTTAAAATTTGAAAGGGAGGGGGAACACTATTCATCACCCCTTCCCTCACTGTCACCAAATCCCCACCCTCGGCCGACGGAGCCGACTTCTCCAGACCTCCCTCCAGGCGGCCCTCTCCTTCTCCGGCGGATCAGCCAAGCCGAGCCCCTCCCCGCTGTATCTCCTCCAGTGCATCCTGCTGGTTACTCCGGCGCCGACGCTTCAAGAACTCCTTCTCCCATCTCCTTCCCTCCCGCTGGCTGTCCCCGACCACGGCGAGCCGCATCCGTCTGCAACTCCCCGTCGGCCACTCCCCGCTGTTGTCCCTTCCCCGACAGCCAGTCCAACCATCCTCTGTGTACTCCGGCCCCGACTCCCTCCGGCGTTCAGTCCGGCGGCTGCAACCTCCCTCTGCCGGTTCTCCAAACACCACCACCATCACCAACTATTACCACCACCATCGTCATCTATCACCACCTCCACTCTTCCTCCCTCGGATCAACTCCAGTCCGGCCATCCTCCTCCCTGCTGTGTTTTCCACCACCACCATCAGTCGACTCCGGCAGGCCAGCGGCTTCCCCCTCCGTCCGGCCGGCCAAGCCCCCAACTTACTGTAAGTTCTTTCTTCTTCCTCTCCCTCCTTCTTTATATATATATATATATATATATATATATATATATATATATATATATATATATATATATATATGTATACATAATGTATTAGTATGTTAATATAATTAATGTATTAGTAATATGTAATATGTGTATTTTAATATAATGTGTAATGTATATGTAATTGTGTATATTTAATCAATGTATATGTATATATAGTTAATATAAAGTATTTATATATTTAATTAATGTGAAAAATTAGTATATGTATTTTAATATATTTTCTATATATATATGATTGATATATATAAATACGTGTTCCATATATGTATTTTATATATATATATACTTAGCATATTTTCAATATATATATTTTAATTGGTATATATATAAAACCGTATTTTGGTATAAATATATATATGTAGATTATATTTTCGTATTGGGTTGTATATATAATAATAAATTGGTATATTTACCTGTATATAGTACTGTATATTTTAATTGGTATATATGAGTATATATATGTAATTAGTCTATGTATGTATTTTGTTAATTCGTATGTGTAGATACATTTTGTATAAACCCTTAGTATATTTTAATATATATATTGCATATGTATTTAATTTGATATATATAGATATATTGTAAGTACATATGTTATTTACGTATCTATCTACTAGGTGACCCTAGTTGACTAGTGCCCTGCCTGACATGGCCCTGAGGCCAGTGTTTATAGACTGTGTGTTAGCGTAGCATCTGATGCAAATGTGGTTTGTTTGTGACATGTTTATAGGACTGTTGTTTCACCCAGGGGATATTCTGGAACAGGACATCCATAATTACCAGCTAAGGACTCAAGGCAAGTACATTCTCTGATAATTTCCAATTCTTTGATAATTTTTATAAGTTCAACAATCATGAAATATTACAACTGAATCTTTAACACTGTGCTACACGGACTAGTATAGCTTGGACCTGCAGTCATGAGATGTTACCTTAATTATCGTATTGACATTATACACGATATTGACATTGATATTAGACCTTGATATTAGACATTGTACATGATAGACTTGACTTGCTCGTGTATCGTGACGTGTCATGATTGGATCCACAGTACTAGTTGGGGGCGAGGAAATTGCATGTGAGAGATGTGATCAAATACCCATTGTATAATTAAATATTATTGGTGTTAATCATACCCCCACGTATGATTAGCCAGACTGTAGCAATCGTACATGTTCCCAAGCCGATCATATTTCGAAACTACTATTTCAAAACACTTAGAATAGATTATAGTTCCCTATTTTAAATCATATACTACATCACCGTACATGATACTGCTCCTTGTTTCTTTTTATTTTCATACATGCACTGACTGTATCATATTGCCTATTGCCTGTCTCTTTACATTGCCTGTCTCTCTTAAATTGCCATTGCATTTATTTCACTGTCTTCTCAGTAGCTAGCATGACATGTTTTATTGTATTATAGACATTATCAATTAATGGAACTGTTATTTGAGAGTGTTGCTTTGCTCCTTCCTGACTGGAAATATTTTTCCAGACTATGCCTTAGAGGACCGCTGTCCGATACTTTATGGACCCTATGGTGAGTAGCTGCAGACTTGGTAGTTTAGTTGTGATTCTGGAAGGCCCAGCCGAAATTATTATTTATTGTTAGTTCTTTAAGTAGACTATTTGGTACCGGATTTGTCTCCGGCATTTGATGATTCTTGGATATTGTTGAGTTAGAATATTACTTGTTGACTTGTGTTGTATTTAATTTTAATTTCTGTTCGAAATCTTATCGTGCTGTAATCCTGTGATTGAGTATGTGTTCATTTCATTGTGTTATCCGTACCTCCTTATGGAGATTTGATGCTTGTGTGAGATTGGCTAGATAGAATCAAAACCTAGACAGCGTTCTACCGCCGATGCTGCGGCGTAGGCTGGACGTACCCACGCACTTGTGCCCCTAAACCGGGTGTGGGTCGTGACACCATCCTAGGGAGGTTATCCATCCTACGGGAGGTCACCTATCCTAAGAGAGGTTACCCATCCTACGGGAGGTCACCTATCCTACGGGAGGTCACCCATCCTACGGAAGACATCCATCCTAAGAGAGGTCACCCATCCTAAGGGAGGTTACCCATCCTACGGGAGGTCCTCCATCCCTAGGGAGGTTACCCATCCTACGGGAGGTCCTCCATCCTTAGGGAGGTCACCCATCCTAAGGGAGGTCACCCATTCTAGGGAGGTTACCCATCCTATGAAGGTCACCCATCCTAATGGAGGTTATCCATCCTACGGGAGGTCACCCATCCAGAGGTTACCCATCCTAGGGAGGTTACCCATCATAATGGAGGTTACCCATCTGAGGTTAGCCATCCTAAGAGAGGTCACCCATCAAGAAGTTATCCATACTACGGGAGGTCACCCAACCAAATGGAGGTCACCCATCCTACGGGAGGTCACCCATCCTATAGGAGGTCACCCATCCTACGAGTGGTCACCCATCCTATGGGAGATTACCCATCCTACGGGAGGTCACCCATCCTTAGGCAGGTTACCCATCCTACGGGAGGTTACCCACCCATCCTTAGGAGGACACCCATCCTTTGGGAGGTTACCCATCCTAAGAGAGGTAACCCATCCTACGGTAGGTCACCCATCCTAAGGGAGGTCACAAATCCTTAGGGAGGTCACCCATCCTATAGGAGGTCACCCATCCTAAGGGAGGTTACCCATCCAAATGGAGGTCACCAATCCTATAGGTGGTCACCCATCCTACGGGAGGTCACCCATCCTTAGGGAGGTTACCCATCCTAAGGGAGGACCCCCATCCTACGGGAGGTCACCCATCCAAATGTAGGTTAATGATCCTAAGAGAGGTTACCCATCCTACGGGAGGTCACCCATCCTAAGGGAGGTTACCCATACTTAGGTAGGTCACCCATCCTATAGGAGGTCACCCATCCTTAGGGAGGTCAGCCATCCTAGGAAGGTTAGTATCACACCTCTATGAAGGTCACCCATCCTATAGGTGGTCACCCATCCTTAGGAAGGTTACCCATCCTAGGGAAGACATCCATCCTACGGGAGGTTACCCATCCTAAGGGAGGTCACCTATCCTACCGGAGGTTACCCATCCTAATGGAGGTCACCCATCCAACCGGAGGTTACCCATCCTAAGGGAGGTTACCCATCCTACCGGAGGTTACCCATCCTAAGGGAGGTCACCCATCCTTAGGGAGGTTTCCCATCCTATGGGAATTTACCCATCCTATGGGAGGTTACCCATCCTACGGGAGGTCACCCATCCTAGGGAGGTTACCCATCCAAATAGAGGTTAACCATCCTATGGGAGGTCAGCCATCCATAGGGAGGTCACCCATCCTATAGGTGGTCACCCAGCTTAGGAAGGTTACCCATCCTAGGGAGGTTATCCATCCTAAGGGAGGTTACCTATCCTACCGGAGGTTACCCATCCTAAGGGAGGTCACCCATCCAGAGGGAGGTCACCAATCCTATAGGTGGTCACCCATCCTACGGGAGGTCACCCATCCTTAGGGAGGACACCCATCCAAATGGAGGTTAATGATCCTAAGAGAGGTTACCCATCCTACGGGAGGTCACCCATCCTATAGGAGGTTACCCATCCTAAGAGAGGTCACCCATCCTATAGGAGGTTACCCATCCTAAGAGAGGTCACCCATCCTACGGAAGGTCTTCCATCCTATGGGATATCATCCATCCTACGGGAGGTCCTCCATCCTACGGGATGTTACCCATCCTAAGGGAGGACACCCATCCAAATGGAGGTTAATGATCCTAAGAGAGGTTACCCATCCTACGGGAGGTCACCCATCCTAAGGGAGGTTGCCCATCCTATGGGAATTTACCCATCCTATGGGAGATTATCCATCCTAATACACCCATCCTACGGGAGGTCACCCATCCTATGGGAGGTTACCCCCTATAGGAGGTTACCCATCCTAGGGAGGTTAACCATCCTACGGAGGTCACCCATCCAAAGGAAGGTTACCCATCCTACGGGAGGTCATCCTATCCTAATGGAGGTCACCCAACCAAATGGAGGTCACCCATCCTACGGGAGGTCACCCATCCTAGGGAGGACACCCATCCTACGAGAGGTCACACATCCTAGGGAGGACACCCATACTGAGATCATGTTTGGAAGAGTGTGATTGGACAGATTACCTATCCTAAGGGAGGTCACCCATCCAGAGGTTACCCATCCTAGGGAGGTTACCCATCCTATGAAGGTCACCCATCCTAATGGAGGTTATCCATCCTACGAGAGGTCACCCATCCAAAGGTTATCCATACTACGGGAGGTCACCTATCCTAAGAGAGGTTACCCATCCTACGGGAGGTCACCCATCCTATAGGAGGTCACCCATCCTTAGGGAGGTCACCCATCCAAATGGAGGTTACCCATCCTAAGGGAGGTTACCCATCCTACGGGAGGTTATCCATCCTAAGGGAGGTTACCCATCCTACGGGAGGTCACCCATCCAAATGGAGGTCACCCATCCTAGGGAGGTTACCCATCCTAAGGGAGGTCACCTAACCTTAGTGAGGTTAGCCATCCTAAGAGAGAGGTTACCCATCCTTAGGGAGGTCACCCATCCAAGGGAGATTACCCATCCTACAGGAGGTTACCCATCCTAAGAGAGGTTACCCATCCTACGGGAGGTCCTCTATCCTAAGGGAGGTCACCCATTCTAGGGAGGTTACCCATCAAAGGGAGGACACCCATCCTACGAGAGGTCACACATCTTAGGGAGGACACCCATACTGAGATCATGTTTGGAAGAGTGTGATTGCACAGATTACCTATCCTAAGGGAGGTCACCCATCCAGAGGTCACCCATCCTAGGGATGTTACCCATCCTATGAAGGTCACCCATCCTAATGGAGGTTATCCATCCTACCCATCCTACGGGAGGTCACCCATCCAAATGGAGGTTACCCATCCTAGGGAGGTTACCCATCCTACGGGAGGTTACCCATCCTACGGGAGGTCACCCATCCTAAGGGAGGTCACCTATCCTACCGGAGGTTACCCATCCTTAGGGAGGTCACCCATCCAAATGGAGGTTAACCTTCCTAAGGGTGGTCACCCATCCTAGAAAGGTTACCCATACTACGGGAGGTCACCCATCCAAATGGAGGTCACCAATCCTATAGGTGGTCACCCATCCTAGGAAGGTTACCCATCCTACGAGAGGTCACCCAACCAAATGGGAGGTCACCCATCCTTAGGGAGGTCACATATCCTACGAGAGGTTACCCATCCTAGGTGGTCACCCATCCTATAGGTGGTCACCCATCCTATTGAGGTTACCCATCCTACGGGAGGTCACCCATCCAAGGGAGGACACCCATCCTACGGGAGGTCACCAATCCTATAGGTGGTCACCCATCCTAGGGAGGTTACCCATCTTAAGCGAGGTCACCCATCCTACGGGAGGTTATCCATCCTAATACACCCATCCTACGGGAGGTCACCCATCCTATGGGAGGTCACCCATCCTAGGGAGGTTACCCATCCAAATAGAGGTTATCCATCCAAAGAGAGGTCACCCATCCTACGGGAGGTTATCCATCCTAATACTCCATGGGTGACCTCCATCCTACGGGAGGTCACCTATCCTAAGGGAGGTCACCCATCCAGAGGTCACCCATCCTATGAAGGTCACCCATCCTAAGGGAGGTTACCCATCCTACGAGAGGTCACCCATCCTATGGGATATCACCCATCCTAGATGGGTGATATCCCATAGGATGGGTGACCTCTCGTAGGATGGGTAACCTCCCTTAGGATGGGTGACCTTCATAGGATGGGTGATCTATTGGTGATATCCCATAGGATGGGTGACCTCTCGTAGGATGGGTAACCTCCTTTATGATGGGTGACCTTCATAGGATGGGTGACTTCTAGATGGGTGACCTCCCTTAGGATAGGTGACCTCCCGTAGGATGGAGGTCACCAATGGTGTATTAGGATGGATAACCTCCCGTAGGATGGGTGACCTCGCTTAGGATGGGTAACCTCCATTTGGATGGGTAACCTCCCTAGGATGGGTGACCTCCCATAGGATGGGTGACCTCCCGTAGGATGGGTGTATTAGGATGGATAACCTCCCGTAGGATGGGTGACCTCGCTTAAGATGGGTAACCTCCCTAGGATGGGTGACCACCTATAGGATTGGTGACCTCCCGTAGGATGGGTGTCCTCCCTTGGATGGGTGACCTCCCGTAGGATGGGTAACCTCTCGTAGGATGGGTGACCACCTATAGGATGGGTGACCACCTAGGATGGGTAACCTCTCGTAGGATATGTGACCTCCCTAAGGATGGGTGACCTCCCATTTGGTTGGGTGACCTCTCGTAGGATGGGTAACCTTCCTAGGATGGGTGACCACCTATAGGATTGGTGACCTCCATTTGGATGGGTGACCTCCCGTAGGATGGGTAACCTTCCTAGGATGGGTGACCACCCTTAGGAAGGTTAACCTCCATTTGGATGGGTGACCTCACTAAGGATGGGTAACCTCCGGTAGGATAAGTGACCTCCCTAAGGATGGGTGACCTCCCGTAGGATGGGTGACCTCCCTAGGATGGGTAACCTCCCTAGGATGGGTGACCTCCCATAGGATGGGTGACCTCCCGTAGGATGGGTGATATCCCATAGGATGGAGGACCTCCCGTAGGATGGGTGATATCCCATAGGATGGGTGATATCCCATAGGATGGGTGACCTCCCGTAGGATGGGTAACCTCCCGTAGGATTGGTGACCTCCGGTTGGATGGGTAACCTCCCTAGAATGGGTGACCTCCCTTAGGATGGGTGATATCCCATAGGATGGGTGATATCCCGTATTATGGGTGACCTCCCGTAGGATGGGTAACCTCCCTTAGGATGGGTAACGTCCCAAAGGATGGGTGTCCTCCTAAGGATGGGTGGGTAACCTCCCGTAGGATGGGTAACCTCCCTAAGGATGGGTGACCTCCCGTAGGATGGATAATCTCCCATAGGATGGGTGACCTCTCGTAGGATGGGTGACCTCCTATAGGATGGGTGACCTTCCGTAGGATGGGTGATCTCTCGTAGGATGGGTAACCTCTCGTAGGATATGTGACCTCCATTTGGATGGGTGAACCTCCCGTAGGATGGATAACCTCCCTTAGGATGGGTGACCTCCCTTAGGATGGGTGACCTCCCGTAGGATGAGTAACCTCCCTTAGGTTGGGTGACCTCCCGTAGGATAGGTAACCTCTGGATGGGTGACCTCTCTTAGGATGGCTAACCTCACTTAGGATGGGTCTCCTCCCTTAGGATAGGTGAACCTCCCGTAGGATGGATAACCTCCCTAGAATGGGTGACCTCCCATAGGATGGGTAACCTCCCTTAGGTTGGGTGACCTCCCGTAGGATAGGTAACCTCTGGATGGGAGACCTCTCTTAGGATGGCTAACCTCACTTTGGATGGGTCTCCTTCCTTAGGATAGGTGAACCTCCCGTAGGATGGATAACCTCCCTAAGGATGGAGGTCCTCCCGTAGGATGGGTAACCTCCCTTAGGATGGGTGACCTCCCATAGGATGGGTAACCTCCTATAGGATGGGTGACCTCCGGATGGGTGACCTCCCGTAGGATGGATAACCTCTGGATGGGCAACCTCCCTTAGGATGGGTGACCTCCCTTAGGATGGGTAACCTCCTATAGGATGGGTGACCTCCCTAGGATGGGTAACCTCTCTAAGGATGGGTGACCTTCCTCCGGTAGGATAGGTGACCTCCATTTGGATGGGTGACCTCCCTAGGATGGGTAACCTCCATCCTAAGGGAGGTCACCCATCCTACGAGAGGTCACCCATCCTAGGAAGGTGGAGGTCACCAATCCTATAGGTGGTCACCCATCCTAGGAAGGTTACCCATCCTACGGGAGGTCACCCATCCTAGGGAGGTTACCCATCCTTAGGGAGGTCACCCATCCAAGGGTGGTCACCCATCCTAGGGAGGTTACCCATCCTACGGGAGGTCACCCATCCTATAGGAGGTCACCCATCCTATGGGAGGTTACCCATCCTAGGGAGGTTACCCATCCTACGGGAGGTCACCCAACCAAATGGAGGTCACCCATCCTATAGGTGGTCACCCATCCTAGGGAGGTTACCCATCCAAATGGAGGTTAATGATCCTACGAGAGGTTACCCATCCTACGGGAGGTTACCCATCCCACGGGAGGTCCTCCATCCTAAGGGAGGTCACCCTTCCTACGAGAGGTCACCCATTCTAGGGAGGTTACCCATCCAAGGGAGGACACCCATCCTACGAGAGGTCACACATCCTAGAGAGGACACCCATACTGAGATCATGTTTGGAAGAGTGTGATTGCACAGATTACCTATCCTAAGGGAGGTCACTTATCCTATGGGAGGTCACCCATTCTAGGGAGGTTATCCATCCTAGGGAGGTTACCCATCCTAAGAGAGGTTACCCATCCTACGGGAGGTCACCCATCCTAAGAGAGGTTACCCATCCTACGGGAGGTCACCCATCCTAGGAAGGTTACCCATCCTATAGGATGGTCACCCATCCTATGGGAGATTACCCATCCTACGGGAGGAGACCCATCCTATGGGAGGTCACCGATTCTAGGGAGGTTACCCATCCTACGGGAGGTCACCCATCCTACGGGAGGAGACCCATCCTATGGGAGGTCACCCATCCTAAGGAGGTCACCCATCCTATGAAGGTCACCCATCCTAATGGAGGTTACCCATCTGAGGTTAGCCATCCTAAGAGAGGTCACCCATCCAGAGGTTATCCATACTACGGGAGGTCACCCAACCAAATGGAGGTCACCCATCCTACGGGAGGTCATCCATCCTAATGGAGGTTACCCATCCTAGGGAAGACACCCATCATAAGGGATAACCTCCCTTAGGATGGGTAACCTCCGGTTGGATGGGTGACCTCCACTAGGATGGGTGACCACCTATAGGATTGGTGACCTCCATTTGGATGGGTAACCTCCCTTAGGATGGGTGATCTCCCTTAGGATGGGTGACCTCCATTAGGATGGGTGACCTCCCGTAGGATGGTAACCTATCTTACGATAGGTAACCTCCCTTAGGATGGGTGACCTCCCTAGGATGGGTAACCACCGGTAGGATGGGTAACCTCCATTTGGATGGGTAACCTCCCTAGAATGGGTGACCTCCCTTAGGATGGGTTACCTCCCTAGGATGGGCAACCTCCCTTAGGATGGGTGACCTCCCTGAGGATGGGTAACCTCCTGTAGGATAGGTAACCTTCCTAGGATGGGTGACCTCCCTTAGGATGGGTAACCTCCCGTAGGATGGGTGATCTCCTATAATATGGGTGACCTCCCGTAGGATGGATGTCTTCCCTAGGATGGGTAACCTCCATTTGGATGGGTAACCTCCCTAGGATTGGTGACCTCCCGTAGGATGGGTGACCTCCATTTGGTTGTGTGACCTCCCGTAGTTTGGATAACCTCTGGATGGGTGACCTCTCTTAGAATGGCTGACCTCGCTTAGGATGGGTAACCTCAATTAGGATAGGTAACCTCCCTAGGATGGGTAACCTCCCTAGAATGGGTGACCTCCCATAGGATGGGTGACCTCCCTTAGGATAGGTAATCTGTGCAATCACACTCTTCCAAACATGATCTCAGTATGGAGGTCACCCATCCTATGGGAGGTCATCCATCCAAGGGAGGTTACCCATCCTACGGGAGGTTATCCATCCTAATGGAGGTCACCCATCCTACGGGAGGTTACCCATCCTAAGGGAGGTCACCCATCCTAGGGAGGTTACCTAACCTATAGGAGGTTACCCATCCTAAGGGAGGTCACCCATCCTAAGGGAGGTTGCCCATCCTATGGGAATTTACCCATCCTATGGGAGGTTACCCATCCTAGGGAAGACATCCATCCTACGGGAGGTCACCCATCCTAGGGAGGTTACCCATCCTAGGGAGGTTATCCATTCTACGGGAGGTCACCTATCCTAAGAGAGGTTACCCATCCTACGGGAGGTTATCCATCCTAATGGAGGTCACCCATCCTACGGGAGGTTACCCATCCTAAGGGTGGTCACCCATCCTAGGGAGGTTACCTATCCTAATGGAGGTTATCCATCCTACGGGAGGTCACCCATCCAGAGGTTACCCATCCTAGGGAGGTTACCCATCCTAATGGAGGTTACCATCTCAGGTTAGCCATCCTAAGAGAGGTCACCCATCGAGAGGTTATCCATACTACGGGAGGTCACCCAAACAAATGGAGGTCACCCATCCTACGGGAGGTCACCCATCCAAATGGAGGTCATATATCCTACGAGAGGTTACCCATCCTACGAGAGGCCACCCATCCTACGGGAGGTCACCCATCCTACGAGAGGCCACCCATCCTATGGAAGATTACCCATCCTACGGGAGGTCACCCATCCTTAGGGAGGTTACCCATCCTACGGGAGGTTACCCACCCATCCTTAGGAGGACACCCATCCTTTGGGAGGTTACCCATCCTAAGAGAGGTAATCCATCCTACGGTAGGTCACCCATCCTAAGCGAGGTCACACATCCTACCATCCTAAGAGAGGTTACCCATCCTATGGGAGGTCAACCATCCAAATGGAGGTTAATGATCCTAAGAGAGGTTACCCATCCTACGGTAGGTCACCCATCATATAGGAGGACAGACATCCTAATGGAGGTCACCCATCCTATGGGAGGTCACCCATCCTATGGGAGGTTACCTATCCTACGGGAGGTCACATATCCTAAGGGAGTTTACCCATCCTACCGGAGGTTACCCATCCTAATAGAGGTTACCCATCTGAGGTTAGCCATCCTAAGAGAGGTCACCCATCCAGAGGTTACCCATACTACGGGAGGTCACCCAACCAAATAGAGGTCACCCATCCTACGGGAGGTCACCCATCCAAATGGAGGTCACATATCCTAAGGGAGTTTATCCATCCTACGGGAGGTCACCCATCCAGAGGATACCCATCCTATGAGAGGTCACCCATCCTAGGGAGGTTACCCATCCAAATGGAGGTTACCCATCCTAAGCGAGGTCACCCATCCTACGGAAGGTTATCCATCCTAATACACCCATCCTACGGGAGGTCACCCATCCTAATGGAGGTTACCCATCCTAGGGAAGACATCCATCCTATGAAGGTCACCCATCCTAATGGAGGTCACCCATCCTATGGGAGGTCACCCAACCGGAGGTCACCCATCCTACGGGAGGTCACCCATTCTAGGGAGGTCACCCATCCTTAGGGAGGTTACCCATCCTACGGGAGGTCCTCCATCCTAAGGGAGGTCACACATCCTACGAGACGTCACCCATCCTACGATAGGTCACCCATCCTATGGGAGATTACCCATCCTACGGGAGGTCACCCATTCTAGGGAGGTCACCCATCCTTAGGGAGGTCACATATCCTACGAGAGGTTACCCATCCTATTGGAGGTCACCCATCCAGAGGTGGGTAACCTCCCTTAGGATGGGTAACCTCCGGTTGGATGGGTGACCTCCATTAGGATGGGTAACCTCCTATAGGATGGGTAACCTCTCGTAGGATATGTGACCTCCCAAAGGATGGGTAACCTCCCTAGAATGGGTGACCTCCCGTAGGATGGGTAACCTCTCTTAGGATGGGTAACCTCCCGTAGGATGGGTGACCTCCCTTAGGATGGGTAACCTCAATTTGGATGGGTAACCTCCCTAGGATGGATGTCTTCCCTAGGATGGGTAACCTCCATTAGGATGGGTAACCTCCGGTAGGATGGGTGACCTCCATAGGATGGGTAACCTCTCGTAGGATATGTGACCTCTATTTAGATGGGTGACCTCCCGTAGGATGGGTGACCTCTATTTGGTTGGGTGACCTCCCGTAGTATGGATAACCTCTGGATTGGTGACCTCTCTTAGGATGGCTAACCTCAGATGGGTCACCTCCATTAGGATGGGTAACCTCCCTAGGATGGGTAACCTCTGGATGGGTGACCTCCCTTAGGATGGGTAACCTCCGGTGGGTAACCTCCATTAGGATGGGTTACCTCCGGTAGGATGGGTAAACTCCCTTAGGATATGTGACCTCCCGTAGGATGGGTGACCTCCCTTAGGATGGAGGACCTCCCGTAGGATGGGTAACCTCCATTTGGATGGGTAACCTCCCTTGGATGGGTAATCTTCCTAGGATGGGTGACCTCCCGTAGGATGGGTGACCTCTCTTAGGATGGGTAAACTCAGTAAGAATGGGTGACCTACCATAATTATTAACTCCCATAGGATGGGTAACCTCTTGATGGGTGACCTATAGGATGGGTGACCTCCCTAAGGATGGATGACCTCCCATAGGATGGGTGACCTCCCTTAGGATGGGTAACCTCTCGTAGGATATGTGACCTCCATTTGGATGGGTGACCTCCCGTAGGATGGGTGACCTCCATTCGGATGGGTTACCTCTCTTAGGATGGGTAACCTCCCAAAGGATGGGTGTCCTCCTAAGGATGGGTGGGTAACCTCCCGTAGGATGGGTGACCTCTCGTAGGATGGGTGACCTCCCTTAGGATGGAGGACCTCCCGTAGGATGGGTAACCTCCCGTAGGATGGGTAACCTCTCGTAGGATATGTGACCTCCTTAAGGATGGGTGACCTTCATAGGATGGGTAACCTCCGGTAGGATGGGTGACCTCCATTAGGATGGGTGACCTTCATAGGATGGGTGACCTCCATTTGGATGGGTGACCTCCCGTAGGATGGGTGACCTCCATTAGGATGGGTGACCTCCCGTAGGATGGGTGACCTCCATTTGGATGGGTAACCTCCCTTGGATAGGTAACCTCTGGATGGGTGACCTCCATAGGATGGGTAACCTCTCGTGGGATATGTGACCTCCATTTGGATGGGTGACCTCCAATAGGATTGGTGACCTCCGGTTGGATGGGTAACCTCCCTAGAATGGGTGACCTCCCTTAGGATGGAGGACCTCCCGTAGGATGGGTAACCTCCCTTGGATGGGTAACCTCTCGTAGGATATGTGACCTCCATTTGGTTGGGTGACCTCCCGTAGGATGGGTAACCTTCCTAGGATGGGTGACCTCCCGTAGGATTGGTGACCTCCGGTTGGATAGGTAACCTCCCTAGAATGGGAGGTCACCCATCCTAGGGAGGTTACCCATCCAAATGGAGGTTAATGATCCTAAGAGAGGTTACCCATCCTACGGAGGTAACCCATCCTAGGGAGGTCACCCATCCTAGGGAGGTTATCCATCCTACGGGAGGTCACCTATCCTAAGAGAGGTTACCCATCCTACGGGAGGTCACCCATCCTAATGGAGGTCACCCATCCTAAGGGAGGTCACCCATCCTAAGGGAGGTTACCCATCCTAATGGAGGTCACCAATCCTATAGGAGGTCACCCATCCTTAGGGAGGTCACCCATCCAAGGGAGGTCACCCATCCTAAGAGAGGTTACCCATCCTACGGGAGGTCACCCATCCTATAGGAGGTCACCCATCCTAATGGAGGTTACCCATCCTAAGAGAGGTTACCCATCCTACGGGAGGTCACCCATCCAATAGGAGGTCACCCATCCTTAGGAAGGTCACCCATCCAAGGGTGGTCACCCATCCTAGGGAGGTTACCCATCCTACGGGAGGTCACTCATCCTATAGGAGGTCACCCATCCTAAGAGAGGTTACCCATCCTACGGGATGTCACCCATCCTAATGGAGGTCACCAATCCTATAGGTGGTCACCCATCCTACAGGAGGTTAATGATCCTAAGAGAGGTTACCCATCCTATAGGAGGTCACCCATCATAAGGGAGGTCACCCATCCTAAGGGAGGTTACCCATCCAAATGGAGGTCACCAATCCTATAGGTGGTCACCCATCCTAGGGAGGTTACCTATCCTACGGGAGGTCACCGATCCTAGGGAGGTTACCCATCCTACGGGAGGTTACCCATCCTATAGGAGGTCCTCCATCCTAGGAAGGAGGTTACCCATACTACGGGAGGTCACCAAACCAAATGGAGGTCACCCATCCTACGGGAGGTCACCCATCCGTATGAAGGTCACCGATCCTAATGGAGGTTACCCATTCTAGGGAAGATATCCATCCTAATGGAGGTCACCCATCCTAAGGGAGGTCCTCCATCCTAAGGGAGGTTACCCACCCTACGGGAGGACCTCCATCCTATGGGAGGTCACCCATCCTAGGGAGGTTACCCATCCAAATGGAGGTCACCCATCCTATAGGAGGTCACCCATCCTATAGGAGGTTAGCCATCCTTTGGGAGATTACCCATCCTACGGGAGGTCACCTATCCAAATGGAGGTTAATGATCCTAGGGAGGTTACGCATCCAAGGGAGGACACCCATCCTACGGGAGGTCACCCATCCTATGGGAGGTCACCCATCCAAGGGAGGACACCCATCCTACGGGAGGTCACCCATCCTAGGGAGGTTACCCATCCTACGGGAGGTCCTCCATCCTATGGGATATCACCCATCCTACGGGAGGTCCTCCATCCTATGGGATATCACCCATCCTACGGGAGGACCTCCATCCTAAGGGAGGTCACCCATTCTAGGGAGGTCACCATCCTAAGGATGGGAGACCTCCCGTAGGATGGGTGACCTCCATTTGGTTGGGTGACCTCCCGTAGGATGGGTAACCTTCCTAGGATGGGTAATCTTCCATAGGATGGGTGACCTCTCGTAGGATGGGTGACCTCCCTTAGGATGGAGGACCTCCCGTAGGATGGGTAACCTCCCGTAGGATGGGTAATCTCCCATAGGATGGGTGACCTCTCGTAAGATGAGTGACCTCCCTTAGGATGGAGGACCTCCCGTAGGATGGGTAACCTTCCGTAGGATGGGTAATCTCCCATAGGATGGGTGACCTCTGGATGGGTAACCTCCCTAGGATCATTAACCTCCAATTGGATGGATAACCTCCCTAGGATCATTAACCTCCATTTGGATGGGTAACCTTCCTAGGATGGGTGACCTCCCGTAGTATGGATAACCTCTGGATGGGTGAACTCTCTTAGGATGGTTAACCTCAGATGGGTAACCTCCATTAGGATGGGTAACCTCCCTAGGATGGGTAACCTCTGGATGGGTAACCTCCCGTAGGATGGATAACCTCCATTAGGATGGGTGACCTCCCGTAGGATGGATAACCTCCATTAGGATGGGTGACCTTCATAGGATGGGTAACCTCCCTAGAATGGGTGACCTCCCGTAGGATGGGTAACCTCTCTTAGGATGGGTGACCTCCTATAGGATGGGTGACCTCCATTTGGATGGGTAACCTCCCTAGAATAGGTGACCTCCCGTAGGATGGGTAATCTCCCATAGGATGGGTGACCTCTCGTAGGATGGGTGACCTCCCTTAGGATGGGTTACCTCTCTTAGGATGGGTGACCTCCTATAGGATGGGTGACCTCCATTTGGATGGGTAACCTCCCTAGAATGGGTGACCTCCCGTAGGATGGGTAATCTCCCATAGGATGGGTGACCTCTCGTAGGATGGGTGACCTCCTTTAGGATGGAGGACCTCCCGTAGGATGGGTAACCTCCTGTAGGGTGGGTAATCTCCCATAGGATGGGTGACCTCTCGTAGGATGGGTGACCTCCCTTAGGATGGAGGACCTCCCGTAGGATGGGTAACCTCCCATAGGATGGGTAATCTCCCATAGGATGGGTGACCTCTGGATGGGTAACCTCCCTAGGATCATTAACCTCCATTTGGATGGGTAACCTCCCTAGGATCATTAACCTCCATTTGGATGGGTAACCTCCCTAGGATGGGTGACCTCCCATAGGATGGGTGACCTCCCGTAGGATGGGTGTATTAGGATGGATAACCTCCCTTGGATGGGTGACCTCCCGTAGGATAGGTGACCTCCTATAGGATGGGTGACCTCCCGTAGGATGGGTGACCTCCATTTGGTTGGGTGACCTCTCTTAGGATGGCTAACCTCACTAAGGATAGGTGACCTCCCGTATGATGGGTAACCTCCCTAGGATGGGTGACCTCCCGTAGGATGGATGTTTTTCCTAGGATGGGCAACCTCCATTAGGATGGGTGACCTTCATAGGATGGGTGACCTCCCGTAGGATAGGTAACCTCCATTAGGATGGGTGACCTTCATACGGATGGGTGACCTCCCGTAGGATGGGTGACCTCCATTTGGTTGGGTGACCTCCCGTAGGATGGGTAACCTCCCTAGGATGGGTGACCTCCATTAGGATGGGTGACCTCCTATAGGATGGGTGACCTCCCATAGGATGGGTAGGGAGGTTATCCATCCTACGGGAGGTCACCCATCCTAGGGAGGTTACATATCCTACGAGAGGTTACCTATCCTACGGGAGGTCATCCATCCTAGGAAGGTTACCCATTCAGGTCACCCATCCAATGGGATATCACCCATCCAACGGGAGGTCCTCCATCCTATGGGATATCACCCATCCTACGGGAGGTCCTCCATCCTAAGGGAGGTCACCCATTCTAGGGAGGTCACCCATCCTAAGGGAGGTCACCCATTCTAGGGAGGTCACCCATCCTAATGGAGGTCACAAATCCTATGGAAGGTCATCCATCCTAATGGAGGTCACCCATCCTACGGGAGGTCCTCCATCCTAAGGGAGGTCACCCATTCTAGGGAGGTCACTCATCCTAAGGGAGGTCACCCAATCTAGGGAGGTCACCCATCCTAATGGAGGTCACGAATCCTATGGGAGGTCATCCATCCTAATGGAGGTCACCCATCCTAAGGGAGGTCCTCCATCCTAGGAAGGAGGTTACCCATCCTACGGGAGGTCACCCATTCTAGGGAGGTTACCCATCCTAAGGGAGGTCACCCATCCTAGGGAGGTTACCCATCCAAATGGAGGTTACCCATCCTAAGGAGGTTACCCATCCTACGGGAGGTTACCCATCCAGAGGTTACCCATCCTAGGGAGGTTACCCATCCAAATGGAGGTCACCTCCCATCCTATTGAGGTCACCCATCATATGGGAGATTACCCATCCTACGGGAGGTCACCCATTCTAGGGAGGTCACCCATCCTTAGGGAGGTCACCCATTCTAGGAAGGTTACCCATCCTACAGGAGGTCCTCCATCCTAAGGGAGGTCACCCATCCTACGAGAGGTCACCCATCCTACGGGAGGTCACCCATCCTATAGGAGGGGTGTGGAGGTTACCCATCCTACAGGAGGTCACCCTTCCTAGGTAGGTTACCCATCCTACGGGATCCAAATGGAGGTCACCTATCCTACGGGATATCACCCATCCTAGGAAGGTTACCCATCCAGGTCACCCATCCTAAGGAGGTTACCAATCCTACGGGAGGTATCCTACGAGAGGTTACCCATCCTACGAGAGGTCACCTATCCTAAGGGAGGAGACCCATCCTATGGGAGGTCACCAATCCTATAGGAGGTCACCCATTCTAGGGAGGTCACCCATCCTTAGGGAGGTCACCCATCCAGAGGTCACCCATCCTACGGGAGGTCACCCATCCTACGGGAGGTCACCCATCCTACGGGATGTTACCCATCCTACGGGAGGTCCTCCATCCTAAGGGAGGTCACCCATCCTACGAGAGGTCACCCATCCTACGGGAGGTCACCCATCCTTAGGGAGGTTACCCATCCTACGGGAGGTAACCCATCCCGTAGGATTGGTGACCTCCATTTGGATGGGTGACCTCCCGTAGGATGGGTAACCTCTCGTAGGATATGTGACCTCCATTTGGTTGGGTGACCTCCCGTAGGATGGGTAACCTTCCTAGGATGGGTGACCTCTATTAGGATGGGTATGCTCCCGTAGGATGGGTAACCTCTCGTAGGATGGGTGACCTCCCTTAGGATAGAGGACCTCCCGTAGGATGGGTAACCTCCATTAGGATGGATAACCTCCCTTAGGATGGGTAACCTCCATAGGATGGGTAACCTCCCGTAGGATGGGTAACCTCCCTTAGGATGGGTAACCTCCATTTGGATGGGTAACCTCCCGTAGAGGTAACCCATCCTACGGTAGGTCACCCATCCTACGGGAGGTTACCCATCCTAGGGAGGTTACCCATCCTAAGGGAGGTTATCCATCCTAATGGAGGTTACCCATCATACGGGAGGTCCTCCATCCTAAGGGAGGTCACCCATCCTACGAGATGTCACCCATCCTACGGGAGGTTACCCACCCATCCTTAGGAGGACACCCATCCTTTGGGAGGTTACCCATCCTAAGAGAGGAGGTCACATATCCTATGGGAGGTCACCCATCCAGAGGTTACCCATTCTAGGGAGATTACCCATCCTAAGGAGGTCACCCATCCTATAGGAGGTCACATATCCTAAGGAAGGTTACCCATCCTACGGGAGGTCACCCAACCAAATGGAGGTCACCCATCCTATGGGAGGTCACCCATCCAAATGGAGGTCACATATCCTACGAGAGGTTACCCATCCAAGGGAGGTCACCCATCCTAAGGGAGGTCATCCATCCTAGGAAGGTTACCCATCCTACCGCAGGTCACCCATCCTACGGGAGGTCACCCATCCTAATGGAGGTCATCCATCCTAGGAATGTTACCCATCCTACGGGAGGTCACCCAACCAAATGGAGGTCACATATCCTACGAGAGGTTACCCATCCTATGGTATATCACCCATCCTACGGGAGGTCCTCTATCCTATGGGATATCACCCATCCTACGGCAGGTCCTCCATCCTATGGGATACCCATCCTACGGGAGGTCCTCCATCCTAAGGAGGTCACCCATCCTACGGGAGGTTATCCATCCTAAGGGAGGTCACCTATCCTACCGGAGGTTACCCATCCAAATGGAGGTTAATGATCCTAAGAGAGGTTATCCATCCTACGGGAGGTCACCCATCCTATAGGAGGTCACCCATCCTATGAAGGTCACCCATCCTATGAAGGTCACCCATCCTAATGGAGGTTACCCATCCTAGGGAAGACATCCATCCTACGGGAGGACCTCCCGTAGGATGGGTGATATCCCATAGGATGGATAACCTCCCTAGGATGGGTGACCTCCCTTAGGATGGGTGACCTCCCTAAGGATGGGTGACCTTCGTAGGATGGGTAACCTCTCGTAGGATATGTGACCTCCATTTGGATGGGTGACCTCCCATAGGATGGGTGACCTCCATTAGGATGGGTAACCTCCGGTAGGATGGGTGACCTCTCTTAGGATGGCTAACCTCACTTATGATGGGTGACCTCTCGTAGGATGGGTGACCTCCCGTAGGATGGGTGATATCCCATAGGATGGAGGACCTCCCGTAGGATGGGTGACCTTCATAGGTTGGGAAACCTCTCGTAGGATATGTGACCTCCATTTGGATGGGTGACCTCCCGTAGGATTGGTGACCTCCATTTGGTTGGGTGACCTCCCGTAGTATGGATAACCTCTGGATGGGTGACCTCTCTTAAGATGGCTAACCTCAGATGGGTAACCTCCATTAGGATGGGAAACCTCCCTAGGATGGGTAACCTCTGGATGGGTGACCTCCCGTAGGATGGATGATCTCCATTTGGTTGGGTGACCTCCATAGGATGGGTAACCTCCCGAGAATGGGTGACCTCCCGTAGGATGGGTAATCCCCCATAGGATGGGTAACCTCCCTAGGATGGGTGACCTCCCGTAGGATGGGTGTCCTCCCTTAGGATGGGTGACCTTTCTTAGGATGGATGTCTTACGTAGGATGGGTGACCTCCCGTTGGATAGGTAACCTCCCATAGGATGGGTGACCTCCCTTAGGAAGGGTAACCTCCCGTAGGATGGGTGACCTCTATTTGGTTGGGTGACCTCCCGTAGTATGGATAACCTCTGGATGGGTGACCTCTCTTAGAATGGCTAACCTCAGATGGGTAACCTCCATTAGGATGGGTGTCCTCCCTTGGATGGGTGACCTCCCTAGAATGGGTGACCTCCATTAGGATGGGTAACCTCCCTAGGATGGGAGGTCTTCATAGGATGGGTAACCTCCCTAGAATGGGTGACCTCCCGTAGGATGGGTAATCTCCTAGGATGACCTCCCTAGGATGGGTGACCTCCCTTAGGATGGAGGACCTCCCGTAGGATGGGTAACCTCTCTTAGGATGGGTAACCTCCATTAGGATGGGTGACCTCGCTTAGGATGGGTAACCTCCATTTGGATGGGTAACCTCCCTAGGATGGGTGACCTCCCATAGGATGGGTGACCTACCGTAGGATGGGTAACCTCTCGTAGGATATGTAACCTCCCTAGGATGGGTGACCTCCGTATGGGTGACCTCCCGTAGGATGGGTGACCTTCATAGGATGGGTAACCTCTCGTAGGATATGTGACCTCCATTTGGATGGGTGACCTCCCGTAGGATGGGTGACCTCCATTTGGTTGGGTGACCTCCCGTAGTATGGATAACCTCTGGATGGGTGACCTCTCTTAGGATGGCTAACCTCAGATGGGTAACCTCCATTAGGATGGGTAACCTCCCTAGGATGGGTAACCTCTGGATGGGTGACCTCCCGTAGGATGGATAACCTCCATTAGGATGGGTGACCTTCATAGGATGGGTAACCTCCCTAGAATGGAGGTCACCCATCCAGAGGTTATCCATACTACGGGAGGTCACCCAACCAAATGGAAGTAACCCATCCTACGGGAGGTCACCCATCCAAATGGAGGTCACATATCCTAAGGGAGTTTACCCATCCTACGGGAGGTCACCCATCCAGAGGTTACCCATCCTATGGGAAGTCACCCATCCTAGGGAGGTTACCCATCCAAATGGAGGTTACCCATCCTAAGCGAGGTCACCCATCCTACGGGAGGTTATCCATCCTAATACACCCATCCTACGGGAGGTCACCCATCCTAATGGAGGTTACCCATCCTAGGGAATACATCCATCCTATGAAGGTCACCCATCCTAATGGAGGTCACCCATCCTATAGGAGGTCACCCATCCGGAGGTCACCCATCCTAATGGAGGTTACCTATCCTACGGGAGGTCACCCATCCAGAGGTTACCCATCCTAGGGAGGTTACCCATCCTAATGGAGGTTACCCGTCTGAGGTTAGCCATCCTAAGAGAGGTCACCCATCCAGAGGTTATCCATACTACGGGAGGTCACCCATTCTTAGGGAGGTCACCCATCCAGAGGTTACCTATCCTATGAAGGTCACCCATCCTAAGGGAGGTTACCCATCCTAGGGAGGTTACCCATCCAAATGGAGGTTACCCATCCTATGGGAGGACACCCATCCTACGGGAGGTCCTCCATCCTATGGGATATCACCCATCCTACGGGAGGTCCTCCATCCTATGGGATATCACCCATCCTACGGGAGGTCCTCCATCCTAAGGGAGGTCACCCATTCTAGGGAGGTCACCTCCCTAAGGATGGGTGAACTCCAGTTGGATGGGTGACCTCCATTTGGTTGGGTGACCTCCCATAGGATGGGTAACCTTCCTAGGATGGGTGACCACCTATAGGATTGGTGACCTCCCTGGGAGATTACCCATCCTACGGAAGGTCTCCCATTCTAGGGAGGTTACCCATCCTATGAAGGTCACCCATCCTAATGGAGGTTATCCATCCTACGGAAGGTCACCCATCCAGAGGTTACCCATCCTAGGGAGGTTATCCATCCTAATGGAGGTTACCCATCTGAGGTTAGCCATCCTAAGAGAGGTCACCCATCCAGAGGTTATCCATACTACGGGAGGTCACCCAACCAAATGGAGGTCACCCATCCTACGGGAAGTCACCCATCCAAATGGAGGTCACATATCCTACGAGAGGTTACCCATCCTATGAAGGTCACCCATCCTAAGGGAGGTCCTCCATCCTAGGAAGGAGGTTACCCATCTTACGGAAGGTCCTCAATCCTAAGGGAGGTCACCCATCCTAGGGAGGTTACCCATCCAAATGGAGGTCACCCATCCTATAGGAGGTCACCCATCCTACGGGAGGTCACCCATCCTAGGGAGGTTACCCATCCTATGAAGGTCACCCATCCTAGGGAGGTTACCCATCCTAAGGGAGGTCACCCATCCTAAGGGAGGTCACCCATCCTAGGGAGGTTATCCATCCTACGGGAGGTCACCCATCATAGGGAGGTTACATATCCTACGACAGGTTACCTATCCTACGAGAGGTCACCCATCCAGAGGTTATCCATACTACGGGAGGTCACCCAACCAAATGGAGGTCACCCATCCTACGGGAGGTCCTCCATCCTATGGGATATCACCCATCCTACGGGAGGTCCTCCATCCTAAGGGAGGTCACCCATTCTAGGGAGGTCACCCATCCTAATGGAGGTCACCAATCCTATGGGAGGTCACCCATCCTAGGGAGGTTACCCATCCTAAGGGAGGTCACCTATCCTACCGAAGGGAGGTCACCCATCCTTATTGAGGTTAGCCATCCTAAGAGAGGTCACCCAACCAAATGGAGGTCACCCATCCTACGGGAGGTCACCCATCCTATAGGAGGTCACCTATCCTAAAAGAGGTTACCCATGCTACGGGAGGTCACCCATCCTAATGGAGGTCACCCATTCTAGGGAGTTTACCCATCCAAGGGAGGACACCCACCTCCTTAATGATCCTACGAGAGGTTACCCATCCTACGGGAGGTCACCCATTCTTGGGAGGTTAACCATCCAAGGGCGGACACCCATCCTACGGGAGGTCACCCATCCTAAGGCAGGTCACCCATCCTAGGGAGGTTATCCATCCTACGGGAGGTCACCTATCCTAGGGAGGTTACATATCCTACGAGAGGTCACCTATCCTACGAGAGGTCACCCATCCAGAGGTTATCCATACTACGGGAGGTCACCCAACCAAATGTAGGTCACCGTTCCTACGGAAGGTCACCCATCCAAATGGAGGTCACATATCCTAAGGGAGTTTACCCATCCTACGGGAGGTCACCCATCCGGAGGTCACCCATCCTACGGGAGGTCACCCATCCTTAGGGAGGTTACCCATCCTACGGGAGGTCCTCCATCCTAAGGGAGGTCACCCATCCTACGAGAGGTCACCCATCCTACGGGAGGTCACCCATCCTTAGGGAGGTTACCCATCCTACGGGAGGTTACCCACCCATCCTTTGGAGGACACCCATCCTTTGGGAGGTTACCCATACTAAGAGAGGTCACCCATATCCTACGAGAGGTTACCCATCCTATGAAGGTCACGCATCCTAGGGAGGTTACCCATCCAAATGGAGGTCACCAATCCTATAGGTGGCCACCCATCCTAGGAAGGTCACCCATCCTTAGGGAGGTCACCCATCCTATGAAGGTCACCCATCCTACCGGAGGTTACCTATTCTAAGGGAGGTCACCCATCCTAAGGGAGGTCACCCATCCTACGGGAGGTCACCCATCCAAATGGAGGTCACCTATCCTACGGGAGGTCACCCAACCAAATGGAGGTCACCCATCCTACGGGAGGTCACCCATCCTAAGGGAGGTCACCCATCCTAGGGAGGTTACCCATCCTACGGGAGGTCACCCATCCTAGGGAGGTTATCCATCCTTAGGGAGGTCATATATCCTACGAGTGGTTACCCATCCTATGAAGGTCACCCATCCTAAAGGAGGTTATCCATCCTATGAAGGTCACCCATCCTAATGGAGGTTACCCATCCTAAGTGAGGTTACCCATCCTACGGGTGACCTCCCGTAGGATGGGTAACCTTCCTAGGATGGGTGACCTCCCGTAGGATGGGTGACCTCCGGTAGGATGGGTAACCTTTCTAGGATGGGTGACCTCCCTTAGGATGGGTGACCTCCCTTGGATGGGTAACCTCTCGTAGGATATGTGACCTCCATTTGGATGGGTGACCTCCCATAGGATGGGTGACCTCCATTTGGTTGGGTGACCTCCCGTAGGATGGTAACCTTCCTAGGATGGGTGACCTCCCGTAGGATTAGTGACCTCCATTTGGATGGGTAACCTCCCGTAGGATGGGTAACCTCCCTAGGATGGGTGACCTCCCTTGGGATGGGAAACCTCTCGTAGGATGGGTAATCTCCCATAGGATGGGTGACCTCCCGTAGGATGGGTAACCTTCCTAGGATGGGTAACCTCTCGTAGGATATGTGACCTCCATTTGGATTGGTGACCTCCATTTAGATGGGTGACCTCCCATAGGATGGATAACCTCCCTAGGATGGGTGACCTCCTATAGGATGGGTCTCCTCCCTTAGGATAGGTGAACCTCCCGTAGGATGGATAACCTCCCTAAGGATGGAGGACCTCCCGTAGGATGGGTAACCTCCCTTAGGATGGGTGACCTCCCGTAGGATGGGTAGCCTCCCTTAGGTTGGGTGACCTCCCGTAGGATAGGTAACCTCTGGATGGGTGACCTCTCTTAGGATGGCTAACCTCACTTAGGATGGGTGACCTCCTATAGGATGGGTGACCTCCCTTAGGATGGGTGACCTCCTATAGGATGGGTGACCTCTCGTAGGATGGGTGACCTCTTATAGGATGGGTGACCTCACTTAGGATGGGTGACCTCACTTAGGATGGGTGACCTTCTATAGGATGGGTGACCTCTCATAGGATGGGTGACCTCTTATAGGATGGGTGACCTCCCGTAGGATGGGTGACCTCTCGTAGGATGGGTAACCTCCGGTAGGATAGGTGACCTCCCTTAGGATGGGTAACCTCCCTAGGATGGGTGACCACCTATAGGATGGGTAACCTCTGGATGGGTGACCTCCCATAGGATGGGTCTCCTCCCGTAGGTTGGGTGACCTTCCTTAGGAGAGGTGACCTCCCTTAGGATGGGTGACGACCTATAGGATTGGTGACGACCTATAGGATTGGTGACCTCCCTTAGGATGCTTAACCTCTCGTAGGATGGGTGACCACCCTTGGATGGGTAACCTCTCGTAGGATATGTGACCTCCATTTGGATGGGTAACCTCCCGTAGGATGGGTGACCTCTGGATGGGTGACCTCTCTTAGGATGGCTAACCTCACTTAGGATGGGTGACCTCCCGTAGGATGGGTGATATCCCATAGGATGGAGGACCTCCCGTAGGATGGGTGATATCCTATAAGATGGGTGATATCCCATAGGATGGGTGACCTCCCGTAGGATGGGTAACCTCCCGTAGGATTGGTGACCTCCGGTTCGATGGGTAACCTCCCTAGAATGGATGACCTCCCTTAGTATGGGTGATATCCCGTAGGATGGGTGATATCCCGTAGGATGGGTGATATCCCATAGGATGGGTGACCTCTCGTAGGATGGGTAACCTCCCTTAGGATGGGTGACCTTCATAGGATGGGTGACCTCTGGATGGGTGAGCTCCCTTAGGATAGGTGACCTCCCGTAGGATGGAGGTCACCCATGGTGTATTAGGATGGATAACCTCCCATAGTATGGGTGACCTCGCTTAGGATGGGTAACCTCCATTTGGATGGGTAACCTCCCTAGGATGGGTGACATCCCATAGGATGGGTGACCTCCCGTAGGATGGGTGTATTAGGATGGATAACCTCCCGTAGGATGGGTGACCTCGCTTAGGATGGGTAACCTCCCTAGGATGGGTGACCACCTATAGGATTGGTGACCTCCCGTAGGATGGGTGTCCTCCCTTGGATGGGTGACCTCCCGTAGGATGGGTAACCTCTCGTAGGATGGGTGACCACCTATAGGATGGGTGACCACCTAGGATGGGTAACCTCTCGTAGGATATGTGACCTCCCTAAGGATCGGTGACCTCCCATTTGGTTGGGTGACCTCCCATAGGATGGGTAACCTTCCTAGGATGGGTGACCACCTATTGGATTGGTGACCTCCATTTGGATGGGTGACCTCCCGTAGGATGGGTAACCTTCCTAGGATGGGTGACCACCCTTAGGAAGGTTAACCTCCATTTGGATGGGTGACCTCCCTAAGGATGGCTAACCTCCGGTAGGATAGGTGACCTCCCTTAGGATGGGTGACCTCCCGTAGGATGGATAACCTCCCGTAGGATGGGTGACCTACCTAGGATGGGTAACCTCCATTTGGATGGGTGACCTCCCGTAGGATGGGTAGGATGGATAACCTCCGTTAGGATGGGTGACCTTCATAGGATGGGTAACCTCCCTAGGATGGGTGACCTCTGGATGGGTGACCTCCCTTAGGATAGGTAATCTGTGGAATCACACTCTTCCAAACATGATCTCAGTATGGGTGTCCTTCCTAGGATGTGTGACCTCTCGTAGGATGGGTGTCCTCCCTTGGATGGGTAACCTCCCTAGAATGGGTGACCTCCCTTAGGATGGAGGACCTCCCGTAGGATGGGTAACCTCTCTTAGGATGGGTAACCTCCCGTAGGATAGGTAATCTCCCATAGGATGGGTGACCTCCCTTAGGATGGGTAACCTCCCTTGGATGGGTGACCTCCCTAAGGATGGGTAACCTCTCTCTTAGGATGGCTAACCTCACTAAGGATAGGTGACCTCCCTTAGGATGGGTAACCTCCCTAGGATGGGTGACCTCTATTTGGATGGGTGACCTCTCTTAGGATGGCTAACCTCACTAAGGATAGGTGACCTCTCGTAGGATGGGTAACCTCCCTTAGGATGGGTAACCTCCAGTTGGATGGGTCATCCTTTAGGATGGGTAACCTCCGGTAGGATAGGTGACCTCCCTTAGGATGGGTAACCTCCCTAGGATGGGTGACCACCTATAGGATGGGTAACCTCTGGATGGGTGACCTCCCATAGGATGGGTCTCCTCCCGTAGGATGGGTAACCTCCCTAAGGATGGGTGACCTCCCATAGGATGGGTGACCTCCATTAGGATGGGTAACCTCCCGTAGGATGGGTGACCTCCTATAGGATGGGTGACCTCCCGTAGGATGGGTGACCTTTCTTAGGATGGATGTCTTCCGTAGGATGGGTGACCTCCCGTAGGATAGGTGACCTCCCGTAGGATGGGTAACCTCTCTTAGGATAGGTGACCTCCCGTAGGATGGATAACCTCCCTAGGATGGGTGACCTCCCGTAGGATGGGTAACCTCCCTAGGATGGGAGGTCACATATCCTACGAGAGGTTACCCATCCTATGAAGGTCACCCATCCTAATGGAGGTTACCCATCTGAGGTTAGCCATCCTAAGAGAGGTCATCCATCCAGAGGTTATCCATACTACGGGAGGTCACCCAACCAAATGGAGGTCACCCAACCTAAGGGAGGTCACCTATCCTACCGGAGGTTACCCATCCTAAGCAAGGTCACCCATCCTAGGAAGGTTACCCATCCTATAGGATGGTCACCCATCCTATGGGAGATTACCCATCCTACGGGAGGAGACCCATCCTATGGGAGGTCACCCATTCTAGGGAGGTTACCCATCGTTAGGGAGGTCACATGTCCTACGAGAGGTTACCTCCCATAGGATGCGTGGCCTCCTATAGGATGGGTAACCTCTCGTAGGATGGGTAACCTAAATTTGGATAGGTAACCTCCCAAGGATGGGTGACCTCCCTTAGGATGGAGGACACCCATTCTAGGGAGGTCACCCATCCTATGGGAGGTCACCCATCCTAGGGAGGTTACCCATTCAAATGGAGGTTACCCATCCTAAGGGAGGTCACCCATTCTACCGAAGGTTACCCATCCAAATGGAGGTTAATGATCCTAGGGAGGTTACCCATCCAAGGGAGGACACCCATCCTACGGGAGGTCACCCATCCTAGGATGGGTAACCTCCATCCTAAGGGAGGTCACCTATCCTAAGGGAGGTCACCAATCCAGAGGTCACCCATCCTAAGGAGGTTACCCATCCAAATGGAGGTCACCAATCCTATAGGTGGTCACCCATCCTTAGGGAGGTTTTCCATCCTACGGGAGGTTCACCTATCCTAAGGGAGGAGACCCATCCTATGTGAGGTCACCCATTCTAGGGAGGTTACCCATCCTACGGGAGGTCCTCCATCCTTAGGGAGGTCACCCATCCTAAGGGAGGTTGCACATCCTTAGGGAGGTCACATATCCTACGAGAGGTTACCCATCCTATGAAGGTCATCCATCCTAATGGAGGTCACCCATCCAACCGGAGGTTACCCATCCTAAGGGAGGTTACCCATCCTACAGGAGGTTACCCATCCTAAGAGAGGTCACCCATCCTTAGGGAGGTTATCCATCCTACGGGAGGTCACCTATCCTAAGGGAGGAGACCCATCCTATGGGAGGTCACCCATTCTAGGGAGGTTACCCATCCTACGGGAGGTCCTCCATCGTTAGGGAGGTCACCCATCTTAAGGGAGGTTGCCCATCCTAAGGGAATTTACCCATCATACGGGAGGTTACCCATCCTAAGCGAGGTCACCCATCCAACGGGAGGTCACCCATCCTATAGGAGGTCACCCATCCTACGGGAGGTCACCCATCCTAGGGAGGTTACCCATCCTATGAAGGTCACCCATCCTTAGGAAGGTTACCCATACAGAGGTTACCTATCCTATGAAGGTCACCCATCCTAGGGAGGTTACCCATCCTACGGGAGGAGACCCATCCTATGGGAGGTCACCCATTCTAGGGAGGTTACCCATCCTACGGGAGGTCCTCCATCCTAAGGGAGGTCACCTATCCTAAGTGAGGTTAGCCATCCTAAGGGAGGTCACCCATCCAGAGGTTACTTATCCTACGGGAGGTCACCCATCCCTTAGGATGGGTAACCTCCGGTTGGATGGGAGACCTCTATTAGGATGGGTAACCTCCTATAGGATGGGTGACCTCCCGTAGGATGGGTAACCTCTCTTAGGATGGGTGACCTCCCGTAGGATCGATGTCTTCCCTAGGATGGGTAACCTCCATTAGGATGGGTGACCTTCATAGGATGGGTAACCTCTCGTAGGATATGTGACCTCCATTTGGATAGGTGACCTCCCTAAGGATGGGTAACCTCACTAAGGATAGGTAACCTCTCTTAGGATGGGTAACCTCCCGTATGATGGGTAAATTCCCTTAGGATGGGCAACCTCCCTTAGGATGGGTAACCTCCATTTGGAAGGGTAACCTCTCTTAGGATGGCTAACCTCACTTAGGATGGGTAACCTCCCGTATGATGGGTAAATTCCCTTAGGATGGACAACCTTCCCTTAGGATGGGTAACTTCCATTTGGATGGATAACCTCCCTAGGATGGGTGACCACCCTTAGGATGGGTAACCTCTATTTGGATGGGTAACCTCTCTTAGGATGGCTAACCTCACTTAGGATGGGTAACCTCGCGTATGATGGGTAAATTCCCTTAGGATGGGCAACCTCCCTTAGGATGGGTGACCTCCCTAAGGATGGGTAACCTCACTAAGGATAGGTAACCTCTCTTAGGATGGGTAACCTCCCGTATGATGGGTAAATTCCCTTAGGATTGGAAACCTCCCTTAGGATGGGTGACCTCCATTAAGATGGATAACCTCCCGTAGGATGGGTGACCTCCCGTGGGATAGGTAACCTCCCTAGGATTGGTGACCTCCCTTAGGATGGATGTCTTCCCTAGGATGGGTAACCTCCATTAGGATGGGTGACCTTCATAGGATGGGTAACCTCTCGTAGGATATGTGACCTCCATTTGGATGGGTGACCTCCTATAGGATGGGTGACCTCCCGTAGGATGGGTGTCCTCCCTTGGATGGGTGACCTCCCTTAGGATGGAGGACCTCCCGTAGGATGGGTAACCTCCCTAGAATGGGTGACCTCCCTTAGGATGGGTAACCTCCGGTTGGATGGGTGACCTCCATTAGGATGGGTAACCTCCTGTAGTATAGGTGACCTCCCTTAGGATGGGTAACCTCCAGTAGGATGGGTGACCTCCCGTAGGATGGGTGACCTCCATTTGGTTGGATGACCTCCCGTAGGATAGGTAACCTCTGGATGGGTGACCTCTCTTAGGATGGGTAACCTCCCGTATGATGGGTAAATTCCCTTAGGATGGGCAACCTCCCTTAGGATGGGTGACCTCCCTAAGGATGGGTAACCTCACTAAGGATAGGTAACCTCTCTTAGGATGGCTAACCTCACTTAGGATGGGTAACCTCCCTAGGATGGGTGACCTCCCATAGGATGGGTGACCACCCGTAGGATGGGTGTCCTTCCTTGGATGGGTGACCTCCCGTAGGATGGATATCATCCCTAGGATGGGTAACCTCCATTAGGATGGGTGACCTTCATAGGATGGATATCTTTCCTAGGATGGGTAACCTCCCTTTGGATGGGTAACCTCCCTAGGATGGGTGACCACCTATAGATTGGTGACCTCCATTTGGATGGGTAACCTCCCTAGGATGGGTGACCTCCCTTAGGATGGGTAACATCCATTTGGATGGGTAACCTCCCTAAGGATGGGTGACCTGCTATAGGATGGGTGACCTACCTAAGTATGGGTAACCTCCCTTAGGATGGATGTCTTCCCTAGGATGGGTAACCTCCATTAGGATGGGTGACCTTCATAGGATGGGTAACCTCTCGTAGGATATGTGACCTCCATTTGGATGGGTGACTTCCCGTAGGATGGCTGACCTCCCATAGGATGGATAACCTTCCTATGATGGGTGACCTCCCTAAGGTTACCCATCCAAATGGAGGTCACCAATCCTATAGGTGGTCACCCATCCTAGGAAGGTTACCCATCCTACGGGAGGTCACCCAACCAAATGGAGGTCACCCATCCTATGGGAGGTCACCCATCCTTAGGGAGGTCACATATCCTACAAGAGGTTACCCATCCTATGAAGGTCACCCATCCTAATGGAGGTCACCCATCCTAAGGGAGGTCACCCATCCTATAGGAGGTTACCCATCCTAATGGAGGTCACCCATCCTTAGGAGGTCACCCATCCTACGGGAGGTTACCCATCCTTAGGGAGGTCACCCATCCTAAGTGAGGTTAGCCATCCTAAGAGAGGTCACCCATCCAGAGGTTACCTATACTACGGGAGGTCTCCCAACCAAATGGAGGTCACCCATCCTACGGGAGGTCACCTATCCGACCGGAGGTTACCCATCCTAATGGAGGTCACCCATCCAAGGGAGGACACCCATCCTACGGGAGGTCACCCATCCTAGTGAGGTTAGCCATCCTAAGAGAGGTTACCTATCCTTAGTGAGGTTACCCATCCTTAGGGAGGTCACCCATCCTAAAGGAGGTTACCCATTCTAAGGAAATTTACCCATCATACGGGAGGTTACCCATCATACGGGAGGTTACCCATCCTAAGAGAGGTTAGCCATCCTACGGGAGGTCACCCATCCTAGGAAGGTTACCCATCCTACGGAAGGTCACCCAACCAAATGGAGGTCACCCATCCTATGGAAGGTCACCCATCCTTAGGGAGGTCACATATCCTACGAGAGGTTACCCATCCTATGAAGGTCACCCATCCAAATGGAGGTCACATATCCTACGAGAGGTTACCCATCCTATGAAGGTCCTCCATCCTAAGGGATCCAAATGGAGGTCACCAATCCTATAGGTGGTCACCCATCCTAGGGAGGTTACCCATCCAAATGGAGGTTAATGATCCTAAGAGAGGTTACCCATCCTACGGGAGGTCACCCATCCAAATGGAGGTCACCATTCCTATAGGTGGTCACCCATCCTAGGGAGGTTACCCATCCAAATGGAGGTTAATGATCCTAAGAGAGGTTACCCATCCTATGGGAGGTCACCCATCCTATAGGAGATCACCCATCCTTAGGGAGGTCACCCATCCAAGGGTGGTCACCCATCCTAGGGAGGTTACCCATCCTACGGGAGGTCACCCATCCTATAGGAGGTCACCTATCCTACGGGAGGTCACCCATCCAAATGGAGGTCACCAATCCTATAGGTGGTCACCCATCCTAGGGAGGTTACCCATCCAAATGGAGGTTAATGATCCTAAGAGAGGTTACCCATCCTACGGGAGGTCACCCATCCTATAGGAGGTCACCCATCCTTAGGGAGGTCACCCATCCAAGGGTGTCACCCATCCTACGGGAGGTCACCCAACCTTAGGGAGGTTACCCATCCTTAGGGAGGTTACCCATCAAAATGGAGGTTAATGGTCCTACGAGAGGTTACCCATCCTATGAAGGTCACCCATCCTAATGGAGGTTACCCATCCTAGGGAAGACATCCATCCTAAGGAAGGTCACCAATCCTATGGGAATTTACCCATCCTATGAAGGTCACCCATCCTAATGGAGGTTACCCATCCTAACGGAGGTTGCCCATCCTAAGGGAATTTCCTATCATACGGGAGGTTACCCATCCTCAGGGAGGTCACCCATCCTAATGGAGGTTACCCATCCTATGAAGGTTACCCATCCTAAGGGAGGTCACCCATCCTAGGGAGGTTACCCATCCTAAGGAGGTTACCCATCCTATGGGAGGTCACCCATCCTAGGGAGGTTACCCATCAGATGAAGGTCACCCATCCTAATGGAGGTTATCCATCCTACGGGAGGTCACCTATCCTAAGGGAGGAGACCCATCCTATGGGAGGACACCCATCCTACGGGAGGTCATGTCACTACCACATTCTGAAAACAGGGGTATTTTCGACTTTTTACAATATTTAATATTATGGTAGTTTCAATTAAATAAATTGCATGATAGTATATTTAGTTTAAATAATTATGTGAGATGGGTAATTAAATATAATTATATACGGTGTTCATTTGTTTTGAGCTAGCAGACTTGACCTAGAAGCCCAGTAGATGAAAACCTGTCCAAATTGTGGAATTATGTAATTAATTGTTTTTTTATAATTTATTTATTGGAGATTGTAATAAAGTACCATAATTTATTTAATTATTTTCGCATTGCCTTTGCTTCGATATTTGGAGCGCTACCCTGACCCTTGTCTTCCAACAAATTTCGCAATCTTGCCCTAGACATGCCCGCCTTCCATTCTGCTATTTTTGCAAGTCATAATTATGCTCTCTGTACATTATTTCCAGCCGCACAAAAATCGTCGCGGACGTTATTTAATAAATCCTTATTTTGTATCGTTGTGCGTTCCAATCGAAAATTGGAGGCAATCTTGACCTATTTTTCGTGCGGCCCAAATTAGGGTAATATCCTGTTCTGAGTCTACTTCATTATTGGTATTGATGACTTGACCTGATTTTGGCCCCATGTACTTCTAATTAATTTTAGAACACAACTTGCATTTATTTCTAATTAATTTGAGGATACCATTTTATCTGATTCCGTAAATCCCAAATTAATTTTCAGTGCCCTGCTAATTGAGCCCGTACCAAACTTACAGCGCCCCCTGACCCTACAAAACACCGGACACCGAATCGCCCGCCAAATTTTCGTCATTTTATGTGTCTGTGCAATTTCCTAAAATTAAGGGGGCTAATTTGCAAAATTGTATTTTTGTGTCAATACCCATTTGTTTAAAACAATGAGGGGGCCCTAATAATATTTAACTAAGTCACCACCCTCATCCCCACATGAAATTCATTCATGTTTAATCTGGACCACCCATTTAAATTGGGTGCATCCTCACCCTTGATTTCACCCTCTTCCTATTTAAAGTCCCATCAACACCCTTCCCTAGAGAAACCCTAATCCCAAAAAAAAAAAAAAAAACAAGCCTCCACCTCCCTCTCTCCTACGTATGTAATTCTTCTTCCTTTCTTCTTCTTCTCTTTTCTTCTTTCCTTCTCCTTCTTCCTTTCTCCTTCTTCTTTGTTTTTATTGTTGAATTCAAAGGAGAAAGGGGGGGAACACTGTTCACTTTTCCCCCCCAGCCGACTTCCTGTGCATTGGCCGGCCGACTGACCCCGACCCGGCCATCGTCTCCAGCGGTCCCCTCCTTGCTGCTCCTCCTCTCTCCCGTTTCTCCGCCACCACCTGCTACTTCCCGAGCTCCAACCCCTGTTCCCGGCCGGCCACTCGGCCAGGCTCCACCGATCTCCTCCTTCCTCGTCTCCGGACTGCAGATAGCTCCGGCCGCCAACTCTATCATCACCACCAGTGCATTCGAGCCGACCTCCCCCCACGCTCGAGTTCCCCTCGCAACCGACCTCCGGCAGTCCGGCCATCCCCGCTGTGTTCTCCGGTGGACCTCACCCCTCGCCACCGTAGTTCAAGCTCCCCTCCCTGCTGCTCCTCCCTGTCGTGACCCCGCCGCCTGAGCTCCGGCGAGCCTCCGTCGACCATCCTCTGTAAGCTTCCTTTCCCTCTTCCCTTTTCCTGTGAATATATGTGTGTGTATAATAACTTAATGTGTTAATGTATATGTATATACTAGTACAAGTATTTGTATATATTAATAAATGTGTATAAATATAAATGTATGTAAATACGTATATACATGTATATGCACCCTCACCCTTTATCCCACACACCCTTTCTCCCTATTTAAGTTTCTCATTCTCACAATTCCCAAGAAACCCTAATCTCCAAATTATTAGCTAGCCCCCACAATTTTCCCACAAGCCAACAACCATCAACATTTTTGTGTGCTCGTGTTCGTGTGTCCAGCATTACCGTGTCAGCCGTGTTGGCCTCGGGTCCGACCCCGGGTGTCCCACCGTATCCATTCCTTTCCTGTGTCCGGTTACAACTTTACAACCAGATTTCCTGTGTCCAACACCCGGACACTTCCACAGTACATTCAAACCCCTGTGTCCCACACCCGGACACGCCCGCAGTACAACGAACCCATCGTGTCCAGCCGACACGATGCACACCGACACATCCACAAAACCTAACCCTAACCTAACTCCGACGAGCGCCGGTGGCCGCCCAGATCTCGATCGCCGGTGGATGCAAGCCCGTCGCTGGAGCCGAGCATCGCCGTGGCCGACCAGACGCAGCCGCCTCGAAGCCGCCGCCTCCTCGAACAGAGCGCCCGCTCCTCGAACCGAGCGCCGCCTCGAGCCAAGCGACGCCGCCGCCCCAGATTTGTCGGAGCCACCGTCGCGGATCCCCTCCTCGCCGAGTTCGAGCGACCGCCACCGCCTCGAGTCGAGCCCCGCCGCAGAAGATCCAGTCGCCGCCGAGTTTCCGCTGCCGCCCCGGACCGCCTCACCCGCGTCGAGCCTTCGTCGAGCCGTCGACCACCGCTGTCACGACCCGCACCCGGTTTAGGGGCACGAGAGCGTGGGTACGTCCAGCCTACGCCGCAGCATCGGCGGTAGAACGCTGTCTAGTTCAAGTACTATCTAAACAATCTCACGCTAGTATCCAACTCCATAAGGAGACTCGGATAACACTATAAAAATATTAACAACATACTCAATCACAACTACAGCACGATAGGAATTTGAAGAAATAAAAGAATACAACACAAGTCTAACGATAAAATAATCATACCTGCAATCAGTAACAACCAATCCCCAAATGTCAGAAACAAGTCCACTAAGGTCACAGTTTGGAAAAATATTTTCCAGTCAGGAAGGAGCAAAGTACATTCTAAATAGCAGTTCTATATAAATGACACAAACTATGTAGCAGTTCTAGATGGAAATATACCAGATGCATGTATAGGTACGAGAAAGGTACAATGAGCAAGAAACCTATGACTAAGTGTGTGAGTACTAGCTTTAACATGTGATCGGCTTGGGAACTTGATCAGGCTGGTTACATGTGATTAGCTATGATTCAGGAAGGTCAGGCTAACCGTTGGTTAGCTATGATGCATGTAGAGGTCAGGCTAATCACACGTAACAGCTATGAGGCACGGAGATGGTCAGGCCGCACCCGACGTGAGATGTGGGGTGAGCTATGATGCATGAAAAGTTAGGTATGATCACATATCTACACTAAAATACTCCCCACCCCCGACTGGTATAGTAGATCCAATCATGGTACGCTATGGCACGGGATTCCCTAGGAAGGTAGCAAATCTCTCCGGGAATCAGTGTCTGTACATGCACAAGATAACAAGGAAAACAAGTCTTGTACAAGCTACACCATGAATAAGGAATAACATCTCATGACGAGATCCGTGTATACCAATCCGTGTAACCAATGTGTCAAGAACATGGATATTTACACTAGATACAGTGAACATAGGAGATATCATAAATTAGAAACTAATCAGAGAATGTACTCGCCTTGCGTCCTTAGCTGGTAATTATTGATGTCCTGTTCCAGAGTATCCCCTGGGTAAACCAACAGTCCTATAAACATAACACAAGCAAAACCACATTTGCATCAGATGCTACACTAACACAGTCGAAATACTGGTCTCAGGGCCATGTCAGGCAGGGCACTAGTCAACTAGGGTCATCTAGTGTATTCACCAATTAAACGTAGTATTATTAATGATCAAATATAATACATATATTGTTATTCCAAAGTATATACAAGTGGAAATATATTTTATTTATGAAAAATATACATCACCCATTATTTAAGAATATATACATTTATACATTTATATACACTAAAAATATACTCATACCCTATATGTACACAAGTATATATATAAATATACCAAATATACGTTTTTATACCAAAATACATTTTTATTAAACATATACCCATAAAAAACATATATATACATATATATATTCGTACCAAAATAATAATTATACTATATACAGGTAATTATACCAATTGAATATATATATAACAGTAATTACGAAAACATATATTGACATAAATTATATGAATATAGTTAATTTAATACCCACATATTTTTAATACATATTTATACGAAAATACATTTTAATTTACATATATAGGAAAATAGAGAAATATGCAATATATATATATATATATATATATATACTAAATAGAAATACACTATATACATACTTATACAATTAATTATTAATAAAATAATAATATACACATCTTTAATTAACATTACCAACGTATTTATATATCATTAGTAATTTCAGTTACCAGTCCAATTAACCAATTTGATCTTATTTTTATTATTGAAACTATATTTTAATTAATAATATAAACCCCAAAATTATTATACTTTTGCATAACCAAAAACCCTTTTTAATTACATATTAATATAACCAAATCCCTATATATAATACATAACTAAATTTATACACTAAATAACTAATTTCATACATAAAGAACAATAAAACTAATTATATTTATTTGCTAAACTAATTACATGAAATACTAAAACTAATTAATTAATAATTGCTAACTGAGTAATAATCAATTAATGATTACTAAATTAACTAAACTAATTTTTATAAATTAATTAAACTAATTATAAATTAATTATTACAATACATTAACTATTTATTATTAACTTAAACTAATTACAATGAAATTAACTTAACTTACTGATGGGTTATAACCCGTCCCTAACCCGTATCAGCAGAAGGAAAGGGAGAGAAAGAGAGCTCACGGAGGTTTCGTCGGCGTTGGCGCGGGGTTCGGCGGAGCTCGACTCGAGGAGGCGGTCGGCGGACCGGGTCGAGACGGCGGCGATCGACGGGGGACTCGGCTGGGTCGGTGACGGAGGGAGATCTCGGCCGCCGCGGGAAGGGCTCGGTCGCCGGAGCACAGGGGGAATGGTCGGGATGCTCGCCGGGGAGGAGAACAGCACCGGCCGGGAATGGGGAGTTGCGGGCTGATGGTGGGAGGAGCAGTCGGCGTGCACAGGGGTCGGGGTGCAGTCCGCCGGACCGGAGGGGCAGCGCCGGACTGATGGGGAGCCGCCGGGCTGAACAGTTAGGGGGGATGATGAACAGTGTTCCCCCCCCCTTGATTCAAAAATTAAAGAAAAAGAAGAAGGGAAGAAAAAGAAGAAGAAGAAAAGAGAAGGAGGAAAGAGGAGAAGGAAAGGAAGAAGTTTTTCAACGTAGGAGAGAGGATGGAGGCTTGTGAGGTGGGGGAAAACCTAGGTTTCTTGGGATTAGGGTTTGAGGGTACAAGATTTTAAATAGGGAGAGAGAGGGTGTGAATGAAGGGCTGTGATTGACCCCCTTTAAATGAGGGGTCCAGATTTGACATGAAGAAATATGTATACATATATACAATTTATATATACATATACATTGAAAATATATTAAGTGTATATAAAACATATATATACATATCCATAATACACACTAAAATACGTATTTATATATATACTAAGTAGATAAATTATATACATATATATAATATACCTACACATACCAATTAAATATATGTTGAAAAATATGCTAAGTATATATATATATAAAATACATGTAGTAGAACACGTATTTATATATATCAATCATATATATATAGAAAATATATTAAATGTATGTACAAAACTTTATATACCAAACTTTATATATTTTTATACTAGAATACATACATATATATATTAGAGGAAATACACATATACATATTCATTTAAATATGTATATATATATAAATCATAATAGATGTATATACATATACATATACACCAAAATACCAAAATATGTTTTTATTAACCAAATACCAATATAATTTTATATATATATATTTAAACCAAAGTAATATTTATACTATATACAGGTATATATATACCAATAGAGAAATACACTATGTATTTATATATATATATATATATATACATATGTATGTATGCGTACACATACACACACACCCGCGTATACACATACATATATATACGTATTTACATACATTTATATTTATACACATTTATTAATATATACAAATACTTGTACTAGTATATACATATACATTAGCACATTAAGTTATTATACACACACATATATTCACAGGGAAAGGGAAGAGGGAAAGGAAGCTTACAGAGGATGGTCGACGGAGGCTCGCCGGAGCTCAGGCGGCGGGGTCACGACAGGGAGGAGCAGCAGGGAGGGGAGCTTGAACTGCGGTGGCGAGGGGTGAGGTCCACCGGAGAACATAGCGGGGATGGCCGGACTGCCGGAGGCCGGTTGCGAGGGGAACTCGAGCGTGGGGGGAGGTCGGCTCGAATGCACTGGTGGTGATGATAGAGTTGGCGGCCGGAGCTATCTGCAGTCCGGAGACGAGGAAGGAGGAGATCGGTGGAGCCTGGCCGAGTGGCCGGCCGGGAACAGGGGGTTGGAGCTCGGGAAGTAGCAGGTGGTGGCGGAGAAACGGGAGAGAGGAGGAGCAGCAAGGAGGGGACCGCTGGAGACGATGGCCGGGTCGGGGTCAGTCGGCCGGCCAATGCACAGGAAGTCGGCTGGGGGGGGAAAGTGAACAGTGTTCCCCCCCTTTCTCCTTTGAATTCAACAATAAAAACAAAGAAGAAGGAGAAAGGAAGAAGGAGAAGGAAAGAAGAAAAGAGAAGAAGAAGAAAGGAAAAAGAATTACATACGTAGGAGAGAGGGAGGTGGAGGCTTTTTTTTTTTTTTTTGGGATTAGGGTTTCTCTAGGGAAGGGTGTTGATGGGACTTTAAATAGTAAGAGGGTGAAATCAAGGGTGAGGATGCACCCAATTTAAATGGGTGGTCCAGATTAAACATGAATGAATTTCATGTGGGGATGAGGGTGGTGACTTAGTTAAATATTATTAGGGCCCCCTCATTGTTTTAAACAAACGGGTATTGACACAAAAATACAATTTTGCAAATTAGCCCCCTTAATTTTAGGAAATTGTACAGACACATAAAATAACGAAAATTTGGCGGGCGATTCGGTGTCCGGTGTTTTGTAGGGTCAGGGGGCGCTGTAAGTTTGGTACGGGCTCAATTAGCAGGGCACTGGAAATTAATTTGGGATTTACGGAATCAGATAAAATGGTATCCTCAAATTAATTAGAAATAAATGCAAGTTGTGTTCTAAAATTAATTAGAAGTACATGGGGCCAAAATCAGGTCAAGTCATCAATACCAATAATGAAGTAGACTCAGAACAGGATATTACCCTAATTTGGGCCGCACGAAAAATAGGTCAAGATTGCCTCCAATTTTCGATTGGAACGCACAATGATACAAAATAAGGATTTATTAAATAACGTCCGCGACGATTTTTGTGCGGCTGGAAATAATGTACAGAGAGCATAATTATGACTTGCAAAAATAGCAGAATGGAAGGCGGGCATGTCTAGGGCAAGATTGCGAAATTTGTTGGAAGACAAGGGTCAGGGTAGCGCTCCAAATATCGAAGCAAAGGCAATGCGAAAATAATTAAATAAATTACGGTACTTTATTACAATCTCCAATAAATAAATTATAAAAAAAACAATTAATTACATAATTCCACAATTTGGACAGGTTTTCATCTACTGGGCTTCTAGGTCAAGTCTGCTAGCTCAAAACAAATGAACACCGTATTTAATTATATTTAATTACCCATCTCACATAATTATTTAAACTAAATATACTATCATGCAATTTATTTAATTGAAACTACCATAATATTAAATATTGTAAAAAGTCGAAAATATCCCTGTTTTCAGAATGTGGTAGTGACAAGTCTACCCACCTTAAAAGAATTTCGTCCTCAAAATTTAAAATCCTCATAGTAGTGTTTACTCATGCACATTATTATTTCCAAAAATAGTGAAATTCAACAACCCACAAAATCCTGAAATAATCCGCCTTGTCGTTTCGTAATTTTTCAAAAATTTCTGAAATATTCTTAAAATAAAAATCAGATTCCATCTCCTCACAATTTCCATGAATTTAAATAAAAATTTATACTCGGAATTTGATATCTGTTCCTCAAATTTAATTTCAATCAATGTATTGATTCTCGTCCCAAAAAAAGTCTGAATCCAAACAATAATCCATCAATGATCTGATTCTTCAGTTTTCTTTTTCCTCAAAATACTTAATAATACGACACTCATGGATCCTTCAAATGCAACGTCCGCAATAATAAAATTTAAATTACTATATTGCAATCAAATATATATACTGATAATTTTTCCAAATTTTCCTCAAATTTTAATGATAAATTATATCACAATCAACCTTCCTGAAATAAACAATCATCAATTCTGCCATGTTAAGTTTTTAATCCTTTATTTAAATTAGCGTTTATCCTCCAATTTCAATCATATCTCGATCCTTGTAAAACCAATGATCCAGCAATTCTGGTATATCAACTCATGAATGCTTATCCTTGAATTTCTAATCATCTTGTCCCATTTTGTCAAGTCATAACCTTGTCATAGATCCTTGTTATGGTCAAAACCCCAACGATCATGGTCTAAGAAAATTTTTACCCGCAGTCATACAATAAACAACTTAGAGGAAACATGCATGGTTATGGTCTGTCTTATCATGGTATTGCATTCTCTGTCATGGTGTACTACTAACTATATCCTAAGAAGAAAAATCATGAATACAACCCACGGTACTAGGGAATTAATCAATCAGAAAACAAAAACAACATGAGAAAAAGAAAGAACCTGCTAACATATTTCTTGCGGTATCTCCTATCTCTAACATACTCTTAACTCTAGCATATTCACTATCTAATTCCTATTCCTGTACACTGGTACCCATATCAACTAATCATTAATCCACAAAATCCCTGAATATATCCGTATTGCACACACCTGTTTATTAATACTAAAATCTGATACCAAGGACCTCTAGCACAATCATAGGTCAATGATGCATTCAAGGTTTGATACTCCTATCCCTTTAGGTACCACTGTTTCTACTACAAGCACAACCACTGCTAGCTCTCTTACCTACTGTAATTGTTTATACTAGTTGTTCTTATCACTCAAGTGCACGCCAAGTGCAACACAACACACTAAGCACTGCTCTCTCCAATACAACTCTAGGTGGACACCCAAGTCTGTTTGTGGTGCCAAGCATACTCAAGCCACAGATCCTTACACATGTATATCATTTACTCATATATTAATATTCATATCTCTCATCTACCATAAAATTAATCCTCAAAATAATCGTCAAGGTTTAACTTCTCGATCAACTTAAAATAAATTGTATATACTTCCTCAAAATCAGATACTCAACATCGAAATAAAATTTAATCACTCATAAAATCTTTGTAGCCTTAACCATGTTTATTGAATTCATATTTGAGATCCTCAAAAATTTAATGACATAATCTCACTCCTCTATTATTCTAAAAAATAACATCTTATTTCCACCTTTTAATTTATAACTCCACAATGTACATATCAGTGCTCACGGTCTCTGATACTCAAGGTGCACTCAATGCATCTAGTGTCTATAATTGTGTACTAAAATTGTACTGCCTGAACCACTTGTACCATTACCTCCAATGATCAACGTTATCATCACCTGTATTTTCTTTCATGATTTCAATTTATGTCAACTGGTATATCATCTAATTATCATCACACCGAGTGCTTACTGTTATTAACATTATTCTCGACTAATCCTCGATATAGAATCATTAGCACTCTTGGTATTATATCACTAGCTTCATTAATGGATCATCTCATCAAGCTCATTATAACTCATGATTACATGCACTTTCTATAATACCCATGCTTTACTTCAATCTCAAGGCAGGCATATGGTTCTATATCTCGATTGATGTATAAGCATATCTCTTAATCCTTTTACAGCCTGTTAAACTAATTTGTGATACACTTCACAACTTTCATTACTAATCCTGATATTTCTCTACTTATGACATCTCATTAAACCCTTTATGCATATACATTTCTTTACCTTTAACATTTCTGATATCAATCATCAAATTGAACATCATGCTCCATAAATCCTTAACACAATTCCTGGATACTTAATCGTTTACATAGATCACTCAATTACATAATCATGATTATCCAGGACGGGTTATTGGTTCTGATACTAACTCTGAGAACCATCACTGATACTCTATACTCTCCTTAACTCTCAGTCTCTAATGACACTTCTCCTAGAACCATTGTTACAAGGTACTATGCTAAGGACTAACTCTAGATTAAATCCTACTGCTCACATGTCCAACTAGGAAAATACTTACAACTCACAAGTCATACTCAGTCAACTAATACAAGACACAACCACAATTGCAAGTCACTAATTATCATACTAACAAGGAATCCTCAAAAAAAAATAAGCTCAAAAAGGAACTGGATCAAGGACGAAAGGTATCTTTACTGCTAGTAAAGAAAAGAAGAGATGGAACAAAGTCCTGGAATAACAGAAATAGATAAGTCTTGAGATGATACTTTAAGAACCAATTTAAGATACAACCTGATAATCATACACGTCTGTCAGAAATCATGACACACAGAATCCTCGCCACGCCAGTAAGCATAGATGCGATAAACGACAGGTTCCGTAACTAAGGTATGCAACTCTATAATCATGTCATCTAGAATCCTCGCCACGCCAACCGGTATGGCTGCGAGAAACTCTAAATCTCATAACTAAAGTATGTACATCCAAGTTAGGTTCTTGCGTTCTCGTCACGACAGCTAATATGGCTGCGATAAACTCTAGGTTCCATAACCAAAGTAGACGTTTTACCTTTCTCACTGTCCTCATCAATATATGTCATCAGATGATACCATAAATTCTAGTCCGTAAAATTCATCTAAATATGAAATCAACTCAACAACGATACCAGAATTAAAGTTAACAACTGGTCAACAAGAATCAAACTCAATAATGATACCAAGATTTTAATTTAATAACTGATCAACAAGAATCAAGTTCAGTAACAACAAGCGAGAGTAGACGAAAATAAGGGGAAAGGAATTTAAAATTAGAAATTGTAATAAGATTCTCAAGGGTCATCCCAGGAATCTCTCAAGGAATTATGATTGAGTATTCACTCTCATCCTAGTATCCTACGTCCTAGATCCTATTGCAGGCACGCAGTAGTATAACAAGGATGCCACACTACTACGACATCGCATAACTCGCGAAGTCTGACCTGCATGGGCCACCACTAAAACGTGTCACGACCCGCACCCGGTTTAGGGGCACGAGTGCGTGGGTACGTCCAGCCTACGCCGCAGCATCGGCGGTAGAACGCTGTCTAGGTCATGTAACTATCTAATCAAACTCACGTGAATACCCAACTCCATAAGGAGACATGGATATCATAAAATAATGCTAAAAATACTCAATCCACAGAAACTAAAGCACGATGAGATATCAAGGCAAGCAAAAAATACAAGACAAGTCTAACGACAAAATAATCATACCTGCAATCATTAACTTCCAATCCCCAAGTGTGTTGGAAACCAGTCTACTAAGGTCACAGTCTGGAAAAATATTTTCCAGTCAGGAAGGAGCAAAGTACATCTCTAAATAGCAGTTCTATATAAATGACATAAACTATATAGCAGTTCTAGATGGAAATATACCAGATGCATGTATAGGTACGAGAAATGTACACTGAAAGAAATACTGGAAATACTGTAAGTAAATGCAGGAAAAGAAACAATATGTCAATGAGCAAGAAACCTATGACTAAGTGTGTGAGTACTATCTTTAACATGTGATCGGCTTAGGAACTTGATCAGGCTGGTTACATGTGATTAGCTATGATTCACGAAGGTCAGGCTAACCGTTGGTTAGCTATGATGCATGTAGAGGTCAGGCTAATCACACGTAACAGCTATGAGGCACGGAGATGGTCAGGCCACACCCGACGTGAGATGTGGGGTGAGCTATGATGCATGAAAAGTTGGGTATGATCACATATCTACATTAAAATACTCCCCAAACCCCCGACTGGTATAGTAGATCAAATCATGGTACGCTATGGCACGGGATTCCCTAGGGAGGTAGCAAATCTCCCCGGAATTTAGTGTCTGTACATGCACAAGATATCAATGAAACAAGTCTTGTACAAGCTACACCATGAATAAGGAATAATATCTCATAACGAGATCCGTGTATACCAATCCGTGTAACCAACGTGTCAAGAACATGGATATTTATACTAGATACAGTGAACATAGGAGATATCATAAATTAGAAACTAATCAGAGAATGTACTCGCCTTGGGTCCTTAGCTGGTAATTACTGATGTCCTGTTCCAGAGTATCCCCTGGGTAAACCAACAGTCCTATAAACATATCACAAGCAAAACCATATTTGCATCAGATGCTACTCTAACACACAGTCTATAAACACTGAAATTGGGACTATTCTAGGTATGATACTGGCCACCTAGGATCATTTAGTAGATATATAAGACACACTACCTATTTTAACTAGTATTAATACCTACCATATATATACTTGCACCAAAATAAATACATATACAATATATATATACCATTTAATTCATGTATAATATATATATATATTAGTTGAACAATTATTTATGTACCATATATATGCCAAAATACAATTTACTATATATATATATTGTTAACATCATTCCCAAACATACTAATATTAATTCACCAATTTAAATTCATACTATATATTAATGGTATACAAAAATATATATATATATATGTATACATATATACAATTTATATATACATATACATTGAAAATATATTAAGTGTATATAAAACATATATATACATATCCATAATACACACTAAAATACGTATTTATATATATACTAAGTAGATAAATTATATACATATATATAATATACCTACACATACCAATTAAATATATGTTGAAAAATATGCTAAATATATATATATATATATAAAATACATGTAGTAGAACACGTATTTATATATATCAATCATATATATATAGAAAATATATTAAATGTATGTACAAAACTTTATATACCAAACTTTATATATTTTTATACTAGAATACATACATATATATATTCGAGGAAATACACATATACATATTCATTTAAATATGTATATATATATAAATCATAATAGATGTATATACATATACATATACACCAAAATACCAAAATATGTTTTTATTAACCAAATACCAATATAATTTTATATATATATATTTATACCAAAGTAATATTTATACTATATACAGGTATATATATACCAATAGAGAAATACACTATGTATTTATATATATATATATATATACATATGTATGTATGCGTACACATACACACACACCCGCGTATACACATGTAATAAGAAGAAAAAAAAGGGTGTCCCCCGATCTCTCGAAAAAGTAAAACAAAACCTTGATTTTCATTTTTTATTTCGGGTCCAACTCGATTCAAAAAAGAGCAACTTCCATTATCCTTTTAGGTTCTATTCTATATTCTGTCTTTCCATATCAAGAGATTCCATTTTGTGGGACGGTCAAGAAAGAACCTTTGTTTTAGATCTAATACAACAACGGTTGCATCATGCATATTGATTGTTCCAACTATGTTCTGTTTCTTTCATCAAATACTATCTACTATTGTATTATAGTATATTTTTTCTACGACCAAACAATTACTTGAAATGAATAAAAGATTCGAACAAAAAAATGGTAATCATAAAAAGGATTTTCCAATTTTACTTTTACATATAATTGTGTATACGCGGGTGTGTGTGTATGTGTACGCATACATACATATGTATATATATATATATATAAATACATAGTGTATTTCTCTATTGGTATATATATACCTGTATATAGTATAAATATTACTTTGGTATAAATATATATATATAAAATTATATTGGTATTTGGTTAATAAAAACATATTTTGGTATTTTGGTGTATATGTATATGTATATACATCTATTATGATTTATATATATATACATATTTAAATAAATATGTATATGTGTATTTCCTCTAATATATATATGTATGTATTCTAGTATAAAAATATATAAAGTTTGGTATATAAAGTTTTGTACATACATTTAATATATTTTCTATATATATATGATTGATATATATAAATACGTGTTCTACTACATGTATTTTATATATATATATATACTTAGCATATTTTTCAACATATATTTAATTGGTATGTGTAGGTATATTATATATATGTATATAATTTATCTACTTAGTATATATATAAATACGTATTTTAGTGTGTATTATGGATATGTATATATATGTTTTATATACACTTAATATATTTTCAATGTATATGTATATATAAATTGTATATATGTATACATATATATATATATTTTTGTATACCATTAATATATAGTATGAATTTAAATTGGTGAATTAATATTAGTATGTTTGGGAATGATGTTAACAATATATATATATAGTAAATTGTATTTTGGCATATATATGGTACATAAATAATTGTTCAACTAATATATATATATACTATACATGAATTAAATGGTATATATATATATATATATATATTGTATATGTATTTATTTTGGTGCAAGTATATATATGGTAGGTATTAATACTAGTTAAAATAGGTAGTGTGTCTTATATATCTACTAAATGATCCTAGGTGGCCAGTATCATACCTAGAATAGTCCCAATTTCAGTGTTTATAGACTGTGTGTTAGAGTAGCATCTGATGCAAATGTGGTTTTGCTTGTGATATGTTTATAGGACTGTTGGTTTACCCAGGGGATACTCTGGAACAGGACATCAGTAATTACCAGCTAAGGACCCAAGGCGAGTACATTCTCTGATTAGTTTCTAATTTATGATATCTCCTATGTTCACTGTATCTAGTGTAAATATCCATGTTCTTGACACGTTGGTTACACGGATTGGTATACACGGATCTCGTCATGAGATGTTATTCCTTATTCATGGTGTAGCTTGTACAAGACTTGTTTTATTGATATCTTGTGCATGTACAGACACTGAATTCCGGGGAGATTTGCTACCTCCCTAGGGAATCCCGTGCCATAGCGTACCATGATTTGATCTACTATACCAGTCGGGGGTTTGGGGAGTATTTTAGTGTAGATATGTGATCATACCCAACTTTTCATGCATCATAGCTCACCCCACATCTCACGTCGGGTGTGGCCTGACCATCTCCGTGCCTCATAGCTGTTACGTGTGATTAGCCTGACCTCTACATGCATCATAGCTAACCAACGGTTAGCCTGACCTTCGTGAATCATAGCTAATCACATGTAACCAGCCTGATCAAGTTCCCAAGCCGATCACATGTTAAAGCTAGTACTCACACACTTAGTCATAGGTTTCTTGCTTATTGACATATTGTTTCTTTTCCTGCATTTACTTACAGTATTTCCAGTATTTCTTTCATTGTACATTTCTCGTACCTATACATGCATCTGGTATATTTCCATCTAGAACTGCTACATAGTTTATGTCATTTATATAGAACTGCTATTTAGAGATGTACTTTGCTCCTTCCTGACTGGAAAATATTTTTCCAGACTGTGACCTTAGTAGACTGGTTTCCAACACACTTGGGGATTGGAAGTTAATGATTGCAGGTATGATTATTTTGTCGTTAGACTTGTCTTGTATTTCTTGCTTGCCTTGATATCTCATCGTGCTTTAGTTTCTGTGGATTGAGTATTTCTAGCATTATTTTATGATATCCACGTCTTCTTATGGAGTTGGGTATTCACGTGAGTTTGATTAGATAGTTACATGACCTAGACAGCGTTCTACCGCCGATGCTGCGGCGTAGGCTGGACGTACCCATGCACTCGTGCCCCTAAACCGGGTGCGGGTCGTGACAGGTCACCCATCCCAAGTGAGGTTAGCCATCCTAAGAGAGGTCACCCATCCTAATAGAGGTTACCCATCCTAAGGGAGGTCACCCATCCTAATGGAGGTTACCCATCCTAAGGGAGGCTACCCATCCTTAGGGAGGTTACCCATCCAAATGGAGGTTAATGATCCTACGAGAGGTTACCCATCCTATGAAGGTCACCCATCCTAATGGAGGTTACCCATCCTAGGGAAGACATCCATCCTACTGTAGGTCACCCATCCTAGGGAGGTTACCCATCCTACGGGAGGTCACCCATCCTAGGGAGGTTACCCATCCTACGGGAGGTCACCCATCCTAGGGTGGTTACCCATCCTACGGGAGGTCACCCATCCAAATGGAGGTTAACCATCCTATGTGAGGTCAGCCATCCATAGGGAGGTCACCCATCCTAAGTGAGGTTAGCCATCCTAAGAGAGGTCACCCATCCAGAGGTTATCCATCCTACGGAGGTCACCCATCCTAATGGAGGTTACCCATCCTAGGGAGATTACCCATCCTACGGGAGGTCACCCATCCTAGGGAGGTTACCCATCCTACGGGAGGTCACCCATCTTAGGGAGGTTACCCATCCTACGGGAGGTCACCCATCCTTAGGGAGGTCACCCATCCAAGGGTGGTCACCCATCCTAGGGAGGTTACCCATCCTACGGGAGGTCACCCATCCTATAGGAGGTCACCCATCCTACGGGAGGTCACCTATCCTAATGGAGGTCACCCATCCAGAGGTCACCCATCCTAGGGAGGTTACCCATTCTATGAAGGTCACCCATCCAGAGGTTAACCATACTACGGGAGGTCACGCAAACAAATGGAGGTCACCCATCCTATGGGAGGTCACCCATCCTATTGGAGGTCACCCATCCTTAGGGAGGTCACATATCCTACGAGAGGTTACACATCCTATGAAGGTCACCCATCCTAATGGAGGTCACCCATCCTATGGGAGGTGACCCATCCAAATGGAGGTCACATATCCTACGAGAGGTTACCCATCCTATGAAGGTCACCCATCCTAATGGAGGTTACCCATCCTAGGAAAGACATCCATCCTACGGGAGGTCACCCATCCTAAGAGAGGTTACCCATCCTACGGGAGGTCACCCATCCTATAGGTCACCCATCAAGAGGTTACCCATCCTATGGGAGGTAATAATTACGGTAGGTCACCCATTCTTACTGAGTTTACCCATCCTATGGGAGGTCACCCATTCTAGGAAGGTTACCCATCCTACGGGAGGTCCTCCATCCTAAGGGAGGTCACCCATCCTAGGAAGGTTACCCATCCAAATGGAGGTTAATGATCCTACGAGAGGTTACCTATCCTACGGGAGGTCACCCATCCAAGGGTGGACACCCATCCTACGGGAGGTCACCCATCCTATGGGAGGTCACCCATCCTAGGGAGGTTACCCATTCAAATGGAGGTTACCCATCCTATGGGAGGTCACCCATCCTAGGGAGGTTACCCATCCAAATGGAGGTCACCAATCCTATAGGTGGTCACCCATCCTAGGAAGGTTACCCATCCTACGGGAGGTCACCCAACCAAATGGAGGTCACCCATCCTATGGGAGGTCACCCATCCAAATGGAGGTTACATATCCTACGACAGGTTACCCATCCTATGAAGGACACCCATCCTAATGGAGGTTACCCATCCTAGGGAAGACATCCATCCTAAGGGAGGTCACCAATCCTAGGGAGGTTACCTATCCTACGGGAGGTCACCCATCCTACGGGAGGTTATCCAGCCTAATGGAGGTCACCCATCCTACGGGAGGTTACCCATCCTAAGGGTGGTCACCAATCCTATAGGTGGTCACCCATCCTAGGGAGGTTACCCATCCTACGGGAGGTTACCCATCCTAGGAAGGTTACCCATCCTACGGGAGGTCACCCATCCAAATAGAGGTTAATGATCCTACGAGAGGTCACCCATCCTAAGGGAGGTCACCCATCCTAGGGAGGTTACCCATCCAAATGGAGGTCACCAATCCTATAGGTGGTCACCCATCCTAGGAAGTTTACCAATCCGACGGGAGGTCACCCAACCAAATAGAGTGTCCTCCCTTGGATGGGTGACCTCCCGTAGGATGGGTAACCTCTCGTAGGATCATTAACCTCCATTTGGATGGGTAACCTTCCTAGGATGGGTGACCTCCCTTAGGATGGGGGACCTCCCGTAGGATGGGTAACCTCCCTAGAATGGGTGACCTCCCATAGGATGGGTCTCCTCCCTAGGATGGGTAACATCCCTTAGGATGGGTGACCTTCATAGGATGGTCAACCTCTCATAGGATGGGTCACCTATCCTATGGAGATTACCCATCCTAAGGGAGGTTACCCATCCTTTGGGAGGTCACCCATCCTAAGTGAGGTTAGCCATCCTAAGAGAGGTCACCCATCCAGAGGTTATCCATACTACGAGAGGTCACCCAACCAAATGGAGGTCACCCATCATACGGGAGGTCACCCATCCAAATGGAGGTCACATATCCTAAGGGAGTTTACCCATCCTACGGGAGGTCACCCATCCGGAGGTCACCCATCCTACGGGAGGTTACCCATCCTAAGGGAGGTCACCTATCCTACCGGAGGTTACCCATCCTAATGGAGGTCACCCAACCAAATGGAGGTCACCCATCCTATGGGAGGTCACCCATCCAAATGGAGGTCACATATCCTACGAGAGGTTACCCATCCTATGAAGGTCACCCATCCTAATGGAGGTTACCCATCCTAGGGAAGACATCCATCCAACGGGAGGTCACCCATCCTAAGGGAGGTTGCCCATCCTAAGGGAATTTACCCATCATACGGGAGGTTATCCATCCTAAGAGAGGTTACCTATCCTTAGTGAGGTTACCCATCCTTAGGGAGGTCACCCATCCTAAGGGAGGTTGCCCATCCTAAGGGAATTTACCCATCATACGGGAGGATACCCATCCTAAGTGAGGTTAGCTATCCTAAGAGAGGTCACCCATCCTAGGGAGGTTACCCATCCAAATGGAGGTTACCCATCCTAAGGGAGGTCACCCATCCTAGGGAGGTTACCCATCCAAATGGAGGTTAATGATCCTACGAGAGGGTAACCTTCCTAGGATGGAGGACCTCCCGTAGGATGGGTGACCTCCATTAGGATGGATAACCACCTATAGGATAGGTAACCTCTCTTATGATGGCTAACCTCACTTAGGATGGGTAACCTCACTAAGGATAGGTAACCTCTGGATGGGTGACCTCTCTTAGGATGGCTAACCTCACTTAGGATGGGTGACCTCCCTAAGGATGGGTAACCTCCCGTAGGATGGGTGACCTCCGGATGGGTGACCTCCCGTAGGATGGGTAAACTCCCTTAGGATATGTGACCTCACTTAGGATATGTGACCTCCCAAGGATGGGTGACCTCCCGTAGGATGGATGTCTTCCCTAGGATGGATAACCTCCATTAGGATGGGTGACCTTCATAGGATGGGTAAACTCCCTAGGATGGGTGACCTCCCGTAGGATGGATGTCTTCCCTAGGATGGGTAACCTCCATTAGGATGGGTGACCTTCATAGGATGGGTAACCTCTCGTAGGATATGTGACCTCCCTAAGGATGGATGACCTTCCATAGGATGGGTGACCTCCCGTAGGATGGGTAACCTCTCTTAGGATGGGTGACCTCCCATCCTAATGGAGGTCACCCATCCTACGGGAGGTTACCCATCCTAAGGGAGGTTACCCATCCTAGGGAAGACATCCATCCTAAGGGTGGTCACCAATCCTACCGGTGGTTACCCATCCTAAGGGAGGTCACCCATCCTGCGGGAGATCACCCATCCAAATGGAGGTCACCTATCCTAGGGAGGTTACCCATCCAAATGGAGGTCAACAATCCTATTGATGGTCACCCATCCTAGGAAGGTTACCCATCCTACGGGAGGTCACCCAACCAAATGGAGGTCATCCAACCTATGGGAGGTCACCCATCCAAATGGAGGTCACCCATCCTATGGGAGGTCACCCATCCTTAGGGAGGTCACATATCCTACGAGAGGTTACCCATCCTATGAAAGTCACCCATCCTAATGGAGGTCACCCATCCTATGGGAGGTCACCCATCCAAATGGAGGTCACATATCCTACGAAAGGTTACCCATCCTATGAAGGTCACCCATCCTAATGGAGGTTACCCATCCTAGGGAAGACATCCATCCTACCGGAGGTCACCCATCCTAAGAGAGGTTACCCATCCTACGGGAGGTCACCCATCCTATAGGTCACCCATCAAGAGGTTACCCATCCTATGGGAGGTAATAATTACGGTAGGTCACCCATTCTTACTGAGTTTACCCATCCTATGGGAGGTCACCCATTCTAGGGAGGTTACCCATCCTACGGGAGGTCCTCTATCCTAAGGGAGGTCACCCATCCTAGGGAGGTTACCCATCCAAATGGAGGTTAATGATCCTACGAGAGGTTACCTATCCTACGGGAGGTAACCCATCCAAGGGTGGACACCCATCCTACGGGAGGTCACCCATCCTATGGGAGGTCACCCATCCTAGGGAGGTTACCCATTCAAATGGAGGTTACCCATCCTAAGGGAGGTCACCCATCCTAGGGAGGTTACCCATCCAAATGGAGGTCACCAATCCTATAGGTGGTCACCCATCCTAGGAAGGTTACCCATCCTACGGGAGGTCACCCAACCAAATGGAGGTCACCCATCCTATGGGAGGTCACCCATCCAAATGGAGGTCACATATCCTACGAGAGGTTACCCATCCTATGAAGGTCACCCATCCTAATGGAGGTTATCCATCCTAGGAAAGACATCCATCCTAAGGGAGGTCACCAATCCTAGGGAGGTTACCTATCCTACGGGAGGTCACCCATCCTACGGGAGGTTATCCATCCTAATGGAGGTCACCCATCCTACGGGAGGTTACCCATCCTAAGGGAGGTCACCAATCCTATAGGTGGTCACCCATCCTAGAGAGGTTACCCATCCTACGGGAGGTTACCCATCCTAGGAAGGTTACCCATCCTACTGGAGGTCATCCATCCAAATGGAGGTTAATGATCCTACGAGAGGTCACCCATCCTAAGGGAGGTCACCCATCCTAGGTAGGTTACCCATCCAAATGGAGGTCACCAATCCTATAGGTGGTCACCCATTCTAGGAAGGTTACCCATCCTACGGGAGGTCACCCAACCAAATGGAGTATCCTCCCTTGGATGGGTGACCTCCCGTAGAATGGGTAACCTATCGTAGGATCATTAACCTCCATTTGGATGGGTAACCTCCCTAGGATGGGTGACCTCCCTTAGGATGGAGGACCTCCCGTAGGATGGGTAACCTCCCTAGAATGGGTGACCTCCCATAGGATGGGTCTCCTCCCTAGGATGGGTAACCTCCCTTAGGATGGGTGACCTTCATAGGATGGTCAACCTCTCATAGGATGGGTCACCTATCCTATGGAGATTACCCATCCTAAGAGAGGTTACCCATCCTATGGGAGGTCACCCATCCTAAGTGAGGTTAGCCATCCTAAGAGAGGTCACCCATCCAGAGGTTATCCATACTACGGAAGGTCACCCAACCAAATGGAGGTCATCCATCCTACGGGAGGTCACCCATCCAAATGGAGGTCACATATCCTAAGGGAGTTTATCCATCCTACGGGAGGTCACCCATCTGGAGGTCACCCATCCTACGGGAGGTTACCTATCCTAAGGGAGGTCACCTATCCTACCGGAGGTTACCCATCCTAATGGAGGTCACCCAACCAAATGGAGGTCACCCATCCTATAGGAGGTCACCCATCCAAATGGAGGTCACATATCCTACGAGAGGTTACCCATCCTATGAAGGTCACCCATCCTAATGGAGGTTACCAATCCTAGGAAAGACATCCATCCTACGGGAGGTCACCCATCCTAAGGGAGGTTGCCCATCCTAAGGGAATTTACCCATAATACGGGAGGTTACCCATCCTAAGAGAGGTTACCTATCCTTAGTGAGGTTACCCATCCTTAGGGAGGTCACCCATTCTAAGGGAGGTTGCCCATCCTAAGGGAATTTACCCATCATACGGGAGGTTAGCCATCCTAAGTGAGGTTAGCCATCCTAAGAGAGGTCACCCATCCTAGGGAAGTTACCCATCCAAATGGAGGTTACCCATCCTAAGGGAGGTCACCCATCCTAGGGAGGTTACCCATCCAAATGGAGGTTAATGATCCTACGAGAGGGTAACCTTCCTAGGATGGAGGACCTCCCGTAGGATGGGTGACCTCCATTAGGATGGATAACCACCTATAGGATAGGTAACCTCTCTTAGGATGGCTAACCTCACTTAGGATGGGTAACCTCACTAAGGATAGGTAACCTCTGGATGGGTGACCTCTCTTAGGATGGCTAACCTCACTTAGGATGGGTGACCTCCCTAAGGATGGGTAACCTCCCGTAGGATGGGTGACCTCCGGATGGGTGACCTCCCGTACGATGGGTAAACTCCCTTAGGATATGTGGCCTCACTTAGGATATGTGACCTCCCTAGGATGGGTGATCTCCCGTAGGATGGATGTCTTCCCTAGGATGGGTAACCTCCATTAGGATGGGTGACCTTCATAGGATGGGTAACCTCCCTAGGATGGGTGACCTCCCGTAGGATGGATGTCTTCCCTAGGATGGGTAACCTCCATTAGGATGGGTGACCTTCATAGGATGGGTAACCTCTCGTAGGATATGTGACCTCCCTAAGGATGGGTGACCTTTCATAGGATGGGTGACCTCCATTTGGATTGGTGATCTCCCGTAGGATGGATGTCTTCCCTAGGATGGGTGACCTCCCGTAGGATGGGTAACCTCTCTTAGGATGGGTGACCTCCCATCCTAATGGAGGTCACCCATCCTACGGGAGGTTACCCATCCTAAGGGAGGTTACCCATCCTAAATGGAGGTCACATATCCTAAGGTCACCCATCCTAAGTGAGGTTAGCCACCCTAAGAGAGGTCACCCATCCAGAGGTGACCTCCTACCTACCATAATTATTACCTCCCATAGGATGGGTAACCTCTTGATGGGTGACCTATAGGATGGGTGACCTCCCATAGGATGGATAACCTCTCTTAGGATTGGTGACCTCCCGTAGTATGGATAACCTCTGGATGGGTAACCTCTCTTAGGATGGCTAACCTCACTTAGGATGGGTAACCTCCCGTAGGATGGGTGACCTACCTAAGTATGGGTAACCTCCCTTAGGATGGTTATGTCACGCCCCCGTCCCAAAATACGTAGGACCAGGAATACGTGACACGCCAGCTACGAATTCGACCAGACTCTGGTCTGACTCGAATACGTATAAGCTGTAATATAAAGGGCACTATCTAGATATTCCATAAATATAAACCTCTATGTCTCAATCCACAATGTACAACAGTATACAATAAAGAGCTATATGTGCTAAAGTCGGCCGCCCAATAACACACTAACTCGAATAGACTCGAGAAGAAGTATGAGTCTATAAAACTAGGCTACAACAGCAGATGAAATAAATAATGTATAATAACCATAATGCCGGTAGATATAATGTGAGTACCTGGTACCATGCCCGCAAGACCTGCAACTCCAATAGCAACTCCAAATGCTCCGTAATCATCTATGCTGCAAAACTGGCAGGGAACCAGGTCCTCAGAGGGACGTAACAAGGTACAAAAATACAACATGCCAAGTAAACAGAAAGCACAAGTGCACGACAGGGTACTCTATCATGACCAACTAGTGTGACACAGTTTAAAGACAATGTTCGACGCGTGGGCTGTCCAAAATAAAACCGCAGCTCCGAACACAGAGACACACGGGTCGTACCGCAGCTCTGAGCACAGAGACACACGGGTGTTACCACTACACTATCAAACAGGATCACTACAGGTAAATATATAAGCGCGTGTAGAGTAGCCCAAACGTCTAGTAACTGTCTTCCCCTTCCCAAGCGGTCAGCGATAGTGCGCTGAACCTGAACCTCTATCTAACAGTCTCGACACACGGAAGATAACTCAACAAACTCGACCCTAAGGTCGTCCCAGTCTCTGGTCATGATGTCAGTATCAGGATACAGGAATCTGGCATGATCATAGTGTATGAGTGTATCCTGGGGTATCGATGTACTCAGGTACGTGCATCGAGGTGCTATGAAGCATCTAATATTTATTCTAAGATGTTAAGTCGAATGTCAACACCCGGTTGTGATCCGGACGTGGAGTATCGAACGTCAACATAACTACGTGCACAATGTACATAATGGAACAATAAATATCTGTAAACTGAAATACAGGGTGGCAAGGTACACTTGCCTGCGTGCGGTTGCTGATGACGGGGATCGGGTGCTGCATCCAAGTCTTCAGGTCCCGCAATACCTAGAGATGAGATACAAACCAATAATCAATAATCTATTCTATGATAGACAGGGAAGTAATACACGTCTAAGCATATACCCAGACTCAGCTACAACTCACATGGACAAGACACTAGGGACAAGATACTATGGGGTTGACCCCAGTTGACTATCGGTACAATACATCCATCAGCTAGTCATCTGTACACTATCATCAACCCAATCCTCAATCCTTCTATATTCATCACAAGGTTCAGTAGTTCAAGTAGGTGAAATCCTCAAGTTCCTCCTGGTATCCCCAGACATTATCCTGCACGTTTAATTTTTATCCTCGAAATACATAATCACCAATTATCTAAACCCTCGATTATAGATACAGTCCACAAATTATTTGAGCACCTCTCCCCAATAATATTATTAATATTTCTCAGTCCGTAATTACTAACTAATGGTTTGATTTTTCACACCATTTCACAGTCAACCTCCTGCCCCTCAATGTCCACCAATGCTTTAAAAACACAACATTATTTCACAATACTTAAACCTGCTCCTCTACATCCATCAAAGTGTATATACTACCATGTAATAACTCTAAGATTTCAGATGGCACATAATCACAAAATCTCAATGCATATTCGTACCCTTAACTAAACCCATTCAATTCTCAAACCTTAAATTTCAATGTATCTATAATTCCCAAGCCTCGAAGTATACATAACATCAAACCTTAACTCCACGCATATCCATTTATTCAATTTAAAACTTATGAAAATAAATCCTAAACTCAATATTAAAACCCTTAATCAATATACATACCTATATGCTCAAAGTTACACTATACTACGCAAATATCAACCCTAACTACTAACATATGTAATAACCCTAATCTTATAATTATAACAACACTAATAATAAACAAGGCGAGGGGAGGGCTGTACCTCGACTGCGAGGTATCGATGGTGGTTCTGCCGAGATGGAGACCGGTGGTGGAATGGCTGCACGGGAGGGGTGGTGACAAAGGTGTGTGGTGGTGGGGGATTGGAGAGGCCGGAGAAGTAGTGGACAGCAGTGGCGGTGATGAATGCTGGCCCGGCCGGTGCAGTGGAGGTGTAGGAGGAGAATGGCCGGAGCCCTGTCGCGTGGAGCGGCGGCTGGAGGTGGTTGAGGCAGCGGGGAATAGATCTTGAGGTTGGCCGGCTGCTGCAGAGGACGGAGTAGAGGACGACGAAGAGGACGAAGAGGTCGAGGTTGCTGGCTGCTCCGGTCTGGAGGAGACCGGATGGCGGAGGCGCTCGGCGAGAGATCGGCGGAGTGGCTGCTCCAACCGTGCGGGGACGCTCATAGCGAGGTCGGATCGACGGCGCCGGCGGAGACGCACGGGAGCGGGGGGTCGACTGCAGCCGGTGCATTTGCTCACTGACCGGCGGGACAGTAACAGCGGGGTCGTATCAACGGTGACGCCTGGCCGGAGTCGGGCCGGAGAATGCCAAGGCCGCCGGCTGAAAATGGAGGGATGCTTGTCTCTAAGTGATGAAGGAAGGAAGAAGAAGAAGAACAAAGAAAGAAGAAGAAGAAAATAAGAAGTAGGTTTCGGTTCTTGCATGGAGAAGGAGGGAAAAGAGAGAGAGTGGGGGGAGTTTTCGATGCATTGGGTTTAGGGCCGGCTTGGGAAGTGTGAGGTGAGGGTGAGATGATGGGATGTTATATAGGAAGGGTTGTATGGGATGGAGGGTGGAGATGCTCTCATTTGAAATGAGTGGTGGAGATTCATCATGAAGGAAAAATTTGTTTCTTTATGAAGGAATGAGGGAATTGGGATTGGGACCCCATTTTGGGACCCTACAAATAATCATGACCAATGAGGTGTTGCCAACTATTTTATTAATTGCAAATAAGCCCCCGTAAATTCGAGAATTTGCATGGACACATGAAATGACGCAAAAATTACGGAAAAAAATATAATTAAAAATTGTCATGGTTGAGGGGGTGTTGCGCGTTAGGCGCGGGTCCAATTTGAAGGGCATTGGGATTAATTTAGGATATAAATGGAATTTACAAAGTTGGTAAATCCCGACTTATATAGAGATAACGCGTTCCACGAATTTAATTTAATTGGGGCCCGCGGGGTCAAAATCCGGAAATGACGCAAAGGCCAAAAATGGTGGGGGCTTGGAGTCAGTCTTGGACCCTTTAGTTGGTCCGGCTCGACGGGTTAAGTTGGTACCCCAAAATCGAGGGTAACGACACAGGTGTCCGACACAGAATTAAAATATGGGTTACAATTTTCGGAATGTTGCGCAATTAATTTAGAGCACACGAAAGTTGATTTTAACAGTCAGAAAAGTCCAGTGCCTAATTTGGCGAGTTGAGTCGAGTGTACAATATTTGTACAGAATTTATGGGCTGATAATGGGCTCTGAATAATTAGACAAAGATAGTGCGCGCCAAGGGTTTTAATTAATTGGATTAAAATTCCAGATAAATCTCCTTTACTCTAAACCTCAATATCTTCCATCAAAATTTTTTCAAGACCACTCTATCTACAGAATAAATCGAGGGGGTTTACATTCTTCCCAACTTAGAAAATTTTCGTCTTCGAAATTAAAAGTAAAGCACGATAATATCTAACAGAATCTTAAAACAACTAGTAATCAAATACCGTACATAAATTCGTACCTTGCCCCTCAAATAAGTACGGGAATCGCTGCCTAATAGAATCATCGCGCTCCCAAGTAGACTCACCTGGTGAATGGTGCTTCCATGCCACTCTGACCAGTCGAATTGTCTGCCCTCTCAAAGTCTTCTCGCTGCGATCGAGGATCTCAACTGGCTGCTCTACGTAAGACAGGCTGGGCCCGACTGTAATCTCCGAATGATCAAGCACGTGGCTAGGGTCTGCGACATATCTCCTCAGCTGCGATACGTGAAATACGTCATATAATCCCTCTAATGATGGAGGTAATGCAAGACGGTATGCCACTTCGCCAACTCGTTCTAGAATGTCAAAAGGTCCGATATACCTCGGACTCAGCTTGCCTTTGCCTCCGAATCTGATGGTACCACGAGTGGGCGATATCCTCAAAAACACGTGGTCACCCTCCTTGAACTCCAATGGTCTGCGGTGCGCATCTGCCCAATGTTTCTGTTTGTCCTGTGCTGTGCGCAGGTGGCTCTGAATCTGCTTGACCTTCTCTACTGTCTTTGTCACCAACTCTGGACCTAATATCTGACGCTCTCCCACGTCACTCCAACAAACTGGCGACCTGCATTTCCTGTCGTACAGTGCCTCATAAGGTGCCATCTGTCTGCTGGCCTGGTAACTGTTATTGTAGGAGAATTCCACCAAGTATAGATGGTCCTCATAAGATCCTCCAAAATCAATCATGCTCGCTCTCAACATATCCTCTAATATCTGTATCGTGCGCTCTGACTGTCCGTCAGTCTGTGGATGATACGCAGTGCTGAACTTGAGACGAGTTCCTAGGCTCTCCTGCATACTCCGCCAAAAATATGACGTGAATCTGGAATCACGATCCGGTACGATGCTGACAGGCACTCCATGTAATCGTACTATCTGTCTCATATACATGTCAGCTAGTATCTCTGTGGATTGCCCAACTCTGAAGGGCAATAAATGTGCAGACTTGGTGAGTCTGTCTATGACAACCCAAACTGTATCCTTCCCGCTTGGGCTTCACGAGAATCCTATGACGAAGTCCATGGTAATGTGTTCCCACTTTCATTCGGGAATGGGAAGTGGCTGCAATAATCCTGCAGTCCTCTGATGTTCAGCCTTGTCTTGCTGACAAACTAAACACTTCGCCACAAATCTTGCAATTTCCCTCTTCATCCCATGCCACCAAAAATGCTGTCTCAAGTCTCGGTACATCTTCGTACCCCCGAGATGAATGGAATATATCGAGCTATGAGCCTCTGTCATCAACTCTTGGCGTAGCTTGCCACTCGGAACATATAGGCGATCTCCGTACCTCAGTATTCCGTCTTCATGAATCCTGAGTCCCGTCTGCAGGCCGGCTTCTGTCCTCTCTCGCAGACGTTGAAATCTCGCATTTGTAGGCAATGCTGTCTTGATCCTCTCAATCAAAGTAGACGGAACCTCAAGACTGGCCATCTGTCCATCCATGCCTGGCAATACGATTTTTTATTCCAAGCTCCTGGAGATCCTCTAGCAACTGTCGCTGCATCGTCAAAAAGTATGCCATGGGCTTCCTGCTTAAGGCATCTGCTACGACGTTCGCCTTGCTAGGGTGGTACTGTAGCTCAATGTCATAGTCTGTCATCAACTCTAGCCAGCGTCTCTGCCTCATATTGAGCTCCTTCTGCGTGTAGACGTACTTCAGGCTTTTATGATCTGTATAAATCTCAACACGCTCACCATAAAGGTAATGTCTCCATAGCTTTAGTGCAAATATCACCGCAGCTAGCTCCAAGTCGTGCGTCGGATAGTTTTTCTCATGAACTCTCAGCTGTCTCGATGCGTAGGCTATCACCTTGCCGTGTTGCATCAGTACACATCCCAATCCGCTCCCTGACGCATCACTGTACACTACAAATCCTCCTGATCCGGAAGGCAGTATCAAAATTGGTGCTGATGTCAGACGCTTCTTTAGCTCATCGAAAGCCGCCTGACACTCGTCGGTCCAGATAAACTCTTCGCCTTTACGCGTCAGTCGCGTCATAGGCGCAGCCATCCTCGAAAAGTTTTCCACGAACCTCCGGTAATATCCGGCAAGTCCGAGGAAACTCCTAACCTCCGTAACTGATGTAGGGGTAGGCCAGGTCTCTACTGCATCTATCTTCTCCGGGTCAACTGATAGTCCATCTCCGGTGATTATGTGTCCCAGAAATGGTACTCTATGCAAGCAAAACTCACATTTGCTGAGTTTGGCGTACAGCCTCTCATGTCTCAGCGTCTCCAACACAATCCTGAGATGTCTCTCATGCTCCTCCTGGCTCTTGGAATATATCAGGATATCGTCTATAAATACTACCACAAACTTATCTAAGTACTGGTGGAAAACATAGTTCATCAAACATATAAATACTGCTGGCGCGTTGGTTAAACCAAACGGCATGACTAAAAACTCATAATGGCCATACTTCGTCCGAAGGATATACTCTCTCCGTACCTTGATCTGGCGATAACTTGATCTGAGACCGATCTTCGAGAATATGTGTGCCACTTAGCTGCTTCAAATAAATCCTCGATGTGTGACAAGGGTACTTGCTCTTTTTCGCTATGATATTTAATGCCCTGCAATCATTATGCAACGTACCGTCCCGTCCTTCTTTGGTAAAATAAGATGGTCGCTTCCCAGGGAAAAATACTAGCCCGACTGAAACCCTTGTCTAAGAGATCCTCCACGATGGACCTTCAACTCAACCAACTCTATCGGTGCTAGTCTGAAGACGGGAAATAACTGACTCGGCTCTTGGAGTCAACTCTATAGCAAACTCTATCTCTCTGTCAGGTGGCCGGCTTAAAAGATTCTCTAGAACACATCCACAACTCTGATATAACATGGTGGTACACTGGTTCACCTCCTGCATTGTATGCCTCCAAGGTAGATGGGCACCATGGTTCCAGGCTCTCTAATAACTCAAACTCAGGTTAATCCGGTGGTCTAAAGGTGACACAACCATAACGGTAATCAAGCGTTGCGTGGTATTGGCTCAACCAATCCATGTTTAGGATAAGGTCATAGTCTAAACTAAACCTCAAAATAATTTCTCCCGTTCCGTTTCCAACATCAATCCTCAAAAGAACAATTTTCGTGCCTAATGTATAATTATCTTCTCCTCAAAGTTTTCCCTAAAATTCTATTCCTCGAATTTCTTCTTTTCGTTATTCATCTCTCCAAGTCACAAAGTGCAATTATAATAATGATGTCACCCAAGCACATACTAAAAATTCTGGTATTAGATCATCATCTTCCAAGTGAGAGCTTGAAATTTTATCTCCTCTAGTCCATAATATCAATCCTGGTATTGCCATCATATCCAACTACTAGTTTCCATTATCAGGCTATTCATTCCCATAAATAATTCATGATCAACAATCCTTCCAGCTCTCAGTGCTTCTAAGATTTCTGTTACTTTAAGCATGGGTAGGGTACTACTGGGTCCAGCTCTCTTGCCAACCTTCCTCACTAGTTCTAGGATCCAAGGAACCCTTCAATCTATCCTGATAAGGTAACAATCTTCTCATAGAAAGGCATACGAATTCTGTCTTCAGCCGTATGTTCTTCAGTCTTCTTCTGGAGGGAAATTATCAGTCACAAGCATTCGTCTCCCCGAACAATAGGGGACGAGGAACAAGGATAGCGATATTGACGAAGATTGAACGAATGCAAAGTGGAAGTCCAAGGGCGATAATCACATACAAAGAGTTTTAAAATCGATTATGGATTGAGATCATATTCAACAATCATATCATCTATTCCTAATTTGCAGGCTCGCTTGGCACAGTCAGGTGACCAAGACGATTTAAATCGGACCTGCATGGGCCACCACAAAAACATGTCACGCCCCAGTCCCAAAATACGTAGGACCAGGAATACGTGACACGCCAGCTACGCATTCGACCAGACTCTGGTCTGATTCGAATACGTATAAGCTATAATATAAAGGGCACTATCTAGATATTCCATAAATATAAACCTCTATGTCTCAATCCACAATGTACAACAGTATACAAGAAAGAGCTATATGTGCTAAAGTCGGCCGCCCAATAACACACTAACTCGAATAGACTCGAGAAGAAGTATGAGTCTATAAAACTAGGCTACAACAGCAGATGAAATAAACAATGTAAAATAACCATAATGCCGGTAGATATAATGTGAGTACCTGGTACCAAGCCCGCAAGACCTGCAACTCCAATAGCAACTCCAAATGCTCCGTAATCATCTATGCTGCAAAACTGGCAGGAAACCAGGTCCTCAGAGGGACGTAACAAGGTACAGAAATACAACATGCCAAGTAAACAGAAAGCACAAGTGCACGACAGGGTACTCTATCATGACCAACTAGTGTGACACAGTTTAAAGACAATGTTCGACGCGTGGGCTGTCCAAAATAAAACTGCAGCTCCGAACACAGAGACACACGGGTCGTACCGTAGCTCCGAGCACAGAGACACACGGGTGTTACCACTACACTATCAAACAGGATCACTACAGGTACATATATAAGCGCGTGCAGAGTAGCCCAAACGTCTAGTAACTGTCTTCCCCTTCCCAAGCGGTCAGCGATAGTCCGCTGAACCTGAACCTCTATCTAACAGTCTCGACACACGGGAGATAACTCAACAAACTCGACCCTAAGGTCGTCCCAGTCTCTGGTCATGATGTCAGTATCAGGATACAAGAATCTGGCACGATCACAGTGTATGAGTGTGTCCTGGGGTATCGATGTACTCAGGTACATGCATCAAGGTGCTATGAAGCATCTAATATTTATTCTAAGACGTTAAGTCGAATGTCAACACCCGGTTGCGATCTGGACGTGGAGTATCGAACGTCAACATAACTACGTGCACAATGTACATAATGGAACAATAAATATCTGTAAACTGAAATACAGGGTGGCAAGGTACACTTGCCTGCGTGCGGCTGCTGATGACGGGGATCGGGTACTGCGTCCAAGTCTTCAGGTCCCGCAATACCTAGAGATGAGATACAAACCAATAATCAATAATCTATTCTATGACAGACAGGGATGTAATACACGTCTAAGCATATACCCAGACTCAGCTACAACTCACATGGACAAGACACTAGGGACAAGATACTATGGGGTTGACCCCAGTTGACTATCGGTACAATACATCCATCAGCTAGTCATCTGTACACTATCATCAACCCAATCCTCAATCCTTCTATATTTATCACAAGGTTCAGTAGTTCAAGTAGGTGAAATCCTCAAGTTCCTCCTGGTATCCCCAGACATTATCCTGCACGTTTAATTTTCATCCTCGAAATAAATAATCACCAATTATCTAAACCCTCGATTATAGATACAGTCCACAAATTATTTGAGCACCGCTCCCCAATAATATTATTAATATTTCTCAGTCCTTAATTACTAACTAATGGTTTGATTTTTCACACCATTTCACAGTCAACCTCCTGCCCCTCAATGTCCACCAATGCTTTAAAAATACAACATTATTTCACAATACTTAAACCTGCTCCTCTACATCCATCAAAGTGTATATACTACCATGTAATAACTCTAAGATTTCAGATGGCACATAATCACAAAATCTCAATGCATATTCGTACCCTTAACTAAACCTATTCAATTCTCAAACCTTAAATTTCAATGTATCTATAATTCCCAAGCCTCGAAGTATATATAACATCAAACCTTAACTCCACGCATATCCATTTATTCAATTTGAAACTTATGAAAATAAATCCTAAACTCAACATTAAAACCCTTAATCAATATACATACCTATATGCTCAAAGTTATACTATACTACGCAAATATCAACCCTAACTACTAACATATGTAATAACCCTAATCTCATAATTATAACAACACTAATAATAAACAAGGCGAGGGGAGGGCTGTACCTCGACTGCGAGGTGTCGATGGTGGTTCTGCCGAGATGGAGACCGGTGGTGGCGTGGCTGCACGGGAGGGGTGGTGCAAAGTTGTGTGGTGGTGGGGGATTAGAGAGGCCGGAGAAGTAGTGGACAGCAGTGGCGGTGATGAATGCTGGCCCGGCCGGTGCAGTGGAGGTGTAGGAGGAGGATGGCCGGAGCCCTGTCGCGTGGAGCGGCGGCTGGAGGTGGTTGAGGCAGCGGGGAATAGATCTTGAGGTTGGCCGACTGCTGCGGAGGATGGAGTAGAGGACGACGAAGAGGACGAAGAGGTCGAGGTTGCTAGCTGCTCCGGTCTGGAGGAGACCGGATGGCGGAGGCGCTCGGCGAAAGCTCGGCGGAGTGGCTGCTCCAACCGTGCGGGAACGCTCACAGCGGGGTCGGATCGACGGCGCCGACGGAGACGCACGGGAGCGGGGGGTCGACTACAGCCGGTGCGTTGGCTCACTGACCGACGGGACAGTAACAGCGGGGTCTGATCGACGTCGATGGCTGGCCGGAGTCGGGCTGGAGAATGCCAAGGCCGCCGGCCGAAAATAGAGGGATGCTTGTCTCCAAGTGATGAAGGATGGAAGAAGGAGAAGAACAAAGAAAGAAGAAGAAGAAAATAGGAAGTAGGTTTCGGTTCTTGTATGGAGAAGGAGGGAAGAGAGAGGAGGGGGGGAGTTTTCAATGCATTGGGTTTAGGGCCGGCTTGGAAAGTGTGAGGTGAGGGTGAGATGATGGGATGTTATATAGGAAGGGTTGTGTGGGATGGAGGGTGGAGATGCTCTCATTTGAAATGACTGGTGGAGATTCATCATGAAGGAAAAATTTGTTTCTTCATGAAGGAATGAGGGAATTGGGATTGGGACCCCATTTTGGGACCCTACAAATAATCATGACCAATGAGGTGTTGCCAACAATTTTATTAATTGCAAATAAGCCCCCGTAAATTCGGGAATTTGCATGGACACATGAAATGACACAAAAATTGCGGAAAAAATATAATTAAAAATTGTCATGGTGAGGGGGTGTTGCGCGTTAGGCACGGGTCCAATTTGAAGGGCATTGGGATTAATTTAGGATATAAATGGAATTTACAAAGTTGGTAAATCCTGACTTATATAGAGATAATGCGTTCCGCGAATTTAATTTAATTGGGGCCCGCGGGGTCAAAATCTGGAAATAACGCAAAGGCCAAAAATGGTGGGGGCTTGGAGTCAGTCTTGGACCCTTTAGTTGGTCCGGCTCGACGGGTTAAGTTGGTACCCCAAAATCGAGGGTAACGACACAGGTGTCCGACACAGAATTAAAATACGGGTTAAGATTTTCGGAATGTTGCGCAATTAATTTAGAGCACATAAAAGTTGATTTTAACAGTCAGAAAAGTCCAGTGCCTAATTTGGCGAGTTGAGTCGAGTGTACAATATTTGTACGAAATTTATGGGCTGATAATGGTCTCTGAATAATTAGACAAAGATAGTGCGCGCCAAGGGTTTTAATTAATTGGATTAAAATTCCAGATAAATCTCCTTTACTCTAAACCTTAATATCTTCCATCAAAATTTTTCCAAGACCACTCTATCTACAGAATAAATCGAGGGGGTTTACATGTTAACCTCCCTAGGATTTTTAACCTCCCTAGGATGGCTGACCTTCCATAGGATGGATAACCTGTAGTGATCTTCCGTAGCTAGGGTAACCTAACGTATGATGGTGATATCCCGTAGGATGGGTAACCTCCCGTAGGATGGGTAACCTCCCAAGGATGGGTGACCACCTATAGGATTGGTGACCTCCATTTGGATGGGTAACCTCCCTAGGATGGGTGACCACCTATAGGATTGGTGACCTCCATTTGGATGGGTAACCTCCCTAGGATGGGTGACCTCCCTTAGGATGGGTAACCTCCATTTGGATGGGTAACCTCCCTAAGGATGGGTGACCTCCTATAGGATGGGTGACCTACCTAAGTATGGGTAACCTCCCTTGGGATGGATGTCTTCCCTAGGATGGGTAACCTCCATTAGGATGGGTGACCTTCATAGGATGGGTAACCTCTCGTAGGATATGTGACCTCCATTTGGATGGGTGACCTCCCGTAGGATGGCTGACCTCCCATAGGATGGATAACCTTCCTATGATGGGTGACCTCCCTAAGGATGGGTGACCTCCTATAGGATGGGTGACCTCCCGTAGGATGGGTAACCTCCCGTAGGATGGGTGACCTTCATAGGATGGGTAACCTCTCGTAGGATATGTGACCTCCCTTAGGATGGAGGACCTCCCGTAGGATGGGTAACCTCCCAAGAATGGGTGACCTCCCGTAGGATGGGTGACCTCCATTAGGATGGGTGACCTTCATAGGATGGGTAACCTCTCGTAGGATATGTGACCTCCCTAAGGATGGGTGACCTCCCATAGGATGGGTGACCTCCATTTGGTTGGGTAACCTCCCTAGGATGGGTGACCTCCCTTAGGATGGAAGACCTCCCATAGGATGGGTAACCTCCCTAGAATGGGTGACCTCCCGTAGGATGGTTACCTCCATTAGGATGGGTGACCTTCATAGGATGGGTAACCTCTCGTAGGATATGTGACCTTCCTAAGGATGGGTGACCTCCCATAGGATGGGTGACCTACCTAAGTATGGGTAACCTCCCTTAGGATGGGTGACCTCCCGTAGGATGGGTGACCACCCTTAGGATGGGTAACCTCCTATAGGATGGCTGACCTACCTAAGTATGGGTAACCTCCCGTAGGATGGGTAAATTCCCATAGGATGGGCAACCTCCCTTAGGATGGGTGACCTCCCTAAGGATGAGTAACCTCACTAAGGGAGGTCACCAATCCTAGGGAGGTTACCTATCCTACGGGAGGTCACCCATCCTACGGGAGGTTATCCATCCTAATGGAGGTCACCCATCCTACGGGAGGTTACCCATCCTAAGGGAGGTCACCCATCCTACCGGAGGTTACCCATCCTAATGGAGGTCACCCATCCAACCGGAGGTTACCCATCCTAAGGAGGTTACCCATCCTAAGCGAGGTCACCCATCCTTAGGAGGTCACCCATCCTGTGGGAGGTCACCATCCAAATGGAGGTCACATATCCTACGAGAGGTTACCCATCCTATGAAGGTCACCCATCCTAATGGAGGTTACCCATCCTAGGGAAGACATCCATCCTACGGGAGGTCACCCATCCTAGGGAGGTCACCTATCCTACCGGAGGTTACCCATCCTAATGGAGGTCACCCATCCAAATGGAGGTCACATATCCTAAGGGAGGTTACCCATCCTACGAGAGGTCACCTATCCTAAGTGAGGTGGTCACCCATAGGATGGGTAACCTCCTATAGGGGGTAACCTCCCTTGGGATGGGTGACCTCTCGTAGGATGGATAACCTTCATTTGGATGGGTGACCTCCGTAGGATGGTTAACCTCCCTAGGATGGGTAACCTCTATTTGGATGGGTGACCTCCCGTAGGATGGGTAACCTCCCTAGGATGGGTGACCTCCCGTAGGATGGATGTCTTCCCTATGATGGGTGACCTCCATTAGGATGGGTGACCTTCATAGGATGGGTAACCTCTCGTAGGATATGTGACCTCCATTTGGATGGGTGACCTCCCATAGGATGGGTGACCTCCATTTGGTTGGGTGAACTCCCGTAGGATGGGTAACCTTCCTAGGATTGGTGACCACCTATAGGATTGGTGACCTTCATTTTGATGGGTGACCTCCCGTAGGATGGGTGACCTCCATTAGGATGGGTGACCTCCCTAAGGATGGGTAACCTCCGGTAGGATAGGTGACCTCCTTTAGGATGGGTAACCTCCCTAGGATGGGTAACCTCCCTAGGATGGGTAACCTCTCTTAGGATGGGTAACCTCCCTAGGATGGGTGACCACCTATAGGATTGGTGACCTCCATTTGGATAGGTGACCTCCCGTAGGATGGGTGTCCTCCTTTGGATGGGTGACCTCTCTTAGGATGGGTGACCTCCCGTAGGATGGATGTCTTCCCTAGGATGGGTAACCTCCATTAGGATGGGTGACCTTCATAGGATGGGTAACCTCCTTTAGGATGGATGGCCTTCATAGGATGGGTAACCTCTCGTAGGATATGTGACCTGGGTAACCTCCCTAGGATGGGTGGGTGTCCTCCCTTGGATGGGTGACCTCCCGTAGGATGGGTAACCTCTCGTAGGATCATTAACCTCCATTTGGATGAGTAACCTCCCTAGGATGGGTGACCTCCCTTAGGATGGAGGACCTCCCGTAGGATGGGTGATATCCCATAGGATGGGTGACCTCTCGTAGGATGGGCGACCTCCCTTAGGATGGAGGACCTTCCGTAGGATGGGTAACCTCCCTATAATGGGTGACCTCCCGTAGGATGGGTGACCTCCATTTGGTTGGGTGACCTCCCGTCGGATGGGTGACCTCCCGTAGGATGGGTAACCTCCCATAGGATGGGTGACCTCCCGTAGGATGGGTGTCCTCCCTTGGATGAGTGACCTCCCGTAGGATGGGTAACCTCCCTAGGATGGGTGACCACCTATAGGATTGGTGACCTCCATTTGGATGGGTAACCTCCCTAGGATGGGTAACCTCCATTTGGATGGGTAACCTCCCTAGGATGGGTGACCTCCTATAGGATGGGTGACCACCCGTAGGATGGGTGTCCTCCCTTGGATGGGTAACCTCCCTAGAATGGGTGACCTCCCGTAGGATGGGTAACCTCTCGTAGGATCATTAACCTCCATTTGGATGGGTAACCTCCCTAGGATGGGTGACCTCCCTTAGGATGGAGGACCTCCCGTAGGATGGGTGATATCCCAAAGGATGGAGGACCTCCCGTAGGATGGGTGATATCCCATAGGATGGGTGATATCCCATAGGATGGGTGACCTCTCGTTGGATGGGTGACCTCCCTTAGGATGGAGGTCCTCCCTAAGGATGGGTGACCTCCCATAGGATGGGTGACCTCCATTTGGTTGGGTGACCTCCCGTAGGATAGATAACCTTCCTAGGATGGGTGACCACCTATAGGATTGGTGACCTCCATTTGGATCGGTAACCTCCCTAGGATGGGTGATCTTAGGATGGGTGACCTCCCTTGGATGGGTGACCTCCCTAAGGATGGGTGACCTCCCTTGGATGGGTGACCGCTCTTAGGATGGGTGACCTCCCTTGGATGGGTGACCTCCCTAAGGATGGGTAACCTCCCGTAGGATGGGTGACCTCCGGATGGATGGGAACCTATTTTAGGATGGGTGATCATCATAGGATGGGTAACCTCTCGTAGGATATGTGACCTCTATTTGGATGGGTGACCTCCCATAGGATGGGTGACCTCCATTTGGTTGGGTGACCTCCCGTAGGATGGGTAACCTCCCTAGGATGGGTGACCTCCCGTAGGATGGCTAACCTCACTTAGGATGGGTGACCTCCCATAGGATGGGTAACCTCCATTTGGATGGGTGACCTCCCGTAGGATGGATGACCTCCATTTGGTTGGGTGACCTCCATTTGGTTGGGTGACCTCCGGTAGGATAGGTGACCTCCCGTAGGATGGGTGTCCTCCCTTAGATGGGTAACCTCCCTAGAATGGGTGACCTCCCTAAGGATGGATAACCTCCCGTAGGATGGGTGACCTCCTAAGGATGGGTAACCTCTCTTAGGATGGGTAACCTCTATTAGGATGGGTGACCTTCATAGGATGGGTAACCTCTCGTAGGATATGTGACCTCCATTTGGATGGGTGACCTCCCATAGGATGGGTGATCTCCATTTGGTTGGGTGACCTCCCGTAGGATGGGTAACCTTCCTAGGATGGGTGACCTCCGGATGGGTGACCTCTCTTAGGATGGCTAACCTCACTTAGGATGGGTGACCTCCCTAAGGATGGGTAACCTCCCGTAGGATGGGTGACCTCCGGATGGGTGACCTCTCATAGGATGGGTAAACTTCCTTAGGATATGCGACCTCCATTTGGATGGGTGACCTCCCGTAGGATAGGTAACCTTCCTTTGGATGGGTGACTTCCGTAGGATGGTTAACCTCTCTAGGATGGGTAACCTCCATTTGGATGGGTGACCTCCCGTAGGATGGGTAACCTCCCTAGGATGGGTGACCTCCCGTAGGATGGATGTCTTCCCTAGGATGGGTAACCTCCATTAGGATGGGTGACCTTCATAGGATGGGTAACCTCTCGTAGGATATGTGACCTCCCTAAGGATGGGTGACCTCCATTTGGTTGGGTGACCTCCCGTAGGATGGGTAACCTTCCTAAGATGGGTGACCACCTATAGGATTGGTGACCTCCATTTGGATGGGTAACCTCACTAGGATGGGTGACCTCCCTTAGGATGGGTAACCTCCCTAAGGATGGGTGACCTTCATAGGATGGTCAACCTCTCATATGATGGGTCACATATCGTACGAGAGGTTACCCATCCTATGAAGCTAACCCATCCTAATGGAGGTCACCCATCCTACGGGAGGTTATCCATCCTAATGGAGGTCACCCATCCTACGGGAGGTTACCCATCCTAAGGGAGGTCACCTATCCTACCGGAGGTTACCCATCCTAATGGAGGTCACCCATCCAACCGGAGGTTACCCATCCTAAGGGAGGTTACCCATCCTACGAGAGGTCACCCATACTATAGGAGGTTACCCATCCTTATGGAGGTCCCAACCAAATGGAGGTCACCCATCCTAGGGAGGTCACCCATCCAAATGGAGGTCACATATCCTAAGGGAGTTTACCCATCTTACGGGAGGTCACCCATCCGGAGGTCACCCATCCTACGGGAGGTTACCCATCCTTAGGGAGGTCACCCATCCTAAGTGAGGTTAGCCATCCTAAGAGAGGTCACCCATCCAGAGGTTACCTATCCTACGGGAGGTCACCCAACCAAATAGAGGTCACCCATCCTATCGGAGGTCACCCATCCAAATGGAGGTCACATATCCTAAGGGAGTTTACCCATCCTACGGTAGGTCACCCATCCTAAGCGAGGTCACACATCCTAAGGGAGGTTTTCCATCCTACGGGATATCACCATCATACGTTAGGTTACCCTACCTACGGAAGATCACTACAGGTTACCCATCCTATGGGAGGTCACCCAACCAAATGGAGGTCACCCATCATATGGGAGATCACCCATCCAAATGGAGGTCACATATCCTAAGGTCATCCATCCTAAGTGAGGTTAGACATCCTAAGAGAGGTCACCCATCCAGAGGTTATCCATACTACGGGAGGTCACCCAACCAAATGGAGGTCACCCATCCTACGGGAGGTCACCCATCCAAATGGAGGTCACATATCCTAAGGGAGTTTACCCATCCTACGGGAGGTCACCCATCCGGAGGTCACCCATCCTACGGAAGGTTACCCAACCTTAGGAAGGTCACCCATCCTAAGTGAGGTTAGCCATCCTAAGAGAGGTCACCCATCCAGAGGTTATCTATACTACGGGAGGTCACCCAACCAAATAGAGTTCACATATCCTAAAGGAGTTTACCCAATAGAGGTTAATGATCCTACGAGAGGTTACCCATCCTATGGGAGGTCACCCATTCTAGGGAGGTTACCCATCCAAGGGAGGACACCCATCCTAAGGGAGGTTAATGATCCTAAGAGAGTTCACCCATCCAGAGGTTACCTATCCTACGGGAGGTTACCCATCCTTAGGGAGGTCACCCATCCTAAGTGAGGTCACCCATCCTAAGGAAATTTACCCATCATACGGGAGGTTACCCATCCTAAGAGAGGTTACCCATCCTAAGCGAGGTCTCCCATCCTTAGGAGGTCACCTATCATATGGGAGGTTACCCATCCTAAGGGAGGTTGCCTATCCAAATGGAGGTCACCAATCCTATAGGTGGTCACCCATCCTATAGAAGGTTACCCATCCAAATGGAGGTCACCCATCCTAAGTGAGGTAAGCCATCCTAAGAGAGGTCACCCATCCAGAGGTTACCTATCCTACGGGAGGTAACCCAACCAAATGGAGGTCACCCATCCTACGGGAGGTCACCCATCCTTAGGAAGGGAGGACACCCATCCTACGGGAGGTCACCCATCCTATGGGAGGTCACCCATCCTAGGGAGGTTACCCATCCAAATGGAGGTTACCCATCCTAAGGGAGGTCACCCATCCTAGGGAGGTTACCCATCCAAATAGAGGTCACCAATCCTATAGGTGGTCACCCATCCTAGGGAGGTTACCCATCCTACGGGAGGTAACCCATCCTAGGAAGCTTACCCATCCTACGGAAGGTCACCCATCCAAATGGAGGTCACCCATCCTATGGGAGGTCACCCATCCAAATGGAGGTCACATATCCTACTAGAGGTTACCCATCCTATGAAGGTCACCCATCCTAATGGAGGTTACCCATCCTAGGGAAGACATCCATCCTACGGGAGGTTATCCATCCTAATGGAGGTCACCCATCCAATAGGTGGTCACCCATCCTAGGAAGGTTACCCATCCTATGGAAGGTCACCCATCCAAATGGAGGTCACATATCCTACGAGAGGTTATCCATCCTATGAAGGTCACCCATCCTAAAGGAGGTTGCCCATCCTAAGGGAGGTTACCCATCCTAGGGAAGACATCCATCCTACGGGAGGTCACCCATCCTAGGGAGGATACCCATCCTACGGGAGGTCACCCAACCAAATGGAGGTCACCCATCCTATGGGAGGTCACCCATCCTATGGGAGGTCACCCATCCAAATGGAGGTCACCCATCCTATGGGAGGTTACCCATCCTAAGGGAGGTCACCTATCCTACCGGAGGTTACCCATCCTACGGGAGGTCACCCATCCTATGGGAGGTCACCCATCCTAGGGAGGTTACCCATCCAAATAGAGGTTACCCATCCTAAGGGAGGTCACCCATCCTAGGGAGGTTACCCATCCAAATGGAGGTCACCAATCCTATAGGTGGTCACCCATCCTAGGGAGGTTACCCATCCTACGGGAGGTTACCCATCCTAGGAAGGTTACCCATCCTACGGGAGGTTACCCATCTAAATGGAGGTCTGGATGGGTGTACTCTCTTAGGATGGCTAACCTCACTTAGGATGGGTGACCTCCCTAAGGATGGGTAACCTCCCGTAGGATGGATGACCTCCCGTAGGATGGGTAAACTCCCTTAGGATATGTGACCTCCCGTAGGATGGGTGACCTCCATTAGGATGGGTGACCTCCGTTAGGATGGGTAACCTCCCGTAGGATGGATGTCTTCCCTAGGATGGATAACCTCCATTAGGATGGGTGACCTTCATAAGATGGGTAACCTCTCGTAGGATATGTACCTCCATTTGGATGGGTGACCTCCCGTAGGATGAGTGTCCTCCCTTGGATGGGTGACCTCCCTTAGGATGGAGGACCTCCCTTAGGATGGAGGACCTCACGTAGGATGGGTGATATCCCATAGGATGGGTGATATCCCATAGGATGGATGACCACCTATAGGATTGGTGACCTCCATTTGGATGGGTAACCTCCCTAGGATGGGTGACCTCCCTTAGGATGGGTAACCTCCATTTGGATGGGTAACCTCCCTAGGATGGGTGACCTACCTAAGTATGGGTGACCTCCCGTAGGATGGGTGACCTCCATTTGGTTGGGTGACCTCCCGTAGGATAGGTAACCTCTAGATGGGTGACCTCTCTTAGGATGGGTAACCTCACGTATGATGGGTAAATTCCCTTAGGATGGGCAACCTCCCTTAGGATGGGTGACCTCCCTAAGGATGGGTAACCTCACTAAGGATAGGTAACCTCTCTTCGGATGGCTAACCTCACTTAGGATGGGTAACCTCCCTAGGATGGGTGACCTCCCATAGGATGGGTGACCTTCCGTAGGATGGGTGACCTCCGGACGGGTGACCTCCCGTAGGATAGGTAAACTCCCTTAGGATATGTGACCTCCATTTGGATGGGTGACCTCCCGTAGGATGGGTGACCTCCATTTGGTTGGGTGACCTCCCGTAGTTTGGATAACCTCTGGATGGGTGACCTCTCTTAGGATGGCTAACCTCACTTAGGATGGGTGACCTTAGGATATGTAACCTCCATTTGGATGGGTGACCTCCCATAGGATGGGTGACCTCCATTTGGTTGGGTGACCTCCCGTAGGATGGATAACCTTCCTAGGATGGGTGACCACCTATAGGATTGGTGACCTCCATTTGGATGGGTAACCTCCCTAGGATAGGTGACCTCCATTTGGATGGGTGACCTCCCGTAGGATGGGTAACCTCCCTAGGATGGGTGACCTCCCGTAGGATGGATAACCTCTGGATGAGTGACCTCTCTTAGGATGGCTAACCTCACTAAGGATAGGTAACCTCTCTTAGGATGGCTAACCTCACTTAGGATGGGTTACCTCACTAAGGATAGGTAACCTCTCTTAGGATGGGTAACCTCCCGTATGATGGTTAAATTCCCTTAGAATGGGCAACCTCCCTTAGGATGGGTGACCTCCCTAAGAATGGGTAACCTCACTAAGGATAGGTAACCTCTCTTAGGATGGCTAACCTCACTTAGGATGGGTAACCTCCCTAGGATGCGTGACCTCCCATAGGATGGGTGACCTTCCGTAGGATGGGTGACCTCCGGATGGGTGACCTCCCGTAGGATGGGTAAACTCCCTTAGGATATGTGACCTCCATTTGGATGGGTGACCTCCCGTAGGATGGGTGACCTCCATTTGGTTGGGTGACCTCCCGTAGTATGGATAACCTCTTGATGGGTGACCTCTCTTAGGATGGCTAACCTCACTTAGGATGGGTGACCTTAGGATATGTGACCTCCATTTGGATGGGTGACCTCCCATAGGATGGGTGACCTCCATTTGGTTGGGTGACCTCCCGTAGGATGGGTAACCTTCCTAGGATGGGTGACCACCTATAGGATTGGTGACCTCCATTTGGATGGATAAACTCCCTAGGATAGGTGACCTCCATTTGGATGGATGACCTCCCGTAGGATGGGTAACCTCCCTAGGATGGGTGACCTCCCGTAGGATGTATGTCTTCCCTAGGATGGGTAACCTCCATTAGGATGGGTGACCTTCATAGGATGGGTAACCTTCCTTAGGATGGGTAACCTCCGGTTGGATGGGTGAAGGTGACCTCCCGTAGTATGGATAACCTCTGGATGGGTGACCTCTCTAAGGATGGCTAACCTCACTTAGGATGGGTGACCTCCCATAGGATGGGTAATCTCTCTTAGGATGGGTAATCTCCATAGGATAAGTGACCCATCCTATGAGAGGTTGACCATCCTATGAAGGTCACCCATCCTAAGGGAGGTTACCCATCCTAGGGAGGAGACCCATCCTATGGGAGGTCACCCATTCTAGGGAGGTTACCCATCCTACGGGAGGTCCTCCATCCTTAGGGTGGGTAACCTCCCTAGGATTGGTAACCCATCCTATGAGAGGTTGACCATCCTATGAAGGTCACCCATCCTAAGGGAGGTTATCCATCCTAATGGAGGTCACCCATCCTACGGGAGGTCACCCATTCTAGGGAGGTTACCCATCCTACGGGAGGTCCTCCATCCTAAGGGAGGTCACCCATCCTACGAGAGGTCACCCATCCTATGGGATATCACCCATCCTATGGGATATCACCCATCATACGGGAGGTCCTCCATCCTAAGGGAGGTTACCCATCCTAGGGAGGTTACCCATCCTATGAAGGTCACCCATCCTAACGGGAGGTTACCTATCCTAAGAGAGGTTACCTATCCTTAGTGAGGTTACCCATCCTAAGTGATGTTAGCCATCCTAAGAGAGGTTACCTATCCTATAGGTGGTTATATATCCTAATGGAGGTCACCCATCCTACGGGAGGTCCTCCATCCTAGGAAGGTTACCCATCCTACGGGAGGTTGCCCATCCTAAGGGAATTTACCCATCATACGGGAGGTTACCCATCCTAAGAGAGGTTATCCATCCTAAGCGAGGTCACCCATCCTTAGGAGGTCACCCATCCTATGGGAGGTCACCCATCCAAATGGAGGTCACATATTCTAAGGGAGTTTACCCATCCTACGGGAGGTCACCCATCCGGAGGTCACCCATCCTACGGGAGGTTACCCATCCTTAGGGAGGTCACCCATCCTAAGTGAGGTTAGCCATCCTAAGAGAGGTCAAGGATGGTCACCCATCCTAGGAAGGTCACCTATCCTACGGGAGGTCATCCTACGAGAGGTCACCCATCCTATGGGATATCACCCATCCTAGGATGGGTAACCTCCATCCTACGGGAGGTCACCTATCCTAAGGGAGGTCACCCATCCTAGGGAGGTTACCCATCCAAATGGAGGTCACCAATCCTATAGGTGGTCACCCATCCTTAGGGAGTTCACCCATCATAAGAAGGTTATCCATCCTACGGGAGGTCACCCATCCTACGGGAGGTTATCCATCCTAACGGAGGTCACCCATCCTACGGGAGGTTACCCATCCTAAGGGAGGTCACCTATCCTACTGTAGGTTACCCATCCTAAGGGAGGTCACCCATCCTAAGGGAGGTTACCCATCCTAATGGAGGTCACCAATCCTACGGGAGGTCACCCATCCTAAGTGAGGTTAGCCATCCTAAGAGAGGTCACCCATCGAGAGGTCACCCAACCAAATGGAGGTCACCCATCCTACGGGAGGTTACCCATCCTAAGGGAGGTCACCTATTCTACCGGAGGTTACCCATCCTAATGGAGGTCACCTATCCAGCCGGAGGTTACCCATCCTAAGGGAGGTTACCCATTCTACGAGAGATCACCTATCCTAATGGAGGTCACCCAACCAAATGGAGGTCACCCATCCTATGGGAGGTCACCCATCCAAATGGAGGTCACATATCCTACGAGAGGTTACCCATCCTATGAAGGTCACCCATCCTAATGGTGGTTACCCATCCTAGGATGGGTGATATCCCATAGGATGGGTGACCTCTCGTAGGATGATCTCCCGTAGGATGGGTAACCTTCCTAGGATGGGTAACCTCACTTAGGATGGGTGACCTCCCTAAGGATGGGTAACCTACCGTAGGATGGGTGACCTCCATTAGGATGGATAACCTCCCGTAGTATGGGTTTAGAGAAGCCACTGAGCCATTGCTCTCCAGAAGGAGACTGAAGGAGATAAGAGGACAAGGGCATTTCCAACGATAGGATGGGTGACCTCCATTAGGATGGGTAACCTCCGGTAGGATGGGTAACCTCCCTAGAATGGGTGACCTCCCTTAGGATGGGTAACCTCCCTAGGATGGGTGACCTCCCTTAGGATGGAGGACCTCCCGTAGGATGGGTAACCTCCCTAGAATGGGTGACCTCCCATAGGATGGGTCTCCTCCCGTAGAATGGGTAATCTCCCATAGGATGGGTGACCTCCCTTAGGATGGGTAACCTCCGGTAGGATAGGTGACCTCCCTTAGGATGGGTAACCTCCCTAGGATGGGTAACCTCCCGTAGGATGGGTAACCTCCCTAGGATGGGTGACCACCTATAGGATTGATGACCTCCATTTGGATGGGTAACCTCCCTAGGATGGGTGACCTCCCTTAGGATGGGTAACCTCCATTTGGATGGGTAACCTCCCTAGAATGGGTGACCTCCCTTAGGATGGGTAACCTCCCTAGGATGGGTCACCTCCCTTAGGATGGAGGACCTCCCGTAGTATGGGTAACCTCCCTAGAATGGGTGACCTCCCATAGGATGGGTCTCCTCCCGTAGGATGGGTAATCTCCCATAGGATGGGTGACCTCCCTTAGGATGGGTAACCTCCGGTAGGATAGGTGACCTCCCTTAGGATGGGTAACCTCCCGTAGGATGGGTGACCTCCATTAGGATGGGTGACCTTCATAGGATGGGTAACCTCTCGTAGGATATGTGACATCCATTTGGATGGGTGACCTCCCATAGGATGGGTGACCTCCATTTGGTTGGGTGACCTCCCGTAGGATGGGTAACCTTCCTAGGATGGGTGACCACCTATAGGATCATTAACCTCCATTTGGATGGGTAACCTCCCTAGGATGGGTGGCCTCACTAAGGATGGGTAACCTCCATTTGGATGGGTAACCTCCATTTGGATGGGTAACCTCCATTTGGATGGGTAACCTCCCATAGGATGGGTGACCTCCATTTGGATGGGTGACCTCCCGTAGGATGGGTAACCTTCCTAGGATGGGTAACCTCCCGTAGGATGGGTAACCTCCATAGGATGGGTGACCACCTATAGGATTGGTTACCTCCATTTGGATGGGTGACCTCCCGTAGGATGGGTGACCTTCCTTAGGATGGGTAACCTCCATTTGGATGGGTAACCTCCCTAGGATGGGTGACCTACCTAAGTATGGGTAACCTCCCTTAGGATGGGTGACCTCCATTTGGATGGGTGACCTCCCATAGGATGGGTGACCTCCATTTGGTTGGGTGACCTCCCGTAGGATGGGTAACCTTCCTAGGATAGGTGACCACCAATAGGAACATTAACCTCCATTTGGATGGGTAACCTCCCTAGGATGGGTGACCTCACTAAGGATGGGTAACCTCCATTTGGATGGGTAACCTCCATTTGGATGGGTAACCTCCTATAGGATGGGTGACCTCCATTTGGATGGGTGACCTCCCGTAGGATGGGTAACCTTCCTAGGATGGGTAACCTCCCTAGGATGGGTGACCTCCTATAGGATTGGTGACCTCCATTTGGATGGGTGACCTCCCATAGGATGGGTGACCTCCCTTAGGATGGGTAACCTCCATTTGGATGGGTAACCTCCCTAGGATGGGTGACCTACCTAAGTATGGGTAACCTCCCTTAGGATGGGTGACCTCACTAAGTATAGGTGACCTCTCGTAGGATGGGTAACCTCCCTTAGGATGGGTAACCTCCGGTTGGATGGGTGACCTCCATTTGGTTGGGTGACCTCCCTTAGGATGGGTAACCTCCCGTAGGATGGGTGACCTCCATTAGGATGGGTAACCTCCGGTAGGATAGGTGACCTCCCTTAGGATGGGTAACCTCCCGTAGGATGGGTAACCTCCCGTATAATGGGTGACCTCCCATAGGATGGGTGACCTCCATTTGGTTGGGTGACCTCCCGTAGGATGGGTAACCTCCTTAGGATGGGTGACCTCCCATAGGATGGATGTCTTCCCTAGGATGGGTAACCTCCCTTAGGATGGGCAACCTCCCTTAGGCTGGGTGACCTTCATAGGATGGGTAACCTCTCGTAGGATATGTGACCTCCATTTGGATGGGTGACCTCCCATAGGATGGGTGACCTCCATTTGGTTGGGTGACCTCCCGTAGGATGGGTAACCTTCCTTGGGATGGGTGACCTCTCGTAGGATGGGTAACCTTCCTTTGGATGGGTGACCTCCGTAGGATGGTTAACCTCCCTAGGATGGGTAACCTCCATTTGGATGGGTGACCTCCCGTAGGATGGGTAACCTCCCTAGGATGGGTGACCTCCCGTAGGATGGATGGTTTCCCTAGGATGGGTAACATCCATTAGGATGGGTGACCTTCATAGGATGGGTAACCTCTCGTAGGATATGTGACCTCCATTTGGATGTGTGACCTCCCGTAGGATTGGTGACCTCCATTTGGTTGGGTGACCTCCCGTAGGATAGGTAATCTCTGGATGGGTGACCTCTCTTAGGATGGCTAACCTCACTTAGGATGGGTGACCTCCCTAAGGATGGGTAACCTCCCGTAGGATGGGTGACCTCCGGATGGGTGACCACCCGTAGGATGGGTAAACTCCCTTAGGATATGTGACCTCTATTTGGATGGGTGACCTCCCGTAGGATGGGTGACCTCCCGTAGTATGGATAACCTCTTGATGGATGACCTCTCTTAGGATGGCTAACCTCACTTAGGATGGGTGACCTCCCATAGGATGGATAACCTCTCTTAGGATGGGTAATCTCCATAGGATAGGTGACCCATCCTATGAGAGGTTGACCATCCTATGAAGGTCATCATCCAAATGGAGGTTACCCATTCTACGGGAGGTCACCAATTCTAGGGAGGTTACCCATCCAAGGGAGGACACCCATCCTATGGGAGGTCACCCATCCTAAGGGAGGTCACCCATCCTAGGTAGGTTACCCATCCAAAAGGAGGTCACCAATCCTATAGGTGGTCACCCATCCTAGGAAGGTTACCCATCCTACGGGAGGTTACCCAACCAAATGGAGTGTCCTCCCTTGGATGGGTGACTTCCCGTAGGATGGGTAACCTCTCGTAGGATCATTAACCTCCATTTGGATGGGTAACCTCCCTAGGATGGGTGACCTCCCTTAGGATGGAGGACCTCCCGTAGGATGGGTGATATCCCATAGGATGGGTGATATCCCGTAGGATTGGTGACCTCCATTAGGATGGATAACCTCCCGTAGGATGGGTGACCTCCCGTAGGATAGGTAACCTCCCTAGGATTGGTGACCTCTCTTAGGATGGATGACTTCCCTAGGTTGGGTAACCTCCATTAGGATGGGTGACCTTCATAGGATGGGTAACCTCTCGTAGGATATGTGACCTCCATTTGGATGGGTGACCTCCCGTAGGATGGGTGACCTCCATTTGGTTGGGTGACCTCCCGTAGGATAGGTAACCTCTGGATGGGTGACCTCTCTTAGGATGGCTAACCTAACTTAGGATGGGTGACCTCCCTAAGGATGGGTAACCTCTCTTAGGATGGGTAATCTCCATAGGATAGGTGACCCATCCTATGAGCGGTTGACCATCCTATGAAGGTCACCCATCCTAAGGGAGATTACCCATCCTAGGGAGGAGACCCATCCTATGGGAGGTCACCCATTCTAGGGAGGTTACCCATCCCACGGGAGGTCCTCCATCCTAAGGGAGGTCACACATCCTAGGGAGGTTACCCATCCAAATGGAGGTTAATGATCCTACGAGAGGTCACCCTTCCAAATGGAGGTTAATGATCCTACGAGAGGTTACCCATCCTAATGGAGGTCACCCATCCTAATGGAGGTCACCCATCCTACGGGAGGTCACCCATCCAAATGGAGGTCACATATCCTAAGGGAGTTTACCCATCCAAATGGAGGTTACCCATCCTAAGGGAGGTCACCCATCCTAGGGAGGTTACCCATCCAAATGGAGGTCACCAATCCTATAGGTGGTCATCCATCCTAGGGAGGTTACCCATCATACGGGAGGTCCTCCATCCTAATGGAGGTCACCCATCCTAGGGAGGTTACCCATCCAAATAGAGGTTAATGATCCTATAGGTGGTCACCCATCCTAGGATTATTTTAACCTCCATTAGGATGGGTGACCTTCATAGGATGGGTAACCTCTCGTAGTATATGTGACCTCTATTTGGTTGGGTGACTTCCCGTAGTATGGATAACCTCTGGATGGGTGACCTCTCTTAGGATGGCTAACCTCACTTAGGATGGGTGACCTTCCGTAGGATGGGTGACCTCTATTAGGATGGATAACCACGTATAGGATTGGTGACCTCCATTTGGATGGGTAACCTCCGGTAGGATAGGTGACCTACCTTAGGATGGGTAACCTCCCGTAGGATGGGTGACCTCCATTAGGATGGATAACCTCCCGTAGGATGGGTGACCTCCCATAGGATGGATAACCTTCCTATAATGGGTGACCTGCCTAAGGATGGGTGACCTCCTATAGGATGGGTGACCTTCCATAGGATGGGTAACCTCCCTAAGGATGGGTGACCTCCTGTAGGATGGGTGACCTCCATTTGGTTGGGTGACCTCCCGTAGGATGGGTATCCTCCCGTAGGATGGGTAACCTCCCGTATGATGGGTAAATTCCCTTAGGATGGGCAACCTCCCTTAGGATGGGTGACCTCCCTAAAGATGGGTAACCTCACTAAGGATAGGTAACCTCTCTTAGGATGGCTAACCTCACTTAAGATGGGTAACCTCACTAAGGATAGGTAACCTCTCTTAGGATGGATAACCTCCCGTATGATGGGTAAATTCCCTTAGGATGGGCAACCTCCCTTAGGATGGGTGACCTCCCTAAGGATGGGTAACCTCACTAAGGATAGGTAACCTCTCTTAGGATGGCTAACCTCACTTAGGATGGGTAACCTCACTAAGGATAGGTAACCTCTCTTAGGATGGGTAACCTCCCGTATGATGGGTAAATTCTCTTAGGATGGGTAACCTCTCTTAGGATGGGTGACCTCCCGTAGGATGGATGTCTTCCCTAGGATGGGTAACCTCCATTAGGATGGGTGACCTTCATAGGATGGGTAACCTCTCGTAGGATATGTGACCTCCATTTGGATGGGTGACCTCCCATAGGATGGGTGACCTCCATTAGGATGGGTGACCTCCATTAGGATGGATAACCACCTATAGGATTGGTGACCTCCATTTGGATGGGTAACCTCCGGTAGGATAGGTGACCTCCCTTAGGATGGGTAACCTTCCGTAGGATAGGTGATCTCTATTAGGATGGATAACCTCCCGTAGGATGGGTGACCTCCCGTAGGATGGATAACCTTCCTATGATGGGTGACCTCCCTAAGGATGGGTGACCTCCTATAGGATGGGTGACCTCCCGTAGGATGGGTAACCTCCCTAAGGATGGGTGACCTCCTGTAGGATGGGTGACCTCCATTTGGTTGGGTGACCTCCCGTAGGATGGGTGACCTCCATTTGGATGGGTAACCTCCCTAGGATGGGTGACCTCCCTTAGGATGGGTGACCTCCCGTAGGATGGGTGTCCTCCCTTGGATGGGTAACCTCCCTAGAATGGGTGACCTCCCTTAGGATGGGTGACCTCCCGTAGGATGGGTGTCCTCCCTTGGATGGGTAACCTCCCTAGAATGGGTGACCTCCCATAGGATGGGTGACCTCCATTTGGTTGGGTGACCTCTCGTAGGATCATTAACCTCCATTTGGATGGGTAACCTCCCAAGGATGGGTGACCTCCATTAGGATGGGTAATATCCCTAGGATGGGTGACCTTCCTTAGGATAGGTGACCTCCCGTAGGATGGAGGGTACCCATCCTAGGATGGGTGATATCCCATAGGATGGGTGACCTCTCGTAGGATGACCTCCCGTAGGATAGGTGACCTTCCTAGGATGGGTGACCACCTATAGGATCATTAACCTCCATTTGGATGGGTAACCTCCCTAGGATGGGTGACCTCCCTTAGGATGGAGGACCTCCTATCGGATGGGTAACTTCCCTAGGATGGGTGACCTCCCTTAGGATGGAGGACCTCCCGTAGGATGGGTAACCTCCCTAGGATGGGTGAACAACAATAGGATTGGTGACCTCCATTTGGATGGGTAACCTCCCTAGGATGGGTGACCTCTGGATGGGTGACCTCTCTTAGGATGGGTGACCTCTCTTAGGATGGGTGACCTCCATTAGGACGGGTGACCTCCCGTTGGATTGGTGACCTCCCTTAGGATGGATGTCTTCCCTAGGATGGGTGACCTCCATTAGGATGGGAGACCTTCATAGGATGGGTAACCTCTCGTAGGATATGTGATCTCCCGTAGGATGGGTAACCTCTCATAGGATCATTAACCTCTATTTGGTTGGGTAAGTGACCTCCCTAAGGATGGGTGACCTCCATTTGGTTGGGTGACCTCCCGTAGGATGGGTAACCTTACTAGGATGGGTGACCACCTATAGGATTGGTGACCTCCATTTGGATGGGTAACCTCCATATAGGATGGGTGACCACCTATAGGATTGGTGACCTCCATTTGGATGGGCAACCTCCAGTAGGATGGGTAACCTCCCTAGGATTGGTGACCTCCCATAGGATGGGTGACCTCTCGTAGGATGACCTTCCATAGGATAGGTGACCTTCCTAGGATGGGTGACCACCTATAGGATCATTAACCTCCATTTGGATGGGTAACCTCCCTAGGATGGGTGACCTCCCGTAGGATGGATGTCTTCCCTAGGATGGGTAACCGCCATTAGGATGGGTGACCTTCATAGGATGGTAACCTCTCGTCGGATATGTGACCTCCATTTGGATGGGTGACCTCCCATAGGATGGTGACCTCCCTTAGGAAGGAGGACCTCCCGTAGGATGGGTAACCTCCCTAGAATGGGTAACCTCCCGTAGGATGGGTGACCTCCATTTGGTTGGGTGACCTCCCGTAGGATAGGTAACCTCTGGATGTGTGACCTCTCTTAGGATGGGTAACCTCCATTTGGATGGGTAACCTCCCTAGGATGGGTGACCTACCGTATGATGGGTAAATTCCCTTAAGATGGGCAACCTCCCTTAGGATGGGTGACCTCCCTAAGGATGGGTAACCTCACTAAGGATGGGTAACCTCTCTTAGGATGGGTGACCTCCCTAAGGATGGGTAACCTCACTAAGGATAGGAGACCTCTCGTAGGATGGGTAACCTTCCTAGGATGGGTGACCACCTATAGGATTGGTGACCTCCATTTGGATGGGTAACCTCCCTAGGATGGGTGACCTCCCTTAGGATGGAGGACCTCCCGTAGGATGGGTAACCTCCCTAGAATGGGTGACCTCCCTTAGGATGGATGACCTCCCATAGGATGGGTGACCCCCCGTAGGATGGATAACCTCCCTAAGGATGGGTGACCTTCCATAGGATGGGTGACCTCCATTTGGATGGGTGACCTCCCGTAGGATGGGAAACCTTCCTAGGATGGGTGACCACCTATAGGATGGGTGACCACCTATAGGATTGGTGACCTCCATTTGGATGGGCAACCTCCCGTAGGATGGATGTCTTCCCTAGGATGGGTAACCTCCATTAGGATGGGTGACCTCCCATAGGATGGGTAACCTCCCTTAGGATGGGTAACCTCCTATAGGATATGTGACCTCCCGTAGGATGGGTAAGCTCTCGTAGGATCATTAACCTCCATTTGGTTGGGTAAATTTCTTTAGGATAGGTAACCTCCCGTAGGATGGGTGACCTTCCTAGAATGGGTAATCTTCCTAGGATGGATAACCTCCCGTAGGATGGGTGACCTCCCTTAGGATGGGTGACCACCTATAGGATTGGTGACCTCCATTTGGTTGGGTAACCTCCCTAGATCCCATCCTACGGGAGGTCACCCATCCTAAGGGAGGTTACCCATACTTAGGTAGGTCACCCATCCTATAGGAGGTCACCCATCCTTAGGGAGGTTACCCATCCTACGGGAGGTCCTCCATACTAAGGGAGGTCACCCATCCTAGGGAGGTTACCCATCCAAATGGAGGTTAATGATCCTTAGGTAGGTCACCCATCCTAAGGGAATTTACCCATCATACGGTAGGTTACCCATCCTAAGGGAGGTCACCTATCCTAGGGAGGTTACCCATCCTAAGGGAGGTCACCTATCCTATGGGAGATTACCCATCCTAGGAAGGTTACCCATCCTACGGGAGGTCATCCAACCAAATGGAGGTCACCCATCCTATGTGAGGTCACCCATCCTAATGGAGGTCACATATCCTACGAGAGGTGACCTTCATAGGAAGGAGGTTACCCATCCTAGGGAAGACATCCATCCTACGGGAGGTCACCCATCCTAGGGAGGTTACCCATCCTACGGGAGGTCACCCATCCATATGGAAGTTACCCATCCTAGGGAGGTTACCCATCCTACGGGAGGTCACCCAACCAAATGGAGGTCACCCATCCTACGGGAGGTCACCCATCCAAATGGAGGTCACATATCCTAAGGGAGTTTACCCATCCTACGGGTGGTCACCCATCCGGAGGTCACCCATCCTACGGGAGGTTACCCATCCTTAGGGAGGTCACCCATCCTAAGTGAGGTTAGCCATCCTAAGAGAGGTCACCCATCCAGAGGTTACCTATCCTACGGGAGGTCACCCAACCAAATGGAGGTCACCCATCCTACAGGAGGTCACCCATCCAAATGGAGGTCACATATCCTACGAGAGGTTACCCATCCTATGAAGGTCACCCATCCTAATAGAGGTTACCCTTCCAAATGGAGGTTAATAATCCTACGAGAGGTTACCCATCCTATGAAGGTCACATATCCTAAGGGAGTTTACCCATCCTAAGGGAGGTCACCCATCCTAGGGATGTTACCCATCCAAATAGAGGTTAATGATCCTACGAGAGGTTACCCATCCAAATGGAGGTCACCAATCCTATAGGTGGTCACCCATCCTAGGGAGGTTACCCATCCAAATGGAGGTTAATGATCCTAGGGAGGTTACCCATCCAAGGGAGGACACCCATCCTACGGGAGGTCACCCATCCTAGGATGGGTAACCTCCATCCTACGGGAGGTCACCTATCCTAAGGGAGGTCACCCATCCAGAGGTCACCCATCCTAGGGAGGTTACCCATCCAAATGGAGGTCACCAATCCTATAGGTGGTCATCCATCCTTAGGGAGGTTATCCATCCTACGGGAGGTGACCTCCCATAGGATGGGTGACCTCCCGTAGGATGGGTGTCCTCCCTTGGATGGGTGACCTCCTGTAGGATTGGTGACCTCCCTTAGGATGGATGTCTTCCCTAGGATGGGTAACCTCCATTAGGATGGGTGACCTTCATAGGATGGGTAACCTCTCGTAGGATATGTGACCTCCCTAAGGATGGGTAACCTCCCGTATGATGGGTGACCTCTGGATGGGTGACCTCCCGTAGGATGGGTAAACTCACTTAGGATATGTGACCTCCATTTGGATGGGTGACCTCCCGTAGGCTGGGTGACCTCCATTAGGATGGATGACCTCCATTTGGTTGGGTGACCTCTGGATGGGTGACCTCTCTTAGGATGGCTAACCTCACTTAGGATGGGTGACCTCCCGTAGGATTGGTGACCTCCATTAGGATGGGTAACCTTCCTAGAATGGGTGACCTCTCGTAGGATGGGTAACCTCTCGTTGGATCATTAACCTCCATTTGGATGGGTAACCTCCCTAGGATGGGTGACCTCCCTTAGGATGGAGGACCTCCCGTAGGATGGGTGATATCCCATAGGATAGGTGACCTCCCTTAGGATGGGTAACCTCCCGTAGGATGGGTGACCTCCATTAGGATGGGTGACCTTCATAGGATGGGTAACCTCTCGTAGGATATGTGACCTCCATTTGGATGGGTGACCTCCCATAGGATGGGTGACCTCCATTTGGTTGGATGACCTCCCATAGAATGGGTAACCTCCTGTAGGATGGGTGACCTCCATTAGGATGGGTGACCTCCATTAGGATGGATAACCTCCCGTAGGATGGATGTCTTCCCTAGGATGGGTAACCTCCCGTAGGATGGATGTCTTCCCTAGGATGGGTAACCTCCATTAGGATGGGTGACCTTCATAGGATGGGTAACCTCTCGTAGGATCATTAACCTCCATTTGGATGGGTAACCTTCCGTAGGATGGGTGACCTCCCGTAGGATGGGAGACCTCCATTTGGTTGGGTGACCTCCCGTAGGATAGGTAACCTCTGGATGGGTGACCTCTCTTAGGATGGGTAACCTCCTGTATGATGGGTAAATTCCCTTAGGATGGGCAACCTCCCTTAAGATGGGTGACCTCCCTAAGGATGGGTAACCTCACTAAGGATAGGTAACCTCTCTTAGGATGGCTAACCTCACTTAGGATGGGTAACCTCACTAAGGATAGGTAACCTCTCTTAGGATGGGTAACCTCCCGTATGATGGGTAAATTCCCTTAGGATGGGCAATCTCCCTTAGGATGGGTGACCTTAGGTTGGGTGACCTCTCGTAGGATGACCTCCCGTAGGATGGGTAACCTTCCTAGGATGGGTAACCTCCGGTAGGATAGGTGACCTCCCTTAGGATGGGTAACCTCCCGTAGGATGGGTGACCTCCATTTGGATGGATAACCTCCCGTAGGATGGGTAACCTCTCGTAGGATCATTAACCTCCATTTTGATGGGTAACCTTTCTAGGATGGGTGACCTCCCTTAGGATGGAGGACCTCCCGTAGGATGGGTGATATCCCATAGGATGGGTGATATCCCATAGGATGGGTGACCTCTCGTAGGATGGGTGACCTCCCTTAGGATGGAGGACCTCCCGTAGGATGGATAACCTCCCTAGAATGGGTGATCTCCCGTAGGATGGGTGACCTCCATTTGGTTGGGTGACCTCCTGTAGGATAGGTAACCTCTGGATGGGTGACCTCTCTTAGGATGGCTAACCTCACTAAGGATAGGTGACCTCTAGTAGGATGGGTAATCTTCCTTAGGATGGGTAACCTCCGGTTGGAAGGGTGACCTCCATTAGGATGGGTGACCTCCCGTAGGATGGGTAACCTCTCTTAGGATGGGTGACCTCCCGTAGGATGGATGTCTTCCCTAGGATGGGTAATCTCCATTAGGATGGGTGACCTTCATAGGATGGGTAACCTCTCGTAGGATATGTGACCTCCATTTGGATGGGTGACCTCCCGTAGGATGGGTGACCTCCATTAGGATGGGTGACCTTCATAGGATGGATAACCTCTCGTAGGATATGTGACCTCCCTAAGGATGGGTGACCTCCCATAGGATGGGTGACCTTCCGTAGGATGGGTAACCTCCATTTGGTTGGGTGACCTCCCGTAGTATGGGTAACCTCTGGATGGGTGACCTCTCTTAGGATGGCTAACCTCACTTAGGATGGGTGACCTCCATAGGATGGGTAACCTCTCTTAGGATGGGTAATCTCCATAGGATAGGTGACCCATCCTATGAGAGGTTAACCATCCTATGAAGGTCACCCATCCTAAGGGAGGTTACCCAACCTAGGGAGGAGACCCATCCTATGGGAGGTCACCCATTCTAGGGAGGTTATCCATCCTACTGGAGGTCCTCCATCCTAAGGGAGGTCACCCATCCTAGGGAGGTTACCCATCCAAATGGAGGTTAATGATCCTACGAGAGGTTACCCATCCTACGGGAGGTCACCCATCCAAGGGAGGATACCCATCCTACGGGAGGTAACCCATCCTATGGGAGGTCACCCATCCTAGGGAGGTTACCCATCCTATGGGAGGTCACCCATCCTAGGGAGGTTATCCATCCAAATGGAGGTTACCCATCCTAAGGGAGGTCACCCATCCTAGGGAGGTTACCCATCCTAAGGGAGGTCACCAATCCTATAGGTGGTCACCCATCCTAGGGAGGTTACCCATCCTACGGGAGGTTACCCATCCTAGGAAGGTTACCCATCCTACGGGAGGTCACCCATCCTAGGGAGGTTACCCATCCAAATGGAGGTCACCAATCCTATAGGTGGTCACCCATCCTAGGAAGGTTACCCATCCTACGGGAGGTCACCCAACCAAATGGAGTGTCCTCCCTTGGATGGGTGACCTCCCGTAGGATAGGTAACCTCTCATAGGATCATTAACCTCCATTTGGATGGGTAACCTCCCTAGGATGGGTGACCTCCTGTAGGATGGGTAACCTCTCGTAGGATCATTAACCTCCATTTGGATGGGTAACCTCCCTAGGATGGGTGACCTCCCTTAGGATGGAGGACCTCCCGTAGAATGGGTAACCTTCCTAGAATGGGTGAACTCCCATAGGATGGGTCTCCTCCCTACGATGGGTAACCTCCCTTAGGATGGGTGACCTTCATAGGATGGTCAACCTCTCATAGGACGGGTCACCTATCCTATGGAGATTACCCATCCTAAGAGAGGTTACCAATCCTTAGGGAGGTCACCCATCCTAAGTGAGGTTAGCCATCCTAAGAGAGGTCACCCATCCAGAGGTTACCTATCCTACGGGAGGTCACCCAACCAAATGGAGGTCACCCATCCTACGGGAGGTCACCCATCCTAATGGAGGTCACATATCCTACGAGAGGTTACCCATCCTATGAAGGTCACCCATCCTAATGGAGGTTATCCATCCTAGGGAAGACATCCATCCTAAGGGAGGTCACCAATCCTAGGGAGGTTACCTATCCTACGGGAGGTCACCCATCCTATGGGAGGTTATCCATCCTAAGGGAGGTCACATATAGGATGGGTGACCTCCCGTAGGATGGGTAACCTTCCTAGGATGGGTGACCACCTATAGGATTGGTGACCTCCATTTGGATGGGTAACCTCCCTAGGATGGGTGACCTCCCTTAGGATGGGTGACCTCCCGTAGGATGGGTGTCCTCCCTTGGATGGGTAACCTCCCTAGAATGGGTGACCTCCCGTAGGATGGGTAACCTCTCGTAGGATCATTAACCTCCATTTGGATGGGTAACCTCCCGTAGGATGGGTGACCTCCCGTAGGATGGGTGACCTCCCGTAGGATAGGTAACCTTCCTAGGATGGGTGACCACCTATAGGATTGGTGACCTCCATTTGGATGGGTAACCTCCCTAGGATGGGTGACCTCCCTTAGGATTGGTGAAATCCCGTAGGATGGGTGTCCTCCCTTGGATGGGTAACCTCCCTAGAATGGGTGACCTCCCGTAGGATGGGTAACCTCTCGTAGGATGTCGCATTTGATTGCAAGTTATGGAAATTTTTAAAATATTATATTTGGATGTCGCATTTGGAGAATCCTTAAGTATCGTATTGTCGAGTATTTTGAGGAAGGGGAAATCGAGAAATAAAAATTTTGATGGACTAATGTTTGAATTCAAAACTTGTGGGACGAGATTACAATTATATATGTGCACTGATTAAATCAAATTAGAGGAGTGGATATTAAATTCTGAGTATTGAATTATTAACTAACAATTTCGGGGAAATTTTTGATAAAAATGGACTTTAATTCTATTTCGAGGATTTTTCAGGTTATGCAATAAATTCAGAATTTTTGAAACGTCGTGAAAAGACATTATGGATTATAACCTGATTTCTTGGATGATGAATTTAAATTTTGAGAGAAATGAAAATGTGTATGATTAAACGCTACTATGAGAATTTTAAATTTTGAGGACGAAATTCTTTGAAGGAGGGTAGACTTGTCACGACCACGTTCCGAAAACAGGGGTATTTTTGACTTTTAATAATATTTAATATTATTGTAGTTACAATTTAGTAATTTCGTGATAGGTATATTAATTTAAATAATTATGTGTGATGTGTAATTTAATATAGTATTAGATGCAGTGTTCATTTATTTTTAGCTAGTAGACTTGACCTAGAAGCCCAGTAGATGAGAACCTGTCCGAATTATGGAATTATGCATTTAATTGTTTTATCTAGAATTTATTTATTGAAGATTGAAATTAATTACCGTATTTTAATTAATTATTGCGCATTTGTCTTTGCTTCGATATTTGGAGCGCTACCCTGACTTTTGTCTTCCAACAAATTTCACAATCTTGCCCTAGACATGCCCGCCTTCCATTCTGCTATTTTTGCAACTCATAATTATGCTCTCTGTACATTATTTCTGGCCGCGCAAAAATCGTCGCGGACGTTATTTAATAAACCCCTATTTTGTATCGTTGTGCGTTCTAATTGAAAATTGGAGGCAATCTTGACCTATTTTTCGTGCGGCCCAAATTAGGGTAATATTCTGTTCTGAGTCTTCTTCACTATTGGTATTGATGACCCGACCTGATTTTGGTCCCATGTACTCCTAATTAATTTTTGAACACAGCTTGCATTTTTTTCTAATTAAATTGAGGATAACATTTTGACTGATTTCATAAATCCTAATTTAATTCTAATACCCGATTATTTAAACCCGTGCCTAACGCACCACACCCTCTCACCATGAAAATTACTAAACACATTTTTCTCCACATATTTCGTGTCATTTTATGTGTTTGTGTAATTTTCCGAATTTAAGGGGCTAAGTTGCAATTATTCAATTGTAGGTGTCATCACCCTTTGGCCAAGACCAAATGGAAAGGTTATTTAATTGTGGACCAAATTGCATTTTTCCCTACTCTACTTTACATGAAACAAATTCCTTCATGAACAATCCTGGCCACTCATTTGAAATTGGACCATCACCACCCTTCATCCATATCTCACCCCTCCCTATTTAATGTACTATCAAGCCCTAATTCCCAAAAATTTAACCTAGGGAAACACACCTCCCCCAAGCCCCAACCGTAGCCTCCACAAGTTTTTCTCCATTCATTTTTCCTTTTTCTTTTCTTCTTCTTCCTTCTTCTTCCTCTTCTCTGTTATTTTGATTTTAAAATATAAGAGAGGGGGGGGAACACTGTTCACCGGGCTTCACAGTTCTTCTCCGACCACCGCCGGAGGGATTCGTTCCCCACCACTGCATCAGCTCCGCCGGCATGCTGCTCCGGTGCGGCCCGAATCCACCACCCCGTGCTCCCTGCACCTCGGCTATCACCTCCACCATCTCCATCTACATCCGACCACCACCTCCATCAACTTCCTATCACCACCCCGACTCCCTGTGTACACCTCCCCGGCGGCCAGGCCAACCCCCTCGACTCCTCCCTACTGTCAATACACTCCGGCAGCTCCCTCTACACTCTGGCCTGCTGCATCGACGACTCCAACTCCGGTCGAGCCCCTGCCGTACTCCGGCGGCCTGCTGCTCCTCCCTCCACAGTGAGTTCTCTCCCTCTCCTTCTTCCCTCTTTGATATAACATAATACATGTATGTATATATTGTATGTAAGTATGTATGTAAGTATTTAAAGTATATGTGTATAGTATATAAAGAAAATTGGTAATGCATAATTTAATATATGTACATGTATATAGTTATTTTTAATTAAATGTTAAACAGGTATAGACATAGTATACTTTAGTATGTATATATATATGATATATGAAAATGTTTTATTAGTATATATTTATGCATAAACGTATTTTGGTGTATAGTACGTGTATTTTATTTAATATATATATATGTATGTATTCTGGTATAAAAATATAATGGTTGGTATATGTGCATATATTTGTATATATATATATATATACTTAATATATTTTCAAATATGTATAATTAGTATAAATGTATATAAATATATATACATATATATTTTGTACATACAATTAATATATTTTCTATATATATATGTATATTCTAAAAATATACTTTTGCACATATATGATATGTACGCATTTTGACATATGTTAATATATAAATGAACGTATTTTGGTAAATATACAACTATAGCAGTGTATTTATATTGGTATATATTTTAGATATATATATTATATTAAATTCTTTTTAGTATGTATACAATATAAATACGTATTGTATTCTTTCCATGAACTATACACATACAAGTATTATTTATTATATTTATACATATATCTATTATTGAATTGATGGAAATTATATATTAAATATGTATCCCTACTAGTTGACCCTAGCAGACTAGTGCCCTGCCTGGCATGACCCTGAGGCCAGTGTTTATAGACTGTGTGTTAGGATAGCATCTAATGCAAGTGTTATAATTATGATTTGTTTATAGGACTGTTGGTTTACCCAGGGGATACTCTGGAACAGGACATCAATAATTATCAGCTAAGGACCCAAGGCGAGTACATTCTCTGACAGTTTTCATTGTTGATTACTTCTATAAATTGTAGTGTATTACATACTTGATTCTGACACTATGGATACACGGGTTAGCACCCTAGATCCCCATCATGAGGAGTCGTGATTGGAATCCATCGTGCTAGCTGGGGGATGGGGAACTATTAGTAGATTATGTGATCATATCCAAACATTTATATGCACCATAGCTCACCCTACTTCTCACGTCGGGTGCAGCCTGACCATTTATATGCTCTATAGCTGTTATATATGATTAGCCTGACCACTACATGCACCATAGCTAACTATATGGTTAGCCTGACCTAAAAGAATCATAGCTAATCATATATAGCCAGCCTGATCCAGTCCCAAGCCGATCACATAATAAACTAATATTTCAAACACTTAGTTAGATGTTTATTTTATTCAGATTCACTTGTTCTAGCATTCACTGTTTATTGTTCATTGCTAGATGCTCTATTGCCTATTTTATTTCTCCTGTACTTCTCATTTTTAGCATATACTCTCATCTTGTATTTCTTACACTGTTTATAGTCTTTGTCAATTTAATGAAACTGCTGTTAGTGTATGTACTTTGCTCCTTCCTGACTGGAAAATATTTTTCCAGACTGTGACCTTAGTGGACTTGTTTCTGACACTTGGGGATTGGTTGTTACTGTTCACAGGTATGATTATTTTGTCATTAGACTTGTGTTGTATTCTGTTATTTCTTCAAATTCTTATCGTGCTGTAGTGGTGATTGAGTATGTTGTTCATTTTTATAGTGTTATCTGTGTCTCCTTATGGAGTTGGATACTAGTGTGAGATGGTTTAGATAGTACTTGACCTAGACAGTGTTCTACCGCCGATGCTGCGGCATAGGCTGGACGTACCCACGCTCTCGTGCCCCTATACCGGGAGCGGGTCGTGACACGTTTTAGTGGTGGCCCATGCAGGTCGGCTTCGCGAGTTGTGCGATGTCGTAGTAGTGTGGCATCCTTGTTATACTACTGCGTGCCTGCGATAGGATCTAGGACATAGGATACTAGGACGAGAACGAATACTCAATCACAATTCTTGAGAGATTCCTGGGACGACCCTTGAGAATCTCGTTATAAATTTTCTAATATTAAATCTTTCCTTGTTTCCGTCCGCTCTCGCTTGTTGTTATTGAACTTGATTCTTGTTGATCAGTTATTAAATAAAAAAATCTTGGTATCATTGTTGAGTTTGAATCTTGTTGACCAGTTGTTAAATTTAATTCTTGGTATCGTTGTTGAGTTGATTTCATATTGAGATAAATTTTATGGACTAGAATTTATGGTATCATCTGATGACATATATTGATGAGGACAGTGAGAAAGGTAAAACGTCTACTTTGGTTATGGAACCTAGAGTTTATCGCAGCCATTCTAGCTATCGTGACGAGAACGTAGGAACCAGACTTGTATGTACATACTGTAGTTATGAAACTTAGAGTCTCTAGCAGCCATACCGGTTGGCGTGGCGAGGATTCTAGATGACATGATTATAGAGTTGCATACCTTAGTTACGGAACCTGTCGTTTATCGCATCTATGCTTACTGGCGTGGCGAGGATTCTGTGTGTCATGATTTCTGACAGACGTGTATGATTATCAGGTTGTGTCTTAAATTGGTTCTTAAAGTATCATCTCAAGACTTATCTATTTATGTTATTCTAGGACTTTGTTCCATCACTTCTTTTCTTTACTAGCAGTAAAGATACCTTCCGTCCTTGATCCAGTTCCTTTTTGAGCTTATTTTCTTGAGGATTCCTTGTTAGTATGATAATTAGTGACTTGCAATTTTGGTTGTGTCTTGTATTAGTTGACTGAGTGTGACTTGTGAGTTTGTAAGTATTTTCTAGTTGGACATGTGAGCAGAAGGATTTAATCTAGAGTTAGCCCTTAGCATAGTACCTTGTACCAATGGTTTTGGGATAAGTGTCATTAGAGACTGAGAGTAAGGAGAGTATAGAGTATCAGTGATGATGATCATTTGGAAGCAATAGTGCAAATAATTCGGGCAGTACAATTTTCGTACACAGTTGAGAGTTGTAAATAATTAGTGTATTAGTGTGCACCTTGAGTATTAGAGACTGTGAGTAGTATATGTATACTTGTGGACTAAATTTATAATTTGTAGAGTGGAAATGAATTTCAATTTTTAAAGAATTTTTGAGGAGATGAGATTTTATGTTATTAAATTTTAAGTATTCGAATTCAATTCAATAAACATAGTCAAGGCTATAAGGATTTTAAAAGTGATTAAATTTTTCGATATTTGAGTATCTGATTTTGAGGGGGTATATGCAATTATTTTTAAGTTGATCGAGAAGTTAAACCTTGACGATTATTTTGAGGATTAATTTTATGGTAGATAAGAGATGAATATTAATATATGAGTAGATGATATACATGTGTAAGGATCTGATGACTTGAGTATGATTGAGATCTCACTGCCAACTGACTTGGGTGTCAATCTAGGGTTGTATTAGAGAGAGCAGTACTTAGTATAGAGTGTTGCAATTGATATGCACTTGAGTGATAAGAATAACTAGTATCAACTATTGCAGTAGGTAAGGAAGTTAGCAGTGAGTATGCTTGTAGTAGAGTGTGGTACCTAAAGAGATAGAGGTATCAAACTTTACATGCATCATTTGACCTATGATTATGTTAGAGATAGAAGATACTGCAAGTAATATGTTAGCAGGTTCTTTCTTTTCTTTCCTCATGTTCTTTTTGTCTTCTGATTGATTGATACCTTAGTACCGTAGCTTGTATGCATGATTTCTTGTTATAATGTAGTTAGTAGTACCCCTGATACAGAGACTGCAATACCATGACAAAAGACACCATGATCATACATATTTCCCTTAGGTTGCATGTTGTATGGTTGTAGGTAGAATTCTCTTAGACTTTGATTGTTGAGGATTTAACTGTAGTAAAGATTAACGAAGAGGTTATGACTTGACAAAGAGAGACAAGGTGCCTTAAATTTTGAGGAAAAATATTAAATTAAATAAAGAGTTGGGAATTTAATATGGCGTAATTGAAGTTTTGTTAAATCATTGATTTTTAAGAAGATTATGAAATGATTGAATTTATCATTGAATTTGAGGAATATTGAACTGCAAGTTATGAACTTATATTTTGAATATTGTATTGGAGGTTTCATAAGTATTACATCGTTGCATATTATGTGGAAAAAAAAATCGAGGAATAAGAACACAAATGGATTAGTGTTGAATTCAAATTTTGGGATGAGATTCAATTTTAGAAATATGCATTGATTGGATTTCAATTAGAGGATTGAATATTAAATTCTTGTATTTTGTTATTAACTTAAAATTTGGAGGATATTGTGATAAGAATGGGATTTGATTTTATATTTGAAGATTTTTAGGGATATGATATTTATAGAATTTTGAAAAAAAAAATTATTGTGAAATAACAATATGGAGTAGTTCATGATTATATGATTTGATGAATTTAATTTTGATGGTAGTAAATAAATAAATAATACAATTGAGGATTTAAAAATTTAAGGATAAATATTGATTTAAATAAAGGGTCAAGAATTTAACATGACAGAATTTATGATGTATTAATTCCAGGAAGGATGTGATATGATTGAGGTTATCATTAGAATTTGAGGAAATTTAGAGAGATTATCACTATAATTATTTGATTGCAAGTTATGGAAATTTTTAAAATGTTATATTTGGATGTCGCATTTGGAGAATCCTTAAGTATCGTATTGTCGAGTATTTTGAGGAAGGGGAAATCAAGAAATAAAAATTTTGATGGACTAATGTTTGAATTCAAAACTTGTGGGACGAGATTACAATTATATATGTGCACTGATTAAATCAAATTAGAGGAGTGGATATTAAATTCTGAGTATTGAATTATTAACTAACAATTTCGGGGAAATTTTTGATAAAAATGGACTTTAATTCTATTTCGAGGATTTTTCAGGTTATGCAAAAAATTCAAAATTTTTGAAAAGTCGTGAAAAGACATTATGGATTATAACCTGATTTCTTGGATGATGAATTTAAATTTTGAGAGAAATGAAAATGTGTATGATTAAACGCTACTATGAGAATTTTAAATTTCGAGGACGAAATTCTTTGAAGGAGGGTAGACTTGTCACTACCACGTTCCAAAAATAGGGGTATTTTCAACTTTTAATAATATTTAATATTATTGTAGTTACAATTTAGTAATTTCGTGATAGGTATATTAATTTAAATAATTATGTGTGATGTGTAATTTAATATAGTATTAGATGCAGTGTTCATTTATTTTTAGCTAGTAGACTTGACCTAGAAGCCCAGTAGATGAGCACCTGTCCGAATTATGGAATTATGCATTTAATTGTTTTATCTAGAATTTATTTATTGAAGATTGAAATTAATTACCGTATTTTAATTAATTATTGCGCATTTGCCTTTGCTTCGATATTTGGAGCGCTACCCTGACTTTTGTCTTCCAACAAATTTTACAATCTTGCCCTAGACATGCCCGCCTTCCATTCTGCTATTTTTGCAACTCATAATTATGCTCTCTGTACATTATTTCTGGCCGCGCAAAAATCGTCGCGGACGTTATTTAATAAACCCCTATTTTGTATCGTTGTGCGTTCCAATTGAAAATTGGAGGCAATCTTGACCTATTTTTCGTACGGCCCAAATTAGGGTAATATTCTGTTCTGAGTCTTCTTCACTATTGGTATTGATGACCCGACCTGATTTTGGTCCCATGTACTCCTAATTAATTTTTGAACACAGCTTGCATTTTTTTCTAATTAAATTGAGGATAACATTTTGACTGATTTTATAAATCCTAATTTAATTCTAATACCCGATTATTTAAACCCGTGCCTAACGCACCACACCCTCTCACCATGAAAATTACTAAACACATTTTTCTCCACATATTTTGTGTCATTTTATGTGTTTGTGCAATTTCTCGAATTTAAGGGGCTAAGTTACAATTATTCAATTGTAGGTGTCATCACCCTTTGGCCAAGACCAAATGGAAAGGTTATTTAATTGTGGACCAAATTGCATTTTTCCCCACTCTACTTTACATGAAACAAATTTCTTCATGAACAATCCTGGCCACTCATTTGAAATTGGACCATCACCACCCTTCATCCACATCTCACCGCTCCCTATTTAATGTACTATCAAGCCCTAATCCCCAAAAATTTAACCTAGGGAAACACACCTCCCCCAAGCCCCAACCGTAGCCTCCACAAGTTTTTCTCCATTCATTTTTCTTTTTTCTTTTCTTCTTCTTCCTTCTTCTTCCTCTTCTCTGTTATTTTGATTTTGAAATATAAGAGAGGGGGGGGAACACTGTTCACCGGGCTTCACAGTTCTTCTTCGACCACCGCTGGAGGGATTCGTTCCCCACCACTGCATCAGCTCCGCCGGCATGCTGCTCCGGTGCGGCCCGAATCCACTACCCCGTGCTCCCTGTACCTCGGCTATCACCTCCACCATCTCCATCTACATCCGACCACCACCTCCATCAACTTCCTATCACCACCCCGACTCCCTGTGTACACCTCCCCGGCGGCCAGGCCAACCCCCTCGACTCCTCCCTACTGTCAATACACTCCGGCGGCTCCCTCTACACTCCGGCCTGCTGCATCGACGACTCCAACTCCGGTCGAGCCCCTGCCGTACTCCGGCGGCCTGCTGCTCCTCCCTCCACAGTGAGTTCTCTCCCTCTCCTTCTTCCCTCTTTGATATAACATAATACATGTATGTATATAATGTATGTAAGTATGTATGTAGGTATTTAATGTATATGTGTATAGTATATAAAGAAAATTGGTAATGCATCATTTAATATATGTACATGCATATAGTTTTTTTAATTAAATGTTAAACAGGTATAGACATAGTATACTTTAGTATGTATATATATATGATATATGAAAATGTTTTATTAGTATATATTTATGCATAAACGTATTTTGGTGTATAGTACGTGTATTTCATTTAATATATATATATGTATGTATTCTGGTATAAAAATATAATGGTTGGTATATGTGCATATATTTGTATATATATATATATATACTTAATACATTTTCAAATATGTATAATTAGTATAAATGTATATAAATATATATACATATATATTTTGTACATACAATTAATATATTTTCTATATATATATGTATATTCTAAAAATGTACTTTTGCACATATATGATATGTACGCATTTTGACATATGTTAATATATAAATGAACGTATTTTGGTAAATATACAACTATAGCAGTGTATTTATATTGGTATATATTTTATATATATATATTATATTAAATTCTTTTTAGTATGTATACAATATAAATACGTATTGTATTCTTTCCATGAACTATACACATACAAGTATTATTTATTATGTTTATATATATATAAGTATTATTTATTTTAAAGTATATATTTATACATATATCTATTATTGAATTGATGGAAATTATATATTAAATATGTATCCCTACTAGTTGACCCTAGCTGACTAGTGCCCTGCCTGGCATGACCCTGAGGCCAGTGTTTATAGACTGTGTGTTAGGATAGCATCTAATGCAAGTGTTATAATTGTGATTTGTTTATAGGACTGTTGGTTTACCCAGGGGATACTCTGGAACAGGACATCAATAATTACCAGCTAAGGACCCAAGGCGAGTACATTCTCTGACAGTTTTCATTGTTGATTACTTCTATAAATTGTAGTGTATTACATACTTGATTCCGACACTATGGATACACGGGTTAGCACCCTAGATCCCCATCATGAGGAGTCGTAATTGGAATCCATCGTGCTAGCTGGGGGATGGGAAACTATTAGTAGATTATGTGATCATATCCAAACATTTATATGCACCATAGCTCACCCCACTTCTCACGTCGGGTGGAGCCTGACCATTTATATGCTCCATAGCTGTTATATATGATTAGCCTGACCACTACATGCACCATAGCTAACCATATGGTTAGCCTGACCTAAAAGAATCATAGCTAATCATATATAGCCAGCCTGATCCAGTCCCAAACCGATCACATAATAAACTAATATTTCAAACACTTAGTTAGATGTTTATTTTATTCAGATTCACTTGTTCTAGCATTCACTATTTTTTGTTCATTGCTAGATGCTCTATTGCCTATTTCATTTCTCCTGTACTTCTCATTTTCAGCATATACTCTCATCTTGTATTTCTTACACTGTTTATAGTCTTTGTCAATTTAATAAAACTGCTGTTAGTGTATGTACTTTGCTCCTTCCTGACTGGAAAATATTTTTCCAGACTGTGACCTTAGTGGACTTGTTTCTGATACTTGGGGATTGGTTGTTACTGTTCACAGGTATGATTATTTTGTCATTAGACTTGTGTTGTATTCTGTTATTTCTTCAAATTCTTATCGTGCTGTAGTGGTGATTGAGTATGTTGTTCATTTTTATAGTGTTATCCGTGTCTCCTTATGGAGTTGGATACTAGTGTGAGATGGTTTAGATAGTACTTGACCTAGACAGCGTTCTACCGCCGATGCTGCGGCGTAGGCTGGACGTACCCACGCTCTCGTGCCCCTATACCGGGAGCGGGTCATGACAGTTACCCATCCAAATGGAGGTTAATGATCCTACGAGAGGTTACCCATCCTATGGGAGGTCACCCAACCAAATGGAGGTCACCCATCCTAGGGAGGTTACCCATCCAATGAAGGTCACCCATCCTAATGGAGGTTACCCATCCTAATGGAGGTTACCCATCCTAGGGAAGACATCCATCCTACGGGAGGTCACCCATCCTAGGGAGGTTACCCATCCTATGAAGACCAATCCTATAGGTGGTCACCCATCCTAGGGAGGTTACCCATCCAAATGGAGGTTAATGATCCTACGAGAGGTTACCCATCCTACGGGAGGTCACCCATTCTAGGAATAGGAGGTCACCCATTTAAATGGAGGTCACATATCCTACGAGAGGTTACCCATCCTATGAAGGTCACCCATCCTAATGGAGGTCACCCATCCTATGGGAGGTCACCCATCCAAATGGAGGTCACATATCCTACGAGAGGTTACCCATCCTGTGAAGGTCAGGTGGTCACCCATCCTATAGGAGGTTACCCATCCTTAGGGAGGTCACCCATCCTAAGTGAGGTTAGCCATCCTAAGAGAGGTTACCCATCCTATGAAGGTCACCCATCCTAATGGAGGTTACCCATCCTATAGGTGGTCACCCATCCTAGGAAGGTTACCCATCCTACAGGAGGTCACCCAACCAAATGGAGGTCACCCATCCTATGGGAGGTCACCCATCCAAATGGAGGTCACATATCCTACGAGAGGTTACCCATCCTATGAAGGTCACCCATCCTAATGGAGATTACCCATCCTAGGGAAGACATCCATCCTAAGGGAGGTCACCAATCCTAGGGAGGTTACCTATCCTACGGGAGGTCACCCATCCTACGGGAGGTTATCCATCCTAATAGAAGTCACCCATCCTATGGAAGGTTACCCATCCTAAGGGAGGTCACCAATCCTATAGGTGGTCACCCATCTTAGGGAGGTTACCCATCCTACAGGAGGTTACCCATCCTAGGAAGGTTACCCATCCTATGGGAGGTGATCTCCCTAGGATGGGTGACCTCCCTTAGGATGGATAACCTCCATTTGGATGGGTAACCTCCCTAGGGTGGGTGACCTTCCATAGGATGGGTAACCTCCGGTTGGATGGGTGACCTCCATTAGGATGGGTAACCTCCGGTAGGATAGGTGACCTCCCTTAGGATGGGTAACCTCCCGTAGGATGGGTGACCTCCATTAGGATGGATAACCTCCCGTAGGATGGGTGATCTCCCGTAGGATAGGTAACCTCCCTAGGATTGGTGACCTCCCGTAGGATGGGTGACCTCCATTAGGATGGATAACCTCCCGTAGGATGGGTAACCTCTATTTGGTTGGATGACCTCCTATAGGATGGGTAACCTCCCTAGGATGGGTGACCTCCCTTAGGATAGGTGACCTCCCGTAGGATGGAGGTTACCCATCCTAGGATATGTGACCTCCCGTAGGATGGGTATCCTCCCTTGGATGGGTAACCTCCCTAGGATCATTAACCTCCATTTGGATGGGTAACCTCCCTAGGATGGGTGACCTCCATTAGGATGGATAACCTCCCATAGGATGGGTGACCTCCCGTAGGATGGATAACCTTCCTAGGATGGGTGACCACCTATAGGATTGGTGACCTCCATTTGGATGGGTAACCTCCCTAGAATGGGTGACCTCCCTTAGGATGGGTAACCTCCCATAGGATGGGTGACCTCCCGTAGGATAGGATGAAGGTCAGGTGGTCACCCATCCTATGGGAGATTACCAATCCTACGGGAGGAGACCCATCCTACGGGAGGTCACCAATCCTATAGGTGGTCACCCATCCTAGGAAGGTTACCCATCCTACGGGAGGTCACCCATATGTGACCTACATTTGGATGGGTAACCTCCCGTAGGATGGATGTCTTCCCTAGGATGGGTAACCTCCCTAAGGATGGGTGACCTCCCGTAGGATGGGTGACCTCCATTTGGTTGGGTGACCTCCCGTAGGATTGGTGACCTCCATTTGGATGGGTGACCTCCCGTAGGATGGGTGACCTCCCGTAGGATGGATAACCTCCCTAAGGATGGGTGACCTCCTGTAGGATGGGTGACCTCCCGTAGGATTTGTGACCTCCATTTGGATGGGTGACCTCCCGTAGGATGGGTAACCTCTCTTAGGATGGGTGACCTCCCGTAGGATGGGTAACCTTCCTAGGATGGAGGACCTCCCGTAGGATTGGTGACCTCCATTAGGATGGATAACCACCTATAGGATAGGTAACCTCTCTTAGGATGGCTAACCTCACTTAGGATAGGTGACCTCCCTTAGGATGGGTAACCTCCATTAGGATGGGTGACCTTCATAAGATATGTAACCTCTCGTAGGATCACTAACCTCCGTTTGGATGGGTAACCTCCCTAGGATAGGTGACCTCCATTTGGTTGGGTGATCTCCCATAGGATGGGTAACCTTCCTAGGATGGGTGACCACCTATAGGATTGGTGACCTCCATTTGGATGGGTAACCTCCCTTAGGATAGGTGACCTCAACTAGGATGGATGTCTTCCTTAGGATGGATAACCTCCCATAGGATGGGTGACCTCCCGTAGGATAGGTAACCTCCCTAGGATGGGTGACCACCTATAGGATTGGTGACCTCCATTCCTAAGAGAGGTCACCCATCCAGAGGTTATCCATCCTACGGAGGTCACCCATCCTAATGGAGGTTACCCATCCTAGGAAAGACATCCATCCTACGGAAGGTCACCCATCCTAGGGAGGTTACATATCCTACGAGAGGTTACCTATCCTACGAGAGGTCACCCATCCAGAGGTTATCCATACTACGGGAGGTCACCCAACCAAATGGAGGTCACCCATCCAAGGGAGGACACCCATCCTACGGGAGATCACCCATCCTATGGGAGGTTACCCATCCTACGGTAGGTCACCCATCCTACGAGAGGTCACCCATCCAGAGGTTATCCATACTACGGGGGGTCACCCAACAAAATGGAGGTCACCTATCCTACGGGAGGTCACCCATCCAAATGGAGGTCACATATCCTAAGGGAGTTTACCCATCCTACGGGAGGTCACCCATCCGGAGGTCACCCATCCTACGGGAGGTTACACATCCTTAGGGAGGTTACCCATCCTACGGGAGGTCCTCCATCCTAAGGGAGGTCACACATCCTTAGGGAGGTCACCCATCCAAATGGAGGTCACATATCCTAAGGGAGTTTACCCATCCTACGTGAGGTCACCCATCCAGAGGTCACCCATCCTTAGGGAGGTTACCCATCCTATGGGAGGTCCTCCATCCTAAGTGAGGTCACCCATCCTAAGGGAGGTTGCCAATCCTAAGGGAATTTACCCATCATACGGGAGGTCACCCGTCCTAAGTGAGATTAGCCATCCTAAGAGAGGTCACCCATCCAGAGGTTACCTATCCTACGGGAGGTCACCCAACCAAATGGAGGTCACCCATCCTATGGGAGGTCACCCATCCAAATGGAGGTCACATATCCTACGAGAGGTTACCCATCCTATGAAGGTTACCCATCCTAAGAGAGGTTACCCATCCTACGGGAGGTCACCCATCCTATAGGAGGTTACCCATCCTAATGGAGGTCACCCATCCAACCGGAGGTTACCCATCCTATGGGAGGTTACCCATCCTATGAAGGTCACCCATCCTAATGGACGTTACCCATCCTAGGGAAGACATCCATCCTACGGGAGGTCACCCATCCTAAAAGAGGTTACCCATCCTACGGGAGGTCACCCATCCAAATGGAGGTCACCAATCCTATAGGTGGTCACCCATCCTAGGGAGGTTACCCATCCAAATGGAGGTTAATGATCCTAAGAGAGGTTACCCATCCTACGGGAGGTCACCCATCCTATAGGAGGTCACCCATCCTTAGGGAGGTTACCCATCCTTAGTGAGGTCACCCATCCTAAGGGAGGTCACCTATCCTACCGGAGGTTACCCATCCTAGGATGGATGACCTCCCGTAGGATGGGTGTCCTCCCTTGGATGGGTAACCTCCCTAGGATCATTAACCTCCATTTGGATGGGTAACCTCCCTAGGATGGGTGACCTCCATTAGGATGGATGACCTCCCGTAGGATGGGTAATCTCTCTTAGGATGCGTGACCTCCCTTGGATGGGTGACCTCCCTAAGGATGGGTAACCTCCCTAGGATGGGTGACCTCCCGTAGGATGGATAACCTCCCTAGGATGGGTGACCACCTATAGGATTGGTGACCTCCATTTGGATGGGTAACCTCCTTAGGATGGGTGACCTCCCTTAGGATGGGTAACCTCCCGTAGGATGGGTAAACTTCCTAGGATGGGTGACCACCTATAGGATCATTAACCTCTATTAGGATGGGTGACCTCCATTAGGATGGGTAACCTCCCTTAGGATGGGTGACCTCCCTTAGGATAGGTGACCTCCCGTAGGATGGGTAACCTCCCTAGGATGGGTGACCACCCTTGGATGGGTGACCTCCCTAAGGATGGGTGAACTCTCTTAGGATGGGTGACCTCCCGTAGGATGGGTAACCTCCATTAGGATGGGTGACCTCCTATAGGATGGGTGACCTCCTATAGGATGGGTGACCTCCCGTAGGATGGGTAACCTCTCTTAGGATGGGTGACCTCCCTTGGATGGGTGACCTCCCTAAGGATGGGTGACCTCCTATAGGATGGTTGACCTCCCATAGGATCATTAACCTCCATTTGAATGGGTAACCTTCATAGGATGGGTAACCTTTCGTAGGATATGTGACCTCCCTAAGGATGGGTGACCTTCATAGGATGGGTAACCTCTCGTAGGATATGTGACCTCCCTTAGTATGGGTGACCACCTATAGGATTGGTGACCTCCAATTGGATGGGTGACCTCCCGTAGGATGGGTTTCCTCCCATAGGATGGGTCTCCTCCCTTAGGATAGGTGACCTTCCGTAGGATGGATAACCTCCCTAAGGATGGGTGACCTCCCATAGGATGGGTGACCTCCTAAGGATGGGTGACCTCGCTTAGGATTGGTAATCTCTCTTAGGATGGGTAACCTCCCGTATGATGGGTAAATTCCCTTAGGATGGGTGACCTCCCGTAGGATGGGTAACCTCCCGTAGGATGGGTAACCTCCATAGAATTGGTGACCTCCCATAGGATGGATAAACTCAGTAAGAATGTGTGACCTACCGTAATTATTACCTCCCATAGGATGGGTAACCTCTTGATGGGTGACCTATAGGATGGGTGACCTCCCGTAGGATGGGTAACCTCTCTTAGGATGGGTGACCTCCCGTAGGATGGATGTCTTCCCTAGGATGGGTAACCTCCATTAGGATGGGTAACCTCCCGTAGGATGGGTGACCTCCCGTAGGATAGGTGATATCCCATAGGATGGGTGACCTCTTGTAGGATGGGTGACCTCCATTAGGATGGGTGACCTCCCGTAGGATGGATGACCTCCCTTAGGATGGGTGACCTCCCTTAGGATAGGTAATCTGTGCAATCACACTCTTCCAAACATGATCTCACTATAGGTGTCCTCCCTAGGATGTGTGACCTCTCTTAGGATGGGTAACCTCCCTAAGGATGGGTGACCACCTATAGGATGGGTGACCATCATAGAGGTGTGATACTAACCTTTCTAGGATGGGTGACCTCCCTAAGGATGGGTGACCTCCTATAGGATGGGTAACCTCCCTAAGGATGGGTGACCTCCCGTAGGAAGGATGTCTTCCCTAGGATGGGTAACCTCCATTAGGATGGGTGACCTTCATAGGATGGGTAACCTCTCGTAGGATATGTGACCTCCATTTGGATGGGTGACCTCCCATAGGATGGGTGACCTCCATTTGGTTGGGTGACCTCCCGTAGGATGGGTAACCTTCCTAGGATGGGTGACCACCTATAGGATTGGTGACCTCCATTTGGATGGGTAACCTCCCTAGGATGGGTGACCTCGCTTAGGATGGGTAACCTCCCTAGGATGGGTGACCTCCCGTAGGATGGATGTCTTCCCTAGGATGGGTAACCTCCATTAGGATGGGTGACCTTCATAGGATGGGTAACCTCTCGTAGGATATGTGACCTCCATTTGGATGGGTGAACTCCCGTAGGCCCGTAGGATGGGTGACCTCCATTAGGATAGATAACCTCCCGTAGGATGGGTGACCTCGCTTAGGATGGGTAACCTCCCGTAGGATGGATAATCTCCCATAGGATGGGTGACCTCCCTTAGGATGGGTAACCTCCCTAGGATAGGTGAAGACATCCATCCTACGGGATGGAGGTCACCCATCCTACAGGAGGTCACCCATCCTAAGTGATGTTAGCCATCCTAAGAGAAGTCACCCATCCAGAGGTTATCCATACTACGGGAGGTCACCCAACCTATGGGAGGTCACCAATCCTAGAGAGGTTACCCATCCTACGGGAGGTCCTCCATCCTAAGGGAGGTCACCAATCCTAGGGAGGTTACCTATCCTACGGGAGGTCACCCATCCTACGGGAGGTTATCCATACTACGGGTGGTCACCCAACCTATGGGAGGTCACCCATTCTAGGGAGGTTACCCATCCTACGGGAGGTCCTCCATCCTAAGGGAGGTCACCCATCCTACGAGAGGTCACCCATCCTAGGATGGGCAACCTCCATCCTACGGGAGGTCACCTATCCTAAGGGAGGTCACCCATCCAGAGGTCACCCATCCTAGGGAGGTCACCCATCCAAATGGAGGTCATATATCCTACGAGAGGTTACCCATCCTATGAAGGTCACCCATCCAAATGGAGGTCACCCATCCTATGGGAGGTCACCCATCCAAATGGAGGTCACATATCCTACGAGAGGTTACCCATCCTAGGTGGTCACCCATCCTATAGGTGGTCACCCATCCTACGAGAGGTTACCCATCCTTCGGGAGGTCACCCATCCAAGGGAGGACACCCATCCTATGGGAGGTCACCCATCCTAGGGAGGTCACCCATCCTAGGGAGGTTACCCATCCTATGAAGACCAATCCTATAGGTGGTCACCCATCCTAGGGAGGTTACCCATCCAAATGGAGGTTAATGATCCTACGAGAGGTCACCTATACTTAGTGAGGGCAACCTCCCTTAGGATGGGTGACCTTCATAGGATGACCTCCCTTGGATGGGTGACCTCCCTAAGGATGGGTGACCTCCTATAGGATGGGTGACCTCCCGTAGGATGGGTAACCTCTCTTAGGATGGGTGACCTCCCTTGGATGGGTGACCTCCCGTAGGATGGGTAACCTCTCTTAGGATGGGTGACCTCCCTTGGATGGGTGACCTCCCGTAGGATGGGTAACCTCTCTTAGGATGGGTAACCTCCATTAGGATAGGTGACCTCCTATAGGATGGGTGACCTCCCGTAGGATGGGTAACCTCTCTTAGGATAGGTGACCTACCTTGGATGGGTGACCATCCTATGAAGGTCACCCATCCTAAGGGAGGTTACCCATCCTAGGGAGGAGACCCATCCTACGGGAGGTCACCCATTCTAGGGAGGTTACCCATCCTACGGGAGGTCCTCCATCCTAAGGGAGGTCACCAATCTTAGGGAGGTTACCTATCCTACGGGAGGACACCCATCCTACGGGAGGTTATCCATCCTAATGGAGGTCACCCATCCTACGGGAGGTTACCCATCCTAAGGGAGGTTACCCATCCTACGGAAGGTCCTCCATCCTAAGGGAGGTCACCCATCCTACGAGAGGTCACCCATCCTACGGGAGGTCACCCATCCGGAGGTCACCCATCCTACGGGAGGTTACCCATCCTATGAAGGTCACCCATCCTAATGGAGGTTACCCATCCTAGGGAAGACATCCATCCTATGGGAGGTTACCCATCCAAATGGAGGTCACATATCCTACGAGAGGTTACACATCCTATGAAGGTCACCCATCCTAATGGAGATTACCCATCCTAGGGGAGACATCCATCCTACGGGATGGAGGTCACCCATCCTACGGGAGGTCACCCATCCTAAGTGAGGTTAGCCATCCTAAGAGAGGTCATCCATCCAGAGGTTATCCATCCTACGGAGGTCACCCATCCTAATGGAGGTTACCCATCCTAGGGAAGACATCCATCCTACGGGAGGTCACCCATCCTAGGGAGGTTACATATCTACGAGAGGTTACCCATCCTATGCAGGTCACCAATCCTATAGGTGGTCACCCATCCTAGGAAGGTTACCAATCCTACGGGAGGTCACCCATCCTATGAAGGTCACCCATCCTAATGGAGGTTACCCATCCTACGGGAGGTCCTCCATCCTAAGGGAGGTCACCCATCCTAGGGAGGTTACCTATCCTACGGGAGGTTAACCATCCTAAGGGAGGTCACCTATCCTATCGGAGGTTACCCATCCTAAAGGAGGTCACCCATCCTAAGAGAGGTCACCCATCCTATGAAAGTCACCTATCCTAGGGAGGTTACCCATCCTACGGGAGGTTATCCATCCTAAGGGAGGTCACCTATCCTACCGGAGGTTACCCATCCTAAAGGAGGCCACCCATCCTAAGAGAGGTCACCCATCCTATGAAGGTCACCCATCCAAATGGAGGTTAATGATCCTACGAGAGGTTACCCATCCTACGGGAGGTCACCCATCCTAGGGAGGTTACCCATCCAAATGGAGGTTACCAATCCTAAGGGAGGTTACCCATCCTACGAGAGGTCACCTATCCTTAGTGAGGTTACCCATCCTTAGGGAGGTCACATATCCTACGAGAGGTTACCCATCCTATGAAGGTCACCCATCCTACGGGAGGTCACCCATCCTATAGGAGGTCACCCATCCTTAGGGAGGTCACCCATCATAGGAAGGTTATCCATCCTACGGGAGGTCACCCATCCTACGGGAGGTTATCCATCCTAATGGAGGTTACCCATCCTACGGGAGGTTACCCATCCTAAGGGAGGTCACCTATCCTACCGGAGGTTACCCATCCTAAGGGAGGTTACCCATCCTAAGAGAGGTCACCCATCCTTAGGGAGGTTATCCATCCTACGGGAGGTCACCTATCCTAAGGCAGGAGACCCATCCTATGGGAGGTCACACATTCTAGGGAGGTTACCCATCCTACGGGAGGTCCTCAATCCCTCCATTTAGTTGGGTGACCTCCCGTAGGATGGGTAACCTTCCTAGGATGGGTGACCACCTATAGGATTGGTGACCTCTATTTCGATGGGTAACCTCCCTAGGATGGGTGACCTCCCTTAGGATGGGTAACCTCCATTTGGATGGGTAACCTCTCTAGGATGGGTGACCTCTATTTGGTTGGGTGACCTCCCGTAGGATGGATGTCTTCCCTAGGATGGGTGACCTCCATTAGGATGGGTGACCTTCATAGGATGGGTAACCTCTCGTAGGATGGGTGACCTTCATTAGGATGGGTGACCTTCATAGGATGGGTAACCTCTCGTAGGATATGTTACCTCCATTTGGATGGCTGATATCCCATAGGATTGATAACCTGTAGTGATCTTCCGTAGGTAGGGTAACCTAACGTATGATGGTGATATCCCGTAGGAGGGAGGTTGCCCATCCTAAGGGAATTTACCCATCATACGGGAGATTACCCATCCTAAGTGAGGTTAGCCATCCTAAGAGAGGTTACCCATCCAAATGGAGGTTACCCATCCTAAGGGAGGTCACCCATCCTACGGAAGGTCACCCATCCTAGGGAGGTTACCCATCCTAAGAGAGGTCACCCATCCAGAGGTCACCCATCCTAAGGAGGTTACCCATCCAAATGGAGGTCACCAATCCTATAGGTGGTCACCCATCCTAGGAAGGTTACCCATCCTATGGGAGGTCACCCAACCAAATGGAGGTCACCCATCCTATAGGAGGTCACCCATCCAAATGGAGGTCACATATCCTACGAGAGGTTACCCATCCTATGAAGGTCACCCATCCTAATGGAGGTCACCCATCCTAGGGAAGACATCCATCCTACGGGAGGTCACCCAACCAAATGGAGGTCACCCATCCTACGGGAGGTCACCCATTCTAGGGAGGTTACCCATCCTATGGGAGTTCCTCCATCCTGAGGGAGGTCACCCATCCTACGAGAGGTCACCCATCCTAGGATGGGTAACCTCCATCCTACGGGAGGTCACCTATCCTAAGGGAGGTCACCCATCCAGAGGTCACCCATCATAGGGAGGTCACCCATCCAAATGGAGGTCACATATCCTACGAGACGTTACCCATCCTATGAAGGTCACCCATCCAAATGGAGGTCACCCATCCTATTGGAGGTCACCCATCCAAATGGAGGTCACATATCCTACGTGGGTGACCTTCATTGGATGGGTAACCTCCCTAGGATGGGTGACCTCCATTTGGTTGGGTGACCTCCCGTAGGATGGATGTCTTCCCTAGGATGGGTAACCTCTATAGGATGGGTAACCTCTGGATGGGTGACCTCTGGATGGGTGACCTCTCTTAGGATGGCTAACCTCACTTAGGATGGGTGACCTCCCGTAGGATAGGTAACCTCCCTAGGATTGGTGACCTCCCTTAGGATGGAGGACCTCCCGTAGGATGGGTGATATCCCATAGGATAGGTGACCTCCCTTAGGATGGGTGACCTCCCATAGGATGGGTGACCTCTCGTAGGATGACCTCCCGTAGGATGGGTAACCTTCCTAGAATGGGTAACCTCCCGTAGGATGGGTAACCTCTCGTAGGATCATTAACCTCCATTTGTATGGGTAACCTCCCTAGGATGGGTGACCTCCCTTAGGATGGAGGACCTCCCATAGGATGGGTGACCTCTTATAGAATGACCTCCCGTAGGATGGGTAACCTTCCTAGAATGGGTGACCTCCCGTAGGATGGGTAACCTCTCGTAGGATCATTAACCTCCATTTGGATGGGTAACCTCCTTAGGATGGGTGACCTCCCTTAGGATGGAGGACCTCCCGTAGGAAGGGTGATATCACATAGGATAGGTGACCTCCCTTAGGATGGGTGACCTCCCATAGGATGGGTGACCTCTCGTAGGATGACCTCCCATCCTAGGGAGGTTATCCATCCTACGGGAGGTCACCCATCCAAATGGAGGTTATCCATCCTAGGGAGGTTAACCAACCAAATGGAGGTTACCCATCCTAGGGAGGTTAACCATCCTACGGAGGTCACCCATCCAAAGGAAGGTTACCCATCCTACGAGAGGTTACCCATCCCAATGGAGGTTACCCCCTATAGGAGGTTACCCATCCTAAGGGAGGTCACCAATCCTACGGGAGGTCACCCATCCTAAGGGAGGTTACCCATACTTAGGTAGGTCACCCATCCTATAGGAGGTCACCCATCCTTACGGAAGTCACCCATCCTAGGAAGGTTAGTATCACACCTCTATGAAGGTCACCCATCCTATAGGTGGTCACCCATCCTTAGGGAGGTTACCCATCCTAAGAGAGGTCACACATCCTAGGGAGGACACCCATACTGAGATCATGTTTGGAAGAGTATGATTGCACAGATTACCTATCCTAAAGGAGGTCACCCATCCTAAGGGAGGTCATCCATCCTACGGGAGGTCACCCATCCTAATGGAGGTCACCCATCCTACGAGAGGTCACCCATCCTATGGGATATCACCTATCCTACGGGAGGTCACCCATCCTATGGGAGGTTATCCATCCTAATGGAGGTCACCCATCCTACGGAAGGTTACCCATCCTAAGGGAGGTCACCTATCCTACCGGAGGTTACCCATCCTAATGGAGGTCACCCATCCAACCGGAGGTTACCCATCCTAAGGTAGGTTACCCATCCTACGAGAGGTCTCACCAATCCTATAGGTGGTCACCTATCCTAGGAAGGTTACCCATCCTACGGGAGGTCACCCAACCAAATGGAGGTCACCCATCCTATGGGAGGTCACCCATCCAAATGGAGGTCACATATCCTACGAGAGGTTACCCATCCTATGAAGGTCACCCATCCTAATGGAGGTCACCCATCCTAGGAAAGACATCCATCCTACGGGAGGTCACCCATCCTAGGGAGGTTACCCATCCTACGTGAGGTCACCCATCCAAATGGAGGTTACCCATCCTAGGGAGGTTAACCATCCAACGGAGGTCACCCATCCAAAGGAAGGTTACCCATCCTACGAGAGGTCACCCATCCCAAGGGAGGTTACCCCCTATAAGAAGTTACCCATCCTAAGGGAGGTCACATATCCTACGAGAGGTTACCCATCCTATGAAAGTCACCCATCCAAATGGAGGTCACATATCCGACGAGAGGTTACCCATCCTATGAAGGTCACCCATCCTAATGGAGGTCACCCATCCTAGGGAAGACATCCATCCTACGGGAGGTCACCCATCCAAGGGAGGTTACCCATCCTATGGGAGGTCACCCATCCAAATGGAGGTTACCCATCCTAGGAAGGTTAACTATCCTACGGAGGTCACCCATCCTAATGGAGGTCACCCATCCTACGGGAGGTTACCCATCCTAATGGAGGTCACCCATCCTACGGGAGGTTACCCATCCTAAGGGCGGTCACCTATCCTACCGGAGGTTACCCATCCTAATGGAGGTCACCCATCCAACCGGAGGTTACCCATCCTAAGGGAGGTTACCCATCCTACGAGAGGTCACCTATCCTTAGTGAGGTTAGCCATCCTAAGAGAGGTCACCCATCCAGAGGTTACCTATCCAACGGGAGGTCACCCAACCAAATGGAGGTCACCCATCCTATGGGATATCACCCATCCTAAGAGAGGTTACCCATCCTTAGTGAGGTTACCCATCCTTAGGGAGGTCACCCATCCTAAGGGAGGTTGCCCATCCTAAGGGAATTTACCCATCATACGGGAGGTTACCCATCCTAAGAGTGGTTAGCCATCCTAAGAGAGGTCACCCATCCAGAGGTTATCCATACTACGGGAGGTCACCCAACCAAATGGAGGTCACCCATCCTTAGGGAGGTCACTTACCCAACCAAATGGAGGTTAATAATCCTACGAGAGGTTACCCATCCTACGGGAGGTCACCCATCCTACGGGAGGTTATCCATCCTAATGGAGGTTACCCATCCTAGGGAAGATATCCATCCTACGGGAGGTCACCCATCCAAATGGAGGTCATATATCCTACGAGAGGTTACCCATCCTATGAAGGTCACCCATCCTAATGGAGGTTACCCATCCTAAGAGAGGTTACCCATCCATCCGGAGGTCACCCATCCTACGGGAGGTTACCCATCCTTAGGGAGGTCACCCATCCAAGGGAGGTCACCCATCCAAATGGAGGTTACCCATCCTAAGAGAGGTCACCCATCCAGAGGTTACCTATCCTACGGTAGGTTACCCATCCTAAGGGTGGTCACCCATCCTACGGGAGGTCACCAATCCTTAGGAAGGTTACCCATCCTACGGGAGGTCACCCATCCTACGGGAGGTTACCCCCTACATCCTAGGGAGGTTACCCATCCAAATGGTGGTTACCCATCCTAAGGGAGGTCACCCATCCTAGGGAGGTTACCCATCCAAATAGAGGTTACCCATCCTAGGGAAGACATCCATCCTACAGGAGGTCACCCATCCAAAAGAAGGTTACCCATTCTACGAGAGGTCACCCATCCCAAGGGAGGTTACCCCCTATAGGAGGTTACCCATCCTAATGGAGGTTACCCATCCTAGGGAAGATATCCATCCTAAAGGAGGTCACCCATCCTAAGGGAGGTCACCAATCCTAGGGAGGTTACCTATCCTACGGGAGGTCACCCATCCTACGGGAGGTTATCCATCCTAATGGAGGTCACCCATCCTACGGGAGGTCACCCATTCTAGGGAGATTACCCATCCTACGGGAGGTCCTCCATCCTAAGGGAGGTCACCCATCCTACGAGAGGTCACCCATCCTATAGGATATCACCCATCCTATGGGATATCACCCATCCTACGGGAGGTCACCCATCCTAAGGGAGGTCACCCATCCTAGGGAGGTTACCCATCCTATGAAGGTCACCTATGCTAACGGGAGGTTACCCATCCTAAGAGAGGTTACCTATCCTTAGTGAGGTTCCCATCCTAAGTGAGGTTAGCCATCCTAAGAGAGGTTACCTATCCTATAGGTGGTTATCCATCCTAAGGGAGGTCACCCATCCTATGGGAGGTCCTCCATCCTAGGAAGGTTACCCATCCTACGGGAGGTCACCCATCCTAGGGAGGTTACCCATCAAAATGAAGGTTAATGATCCTACGAGAGGTTACCCATCCTACGGGAGGTCACCCATCCTAGGGAGGTTACCCAGGTCACATATACTACGAGAGGTTACCCATCCTATGAAGGTCACCCATCCTAATGGAGGTTACCCATCCTATGAAGGTCATCCATCCTAATAGAGGTTACCCATCCTAGGGAAGACATCCATCCTACGGGAGGTCACCCATCCTAAGAGAGGTTACCCATCCTACGGGAGGTCACCCATCCTATAGGAGGTTACACATCCTAATGGAGGTCACCCATCCAACCGGAGGGAGGTTACCCATCCTATGGGAGGTCCTCCATCCTAAGGGAGGTCACCCATCCTACGAGAGGTCACCCATCCTATGGGATATCACCTATCCTATGGGATATCACCCATCCTACGGGAGGTCCTCCATCCTATGGGATATCACCCATCCTACGGGAGGTCCTCCATCCTAAGGGAGGTCACCCATCCTAGGGAGGTTACCCATCCAAATGGAGGTTAATGATCCTATGAGAGGTTACCCATCCTACGGGAGGTCATCCATCCTATGGGAGGTCACCCATCCTAGGGAGGTTACCCATCCAAATGGAGGTTACCCATCCTAAGGGAGGTCACCCATCCTAGGGAGGTTACCCATCCAAATGGAGGTTAATGATCCTACGAGAGGTTACCCATCCTACGGGAGGTCACCCATCCAAGGGAGGTTACCCATCCTACGGGAGGTCACCCATCCTATGGGAGGTCACCCATCCTAGGGAGGTTACCCATCCAAATGGAGGTTACCCATCCTAAGGGAAACCTCCCGTAGGATGGGTGACCTCCATTAGGATGGGTAACCTCTGGTTGGATGGGTGTCCTCGATTAGGATGGGTAACCTCCGGTAGGATAGGTGACCTCCCTTAGGATGGGTAACCTCCCTAGGATGGGTAACCTCCCGTAGGATGGGTAACCTCCCTAGGGTGGGTGACCGCCTATAGGATTGGTGACCTCCATTTGGATGGGTGACCTCCATTCTAGGGAGGTTACCCATCCTACGGGAGGTCCTCCATCCTTAGGGAGGTCACCCATCCTAAGGGAGGTTGCCCATCCTAAGGGAATTTACCTATCATACGGGAGGTTACCCATCCTAAGAGAGGTTACCCATCCTAAGCGAGGTCACCCATCCTTAGGAGGTCACCCATCCTATGGGAGGTCACCCATCCTTAGGGAGGTTATCCATCCTACGGGAGGTCACCTATCCTAAGGGAGGAGACCAATCCTATGGGAGGACACCCATCCTACGGGAGGTCACCCATCCAAATGGAGGTCACCAATCCTATAGGTGGTCACCCATCCTAAGGGAGATCACATATCCTATGGGAGGTCACCTATCCTAAGGGAGGAGACCCATCCTATGGGAGGATACCCATCCTAGGGAGGTCACCCATCCAAATGGATGATGGGTAGGAAGGTTACCCATCCAAATGGAGGTTAATGATCCTACGGGAGGTCACCCATCCTATAGGAGGTCACCCATCCTTAGGGAGGTCACCCATCCAAGGGAGGTCACCCATCCTAAGAGAGGTTACCCATCCTACGGGAGGTCACCCATCCTTTAGGAGGTCACCCATCCTACGGGAGGTCACCCATCCTATAGGAGGTCACCCATCCTACGGGAGGTCACCCATCCGGAGGTCACCCATCCTATAGGAGGTCACCCATCCTTAGGGAGGTCACCCATCCTAAGGGAGGTCACCTATCCTACCGGAGGTTACCCATCCTAAGGGAGATTACCCATCCTACGAGAGGTCACCTATCCTTAGTGAGGTTAGCCATCCTAAGAGAGGTCACCCATCCAGAGGTTACCTATCCTACGGGAGTTCACCCATCCTACGGGAGGTCACCCATCCTATAGGAGGTCACCCATCCTTAGGGAGGTCACCCATCCAAATGTAGGTCACCAATCCTATAGGTGGTCACCTGTCACGACCCGCACCCGGTTTAGGGACACGAGTGCGTGGGTACGTCCAGCCTACGCCGCAGCATCGACGGTAGAACGCTGTCTAGGTCAAGTACTATCTAAACAAATCTCACGCTAGTATCCAACTCCATAAGGAGACTCGGATAACACTAAAAAAATTTTTTTTTTTACAACATACTCAATCACAACTACAGCACGATAGGAATTTGAAGAATAAAGAATACAACACAAGTCTAATGACAAAATAATCATACCTGCAATCTGTAACATCCAATCCCCAAGTGTATCAGAAACCAGTCTACTAAGGTCATAGTCTGGAAAAATATTTTCCAGTCAGGAAGGAGCAAAGTACATCTCTAAATAGCAGTTCTATATAAATGACATAAACTATGTAGCAGTTCTAGATGGAAATATACCAGATGCATGTATAGGTACGAGAAATGTGCAATGAAAGAAATACTAGAAATACTGTAAGTAAATGCAGGAAAAGAAACAATATGTCAATGAGCAAGAAACCTATGACTAAGTGTGTGAGTACTAGCTTTAACATATGATCGGCTTGGGAACTTGATCAGGCTGGTTACATATGATTAGCTATGATTCATGGAAGGTCAGGCTAACCGTGGGTTAGCTATAATGCATGGAGAGGTCAGGCTAATCACACGTAACAGCTATGAAACATGGAGATGGTCAGGCCGCACCCGACGTGAGATGTGGGGTGAGCTATGATGCATGAAAAGTTGGGTATGATCACATATCTACACTAAAATACTCCCCAAACCCCCGACTGGTATAGTAGATCCAATCATGGTAGGCTATGGCACGGGATTCCCTAGGGAGGTAGCAAACCTCCCCGGGTCTCAGTGTCTGTACATGCACAAGATATCAAGGAAACAAGTCTTGTACAAGCTACACCATGAATAAGGAATAACATCTTATGATGAGATCCGTGTATACCAATCCGTGTAACCAACGTGTCAAGAACATGGATATTTATACTAGATACAGTGAACATAGGAGATATCATAAATTAGAAACTAATCAGAGAATGTACTCGCCTTGGGTCCTTAGCTGGTATTTATGGATGTCCTGTTCCAGAGTATCCCCTGGGTGAACCAACAGTCCTAAAGACATAACACAATATAATATTTGCATCAGAAGCTACGCTAACACACAGTCAAAACACTGGCCTCAGGGCCATGCCAGGCAGGGCACTAGTCAACTAGGGTCACATAGTAGATAGATACATAATTATACACATCTTAATTAACATATGTACTTACAATATACATATCAAATTAAATACATATACAAAATATATGTATATATATATATTAAAAATATGCTAAGGTTTTATACAAATATACATACATATATATATATCAAAATAATTATACACATAAAAATATATGCATTTATACCAGTTAAATTTTAATACCCACACTTACATACATTAATTAAATATAAACATATACATATATATTAGATTATGTATACATGAACATACACATTAATTATATATACATTAACATATATATACTAAGAAATATTTATACTAAATTGTTTGTATACATATTCCAATATATATATATAACAAATATATACTAAGTATATACCAAAAATATATAAATTGATTTAAATATACATATATATGTTTGTACATAAACCAAATATGTATACTATATACAAACATAGAAAATACACTATATTTATAGATATATATATATGTACACATATATATATATATACCAATTACCAAAATACGTATTTACTTATTTATTCATTCATCATACATACTATAATTATACAATTAATTACTAATAAATAAATAATATCCAATTTACATATTTTAAAAACATACATTACCAATGTATTTATATACTATACATATATACATTAAACATTAATTAAATAAAAGCTCTACATATACATATATAGTATTAGTTAAATAATACTATACGTATACCTACACATATTAAATTAAATGCATGCAAATTTTTACATTAACTATATATATACATTACTAATAGATTTCAGAATATACTAACATATACGTAGTATATATATATAATCATATATCAATTAAATACATACATACGCTAAAGTATATACACATATATTAAAATACACATTTTTACATTATACTAAAGTATATATATATATATACACTATACTTATATATATTAAACATAAATTAAATAATTACTATACATATGTGTATATAGTATTAACTAAATAAATATTATACATACACACGTATTAACATAAATTAAATAGATAATATACATTCACATTATTAAATTATATATTACCCTTGTATTTGTATACTATACACATTAATTAATATATATACAAATACCTATACATAGTTATATATATACACTAATATATATTACAAGTTATATACATACATATATACATATATATATATATATATATATATATATATATATATATATATACATATATATATATATAAAGAAGGAGGGGGAAGAAGAGGGGAGCCTTACAGTGGAGGGGGTCGCCGGACGTGCAGCGGGCTGAGGGAGGAGAAGCCTGGCAAGGGAGGAGGCGCGGAGGAGTCGGCCGAGCAGTGGCCGGAACAGTGGGAGGCAGTTGGAGGAGGTGAGGGAGATCGTGAGGGAGTTGGAATGGCAGCGGGAGTGTCACTACCACATTCCAAAAACAGGGGTATTTTCGAATTTTTACAATATTTAATATTATGTTATTTACAATTAAATTAATTGCATGAATAGTATATATTTAAATTAAATAACTGTGTGATGTGTACTTTAATATATTATATTATAGACAGTGTTCATTTGTGTTGTGATGGTAGACTAGACCTAGAAGCCAGTAGATGAGCACCTGTCGGAATTATGGAATTTTGAGGTTAATTGTTTTATTTTAGAATTAATTTATTGGAGGTGTAATTAATTACTGTATTTTATTTAATATTTTGCGCTTTGCCTTTGCTTCGATATTTGGAGCACTATCCAGACTTTTGTCTTCCAACAAATTTTACAATCTTGCTCTAGACATGCCCACCTTCATTTCTGCTATTTTTGCAACTCATAATTTTGCTCCTTGTGCATTGTTTCTGGCCGCACAAAAGTCGTCACGGACGTTATTTTTAATTTCCTATTTTTGTATCGTTGTGCGTTCCAATCGAAAATTGGAGGCCATCTTGACCTATTTTTCGTGCGGCCCAAATTAGGGTAATATTCTGTTCTGAGTCTTCTTCAATATTGGTATTGATGACTTGATCTGATTTTGACCCCAAGTACTCCAAATTAATTGTTGAACACAACTTGCATTTATTTCTATTTAAATTGAGGATACCATTTTATCTGATTTTAAAATCCCAATTTAATTCCAGTGCCCTACAAATTCAGCCCGTACCAGTCTTACAGCACCCCCTGACCCTACAAAACATCGGACCCCGAATCGCCCGCCCAATTTTCGTCATTTTATGTGTTTGTGCAATTTCCCGAATTTAAGGGGCTAAGTTGCAATTATTCAATTGTAGGTGCCAACACCTAATTATTTTAATCAATGAGGGAATCCAATATTTTTAATTAAACTCTCACCCTCAAATCCCCCATGAATTATTTTCTCTTGACAAATCTGGACCACCCATTTAATTGGGTGCATCCTCACCATTGGATTCATAAACCCTCATCCTATTTAATGTATTGTCCCATCCTAAGCCCTAATCCCTAGGCAACCTAGGTTTTTCCCCCACCTCTCTCTCTCCTCCATCCCCAACACCAAACCGTGGGATTCCTTTCTTCTCTTTTCTTCTTCTTCTTTTTCCTTCTCTTTCCTTCTCCTTCTTCTTTGATTTCTTTCCTTTAAAAAAAAAAAATTCAAATAAATTAGACAGGGGGGGAACTTGAAGTTACTGTTCTCGACCCCCTGTTCATTCCGACTCCGGCCGACGGCTCAGCGAACTCCCCGCCGGACAGCCCTCCAGCCGACCTGCACCCGACCGAGTCGAGATCGACTCCGGCAGCCCGATCTCCCTCCGGCGCCGGCGGCTCTTCCTCCACCATCCTCTGTGCTCTCCCCATCCTCTTCCTTCTGATCGGTTCGGCACTGCCTCCGGTCCGGCGAGCACTGTCAGCCTGCTGCTCAGCCGCTGCCGCCTCGACTCCGGCCCGGCGAGCGGCCGAGCTCGACCCGAGCAACCCCCTCGGCCCCTGCTCCTTCAACCCAGCCCGCTGAACCTCCCAACTCCGGCGGCCATCAGCCGAGCTCCCGCTCACGAGCATCAGTCCGGCCACCCCATCCTCCCTCCGGCGGCCGGCCGGCCAGTTCCCCTTCCATTGTAAGTTTCTTCCCCTCTCTCCCCTTCCCTCTTTATATATATATATATATATCTATATATATATATATATATATATAATGTTATATATATATATATATAATGTATATATATATATAAAATGTTTGTTTAAATATTTATATAGATTAATTTGGTATAATGTAAGGTATTGTATGTATTTAAATAAATGGTATAAATATGTACTTAATTTAATATATATAATATTGGTATATATATAATTTGTATAAGCTAGTATATGTATTTGTATGTAATTAGTATATGTAGATATTAATTAAATGTGTATAATTAATGTATATATATTTAAGTATGATTATATATATATATGTATTCTAGTAGATGTGATTAAATTGATATATATATATTGTATATATATATATATTGGTTATTTTATATATATACGAGATATCTAGTAAATAAAAGCAAATACGTATTTTGGTATGAATGTATAAATGTATATTAATTATTTATTAATAATTAACTGTATAGTGTATTTTCTCTGTTTGTATATAGTATGCATATTTTGGTATATGTACAAACCTATACATATATGTAATTTTTGGTATAAATTATATATTGGTAAAATATATTAAATTAATATTTTTGGTATAAATATGTGTACCTATATATATATATGTATAAGCGTATTTTGGTGTATAGTATGTGTGTTTCATTAAATATATATATGTATTTTCATACATGTATATTAGTAATGTATATTTTCACATAAGTAAAATATCTTTCCACTATGTACATACAGTTATACCTATACTTTGGAATAACAATATATATGTATTATGTTTAATTATTAACAGTATGTTTAATTGGTAGATATATATGGTAGGTATTAATGATTAAATAGGTAATGTGTTTTATCCCTACTAGGTGACCCTAGCTGACTAGTGCCCTGCCTGGCATAGCCCTGAGGCCAGTGTATTTCTATTTTGTGTTAGTATAGCCCCTGATACACATGTTATATTGTAATGTGTTTATAGGACTGTTGGTTACCAGGGGATACTCTGGAACAGGACATCCATAAATACCAGCTAAGGACCCGAGGCAAGTACATTCTCTGATAATTTTCAATTCTTGATAATAGCTATAAGTTCAATGATCTTGAAATGTTACAACTGAATCTTTGACACTGTGCTACACGGACTAGTATAGCTTGGATCTGCAGTCATGAGATGTTACCTTGATTTTCGTATCGACATTATATACGACATTTACATTGACATTGACATTTACATTAGACATTGATATTAGACATTGTAAATAATTTATTAGACATTGTACTTAATATATTAGACAATGTTGTGTATTCGTGACGTGTCATGATTGGATCCACAGTACTAGTTGGGGGCGGGGAAATGGCTAGTGAGAAATGTGATCAAATACCCATTGCATAATTAAATATTATTGGTGTCAATCATACCCCCACGTATGATTAGCCAGACTATAGATACTGTACATGTCCCAAGCCGATCACATTTTGAAACTACTATTTCAAACACTTAGAATAGTTACAGTTCTCTATTTTAGATCATATACTACATCACCCGTATATGATACTGTTTCTTGTTCTTTTATTTCCATACATGCACTGACTATATCATAATTGCCTATTACCTGTCTCTTTACATTGCCTGTCCCTCTTAAACTGTCATTACATTTTCTTCTCAGTAGCTAGCATGACATGTTTTATTGTATTATAGACATTATCAATTAATGGAACTGTTATTTGAGATTGTGCTTTGCTCCTTCCTGACTGGAAATATTTTTCCAGACTATGCCTTAGTGGACCGCTGTCCGACACTTTATGGACCTTATGCTGAGTAGCTGCAGACTTGGTAGTAGTTGTGATTCCAGGAGGTCTAGCTGGAAATTATTATTTCTTGTTAGTTCTTTTAGTAGACTATTTGGTACCGGATTTGTCTCCGGCATTTTGATGATTCTTGGATATTGTTAAGTTAAGTTTTTCTTGTGGACTTGTGTTGTGTTTAATTTTAATTTCTGTTTCGAAATCTTATCGTGCTGTTATCCTGTGATTGAGTATATGTTCATCTATTTGTGTCATCCGTGCCTCCTAATGGAGATTGGATATTTGTGTGACATTAGTTAGATAGTATCAATACCTAGACAGCGTTCTACCGCCGATGCTGCGGCGTAGGCTGGACGTACCCACGCACTCGTGCCCCTAAACCGGGTGCGGGTCGTGACACGTTTTTAGTGGTGGCCCATGCAGGTCAGACTTCGCGAGTTGTGCGATGTCGTAGTAGTGTGACATCCTTGTTATACTACAGCGTGCCTGCTATAGAATCTAGGACATAGGATACTAGGACGAGAGCAAATACTCAATCACAATTTCTTGAGAGATTCCTGGGATGACCCCTGAGAATCTTGTTGAAACTTCCAATTTAAATTCATTCCCTTGTTCTGTCCATTCTCACTTATTGATATTGAATTTGATTGTTGTTGATTTGTTATTAAATTAGGATTTTGGTTTCACTTGATTTGATTGTTGTTAATTAGGTATTTAAGTTAGGATTTTGGGTTTCATTGTAGGGTTGATTTCATATTAAGAGGAATTTATAGATTGAATTATGATATTATCTGATAACACATGTCGATGAGGACAGTGAAAATGATTAACATTAGGGCTATTGGACTACGAAGGGTGGATTTTAATTTTAATTTTGAGGATTGAAAATGAATTTCAAATTTTGAAAATTTTGAGAGGTTGAGATATTATGTTAATAAAATCTTATTTTGAAGATTTCAATGAATTGTAAAATTTTGAAATTGAAGAGTTGAAATATGGTTATTAAAATTTTATTTTTGAGGATTCAGATTCGATTCATTAAACCTAGACAAGTCTGTAAGGATTTTGTGTGATTAAGTTTTCATTTCAGTATTTAAATAATTGACCTTGAGGAAAGTGTATACATTTACTTTAATTTTTATTCGAGGAGTTATTTTGAGGAATATTTATTTGAGGATAAGATTTTATAATGGGAGAGATATGATAAGTAGGTAAGATGCATGTGTAAGGATATGTTGGCTTGAGCATGATTGATATTCACTGCAAACTGACTTGGGTGATCATCAAGGGTTGTACTAGAAAGTGCAGTACTTAGTATAGTGTATTGGAATTGATATGCATTGAGTGATAAGATTAACTAGTATTAGCGATTGCAGTAGGTAAGGAAGCTAGCAGTGAGTGTGTTTTGTGATAGAACTGTGGTACCTAGGGGATAGAGGTATCAAACCATGGATGTATCTTTGACCTGTGCAAATCACAACTAAGGTTTATTTCCAATCTTTTATCTTGAATGTTGCTTCTTTAGAACTGTACTGTCCTCCCTTGATGATATCGCATTTTGCTAAATTGATTCTTTGGGATCTGTCTTCAGGATGTTGCCGAAGACACTATCTACGAGAGCGGGAACACCAGCTTTAGAATGGTCTGCCACCTCTCCACCTGAGGGACAGACAGCAGTAATTCCTCCTACATCTCCGATGCACGTAGGTGATCTTCCTCCTCCACCTGTTCAGAAGATAGCCACAGCTGTGACGGACGACCTTCCTCCTCCACCGACTCTGATTTCCGGAGGTTTGCCCATTGACGGAGCACAGATGTTCACCTTGATCCAAGGCATGGTAGATGCCCAGAAAATGGCGGCAGATGCTCAGCGAGTTCAAGCTGAGGCTCAGAGGGTGCAAGCAGAAGCGCACCAGGCACAAACCGAGCTGATGAGAGAGAGCATGGAGAACGCTCACCAGATGGCACTACAGACAGTTGAGAGAGTTGCCCAGCAGTATCCTGGCCAGTGGCAGCCGAGGGCATTTCAGTATCAACAGCAGTACCAGGCACCAGTTCCAATTCGGCGACAACCGAGGTCATTTCAGTATCAACAGCAGTACCCGGCACCAGTTCCTGTATAGCAGGATCAACGAACTTGTCACTTCTGTAAGAAGCCAGGTCACCTTTGGGAGAGCTGTAGAACGAGGCTAGGACTTTGTTTGCTTTGCGGCACTGCGGGACATCGAGTAAGGGATTGTCTTCGAGCCTCTTATCTTCCCGGCCAGCGCACAACTTCAAATTATAGAGATCCAGTTAGGCAACCTGTGGAACCGCATGTTGCTCAGCACCCGCAAAGGGAACCACCCCAGCAGGGCGAGCAATTGCGATGACGGTCGAGGAGACCGATACTGCAGGTAATGTGTTAGCAAGTTCTGTTCTTTCCTTCATTCTGTTCCTATCTACTTGATTAATTGATTGATTCCTTGGTACAATAATTGTATGCATGATTTCTTGTTATAATGTAGTTAGTGGTACCCCTGATACAGAGACTGTAATACCCTGGCAAAAGACACTATGATCATACATAATTCCTTTAGGTTGCATGTTGTATGAGTGTAGGTAGAATTCTCTTAGACTTTGATTGTTGAGGATTTAACTGTAATAAAGATTAACAAAGAGGTTATGACTTGACAAAGAGAGACAAGGTGCCAAAATTTTGAGGAAAAATATTAAATTAAATAAAGAGTTGGGAATTTGATATGGCGTAATTGAAGTTTTGTTAAATCATTGATTTTTAGAAAATTTTGAAATGATTGAATTTATTATTAAATTTGAGGAATTTAAGAAGGCCATCGATATATTTGTTGGACTGCAAGTTGAGAACTTATATTTTGAATATTGTATTGGAGGTTCCATAAGTATTACATCGTTGCATATTATGAGAAAAAAAAAAAAAAATCGAGGGATAAGAACACCAATGGATTAGTGTTAAATTCAAATTTGGGACGAGATTCAATTTTTTAAAATATGCATTGAATAGAGTTCAATTAGAGGATTGAATATTAAATTCTTGTATTTCGTTATAAACTTAAAATTTTAGAGAATATTGTGATAAGAATGTGATTTGATTTATTTTTGAAGATTTTTTAGGGATATGCTATTTATAGAATCTTTGAAAAAATTTATTGTGAAATAACAATATGGAGTAGTTCATGATTATATGATATAAGGAATTTAAATTTGATGGGAATAAATACATAAATAAAACCATCGAGGATTTAAAAATTCGAGGATAAACATTGATTTAAATAAAGGGTCAAGAATTTAACATGACGGAAATTATGATGTATTAATTCCAGGAAGGATTATGACATGTTTAAGTTGGTTATTAATTTGGAAATTTGGGAGATTTATCAATGTATTTATTTAGTTGCAAGTTATGAATTTTAGAACTTTATACTTGGATGTAACATTTGGAGAATCCTTAGATATCATATTGTTGAGGAGTGGATATTAAAATTCCGGGTATTGGATTATAACTCAAAACTTTCAAGAAATTTTTGATGGACTTTGATTTACATTGAGGATTTTCAGGTTATACAATAATTTCAGATTTTTGAAATTTTGAAAAGACCTTGTGGATTATTCATGGTTGATGAATTTAATTGAGGGAATGATAAGTGTGTATGATTTAAATCCTAGTATGAGGATTTTAAATTTCGAGGACGAAATTCTTTTAAGGAGGGTAGACTTGTCACTACCACATTACGAAAACAGGGGTATTTTCGAATTTTTACAATATTTAATATTATGTTATTTACAATTAAATTAATTGCATGAATAGTATATATTTAAATTAAATAACTGTGTGATGTGTACTTTAATATATTATATTATAGACAGTGTTCATTTGTGTTGTGATGGTAGACTAGACCTAGAAGCCAGTAGATGAGCACCTGTCGGAATTATGGAATTTTGAGGTTAATTGTTTTATTTTAGAATTAATTTATTGGAGGTGTAATTAATTACTGTATTTTATTTAATATTTTGTGCTTTGCCTTTGCTTCGATATTTGGAGCACTATCCAGACTTTTGTCTTCCAACAAATTTTACAATCTTGCTCTAGACATGCCCACCTTCATTTCTGCTATTTTTGCAACTCATAATTTTGCTCCTTGTGCATTGTTTCTGGCCGCACAAAAGTCGTCGCGGACGTTATTTTTAATTTCCTATTTTTGTATCGTTGTGCGTTCCAATCGAAAATTGGAGGCCATCTTGACCTATTTTTCGTGCGGCCCAAATTAGGGTAATATTCTGTTCTGAGTCTTCTTCAATATTGGTATTGATGACTTGATCTGATTTTGACCCCAAGTACTCCAAATTAATTGTTGAACACAACTTGCATTTATTTCTATTTAAATTGAGGATACCATTTTATCTGATTTTAAAATCCCAATTTAATTCCAGTGCCCTACAAATTCAGCCCGTACCAGTCTTACAGCACCCCCTGACCCTACAAAACATCGGACCCCGAATCGCCCGCCCAATTTTCGTCATTTTATGTGTTTGTGCAATTTCCCGAATTTAAGGGGCTAAGTTGCAATTATTCAATTGTAGGTGCCAACACCTAATTATTTTAATCAATGAGGGAATCCAATATTTTTAATTAAACTCTCACCCTCAAATCCCCCATGAATTATTTTCTCTTGACAAATCTGGACCACCCATTTAATTGGGTGCATCCTCACCATTGGATTCATAAACCCTCATCCTATTTAATGTATTGTCCCATCCTAAGCCCTAATCCCTAGGCAACCTAGGTTTTTCCCCCACCTCTCTCTCTCCTCCATCCCCAACACCAAACCGTGGGATTCCTTTCTTCTCTTTTCTTCTTCTTCTTCTTTTTCCTTCTCTTTCCTTCTCCTTCTTCTTTGATTTCTTTCCTTTAAAAAAAAAAAAATTCAAATAACTTAGACAGGGGGGGAACTTGAAGTTACTGTTCCCGACCCCCTGTTCATCCCGACTCCGGCCGACGGCTCAGCGAACTCCCCGCCGGACAGCCCTCCAGCCGACCTGCACCCGACCGAGTCGAGATCGACTCCGGCGGCCCGATCTCCCTCCGGCGCCGGCGGCTCTTCCTCCACCATCCTCTGTGCTCTCCCCATCCTCTTCCTTCTGATCGGTTAGGCACTGCCTCCGGTCCGGCGAGCACTGTCAGCCTGCTGCTCAGCGCTGCCGCCTCGACTCCGGCCCGGCGAGCGGCCGAGCTCGACCCGAGCAACCCCCTCGGCCCCTGCTCCTTCAACCCAGCCCGCTGAACCTCCCAACTCCGGCGGCCATCAGCCGAGCTCCCCCTCACGAGCATCAGTCCGGCCACCCCATCCTCCCTCCGGCGGCCGGCCGGCCAGTTCCCCTTCCACTGTAAGTTTCTTCCCCTCTCTCCCCTTCCCTCTTTATATATATATATATATATATCTATATATATATATATATATATATATATATATATATAATGTTATATATATATATATAATGTATATATATATATAAAATGTTTGTTTAAATATTTATATAGATTAATTTGGTATAATGTAAGGTATTGTATGTATTTAAATAAATGGTATAAATATGTACTTAATTTAATATATATAATATTGGTATATATATAATTTGTATAAGCTAGTATATGTATTTGTATGTAATTAGTATATGTAGATATTAATTAAATGTGTATAATTAATGTATATATATTTAAGTATGATTATATATATATATGTATTCTAGTAGATGTGATTAAATTGATATATATATATTGTATATATATATATATTGGTTATTTTATATATATACGAGATATCTAGTAAATAAAAGCAAATACGTATTTTGGTATGAATTTATAAATGTATATTAATTATTTATTAATAATTAACTGTATAGTGTATTTTCTCTGTTTGTATATAGTATGCATATTTTGGTATATGTACAAACCTATACATATATGTAATTTTTGGTATAAATTATATATTGGTAAAATATATTAAATTAATATTTTTGGTATAAATATGTGTACCTATATATATATATGTATAAACGTATTTTGGTGTATAGTATGTGTGTTTCATTAAATATATATATGTATTTTCATACATGTATATTAGTAATGTATATTTTCACATAAGTAAAATATCTTTCCACTATGTACATACAGTTATACCTATACTTTGGAATAACAATATATATGTATTATGTTTAATTATTAACAGTATGTTTAATTGGTAGATATATATGGTAGGTATTAATGATTAAATAGGTAATGTGTTTTATCCCTACTAGGTGACCCTAGCTGACTAGTGCCCTGCCTGGCATAGCCCTGAGGCCAGTGTATTTCTATTTTGTGTTAGTATAGCCCCTGATACACATGTTATATTGTAATGTGTTTATAGGACTGTTGGTTACCAGGGGATACTCTGGAACAGGACATCCATAAATACCAGCTAAGGACCCGAGGCAAGTACATTCTCTGATAATTTTCAATTCTTGATAATAGCTATAAGTTCAATGACCTTGAAATGTTACAACTGAATCTTTGACACTGTGCTACACGAACTAGTATAGCTTGGATCTGCAGTCATGAGATGTTACCTTGATTTTCGTATCGACATTATACACGACATTTACATTGACATTGACATTTACATTAGACATTGATATTAGACATTGTAAATAATTTATTAGACATTGTACTTAATATATTAGACAATGTTGTGTATTCGTGACGTGTCATGATTGGATCCACAGTACTAGTTGGGGGCGGAGAAATGGCTAGTGAGAAATGTGATCAAATACCCATTGCATAATTAAATATTATTGGTGTCAATCATACCCCCACGTATGATTAGCCAGACTGTAGATACTGTACATGTCCCAAGCCGATCACATTTTGAAACTACTATTTCAAACACTTAGAATAGTTACAGTTCTCTATTTTAGATCATATACTACATCACCCGTATATGATACTGTTCCTTGTTCTTTTATTTCCATACATGCACTGACTATATCATAATTGCCTATTACCTGTCTCTTTACATTGCCTGTCCCTCTTAAACTGTCATTACATTTTCTTCTCAGTAGCTAGCATGACATATTTTATTGTATTATAGACATTATCAATTAATGGAACTGTTATTTGAGATTGTGCTTTGCTCCTTCCTGACTGGAAATATTTTTCCAAACTATGCCTTAGTGGACCGCTGTCCGACACTTTATGGACCTTATGCTGAGTAGCTGCAGACTTGGTAGTAGTTGTGATTCCAGGAGGTCTAGCTGGAAATTATTATTTCTTGTTAGTTCTTTTAGTAGACTATTTGGTACCGGATTTATCTCCGGCATTTTGATGATTCTTGAATATTGTTAAGTTAAGTTTTTCTTGTGGACTTGTGTTGTGTTTAATTTTAATTTCTGTTTCGAAATCTTATCGTGCTGTTATCCTGTGATTGAGTATATGTTCATCTATTTGTGTCATCCGTGCCTCCTAATGGAGATTGGATATTTGCGTGACATTAGTTAGATAGTATCAATACCTAGACAGCGTTCTACCGCCGATGCTGCGGCGTAGGCTGGACGTACCCACGCACTCGTGCCCCTAAACCGGGTGCGGGTCGTGACAGGAGGAGGAGCACGGGCAGCGGCGAGGGGAGGAGCCGCCGGCTGAAGGGGGACTGTGCGGGTGGAGGAAGTGATGGGGAGCAAGCCGGGGTTCAGTCGGAGCGGGGTCGGGGTTGCTCGCCGGCCGGAGGAAATTGGATGTGGGCCGCCGGGAGGCTGAGTAGATGGTAATGGTGGAGGAGTTTGGCCGATGATGGAGGAGGAGCAGTGGGAGGATGGGGAACAGACCGGCGGGAGGAGGTCCACCGGAGTCGGTCGGGGAGCACAGCAGCGGCCGCCGGAGAGAGTTTCCGTGAGGAAAAGCAGCCGCCGTGGATGAACAGGAACTGTGGGGAGTTGATGAACAGTATCCCCCCCTTAACTATTTTGAATTTGAATTTCAAAAACAAAGAAGGAGAAGAAGAAGGGAGAAGAAGAAAAGAGAAGAAGAAAGGAGAAGGAGGAGAGGAAGGGAAGGAGTTCACGTTGGAGAAAAATATGGGGACTTGTGAGGTGGGGGAAAACCTAGGTTGTCTAGGGATTAGGGTTTAGGATGGGACATTATATATGAAGAAGGTGTGTGGAATCTAATGGTGAGGATGCACCCAATTAATTGGGTGGTCCAGATTAAACATGAAGGAAATTAATTCATTTAGGAAATGAGGGTGAGAGTTTAATAAAAATATTAGGTTCCCTCATTGTTCAAACAATTGGGTGAGGCCACAAAATGCAAATTTGCAATTTAGCCCCCTTAAATTTGGGAAATTGCACAAACACATAAGATAACAAAAATTTGGCGGGCGATTCGGTGTCCGGTGTTTTGTAGGGTCAGGGGGCGCTGTAAGATCGGTATGGACTCAATTTACAGGGCACTGGAATTAACTTGGAATTTACGGAATCAGATAAAATGGTATCCTCAAATTAAATAGAAATAAATGCAAGTTGTGTTCAACAATTAATTTGGAGTACATGGAGCCAAAATCAGGTCAGGTCATCAATACCAATAATGAAGAAGACTCAGAACAGAATATTACCCTAATTTGGGCCGCACGAAAAATAGGTCAAGATTGTCCCCAATTTCGATTGGAACGCACAACGATACAAAATAGGAATTTAAAAAATAAACGTCCGCGACGATTTTTGCGCGGCTAGAAATAATGCACAGGGAGCATAATTATGAGTTGCAAAAATAGCAGAAATGAAGGCGGGCACGTCTAGGGCAAGATGGTGAAATTTGTTGGAAGACAAAAGTCTGGATAGTGCTCCAAATATCGAAGCAAAGGCAATGCGCAATAATTAATTAAAATAGAGTAATTAATTACAAACTCCAAGAATTAAATTCTAAATAAAATAATTAGTTACAGGATTCTACAATTTGGACAGGTGGGCATCTATTGGGCTTCTAGGTCAAGTCTACTAGCTCAAGTAAATGAACACTGTATATAATATTATATTTAATTACACATCACACATATTTATTTAAGTTAAATATACTATCATGCAATTAAATAATTGTAACTACAATAATATTAAATATTGTAAAAAGTCGAAAATACCCCTGTTTTTGGAATGTGGTAGTGACATCACCCATCCTAAGGGAGGTCACATATCCTACGAGAGGTTACCCATCCTATGAAGGTTACCCATCCAAATAGAGGTTAATGATCCTATGGGAGGTCACCCATCCTATAGGAGGTCACCCATCCTTAGGGAGGTCACCCATCCAAGGGAGGTCACCCATCCTAAGAGAGGTTACCCATCCTACGGGAGGTCACCCATCCTATAGGAGGTCACCCATCCTACGAGAGGTCACCCATCCGGAGGTCACCCATCCTATAGGAAGTCACCCATCCTTAGGGAGGTCACCCATCATAAGGGAGGTCACCTATCCTACCGGAGGTTACCCATCCTAAGGGAGGTTACCTATCCTACGAGAGGTCACCTATCCTTAGTGAGGTTAGCCATCCTAAGAGAGGTCACCCATACAGAGTTTACCTATCCTACGGGAGGTCACCCATCCTATGAAGGTTACCCATCCAAATGGAGGTCACCAATCCTATAGGTCACCCAACCAAATAGAGGTTACCCATCCAAATGGAGGTTACCCATCCTTAGGGAGGTCACCCATCCAAGGGAGGTCACCCATCCTAAGAGAGGTTACCCATCCTACGGTAGGTCACCCATCCTATAGGAGGTCACCCATCCTACCGGAGGTCACCCATCCTACGAGAGGTCACCTATCCTTAGTGAGGTTACCCATCCTTAGGGAGGTCACCCATCCTAAGGGAGGTTGCCCATCCTAAGGGAATTTATCCATCATACGGGAGGTTACCCATCCTAAGAGAGGTTACCCATCCTAAGCGAGGTCACCCATCCTTAGGAGGACACCCATCCTTTGGGAGGTTACCCATCCTAAGAGAGGTAACCCATCCTACGGTAGGTCACCCATCCTAAGCGAGGTCACAAATCCTAAGGGAGGTTTTCCATCCTACGGGATATCACCATCATACGTTAGGTTACCCTACCTACGGAAGATCACTACAGGTTATTCATCCTATGGGAGGTCAGCCATCCTACGGGAGGAGACCCATCCTATGGGAGGTCACCAATCCTATAGGTGGTCACCCATCCTAGGGAGGTTACCTATCCTACGGGAGGTCACCCATCCTAGGGAGGTTACCCATCTAAATAGAGGTCACCAATCCTATAGGTGGTCACCCATCCTAGGAAGGTTACCCATCCTACGAGAGGTCACCTATCCTTAGTGAGGTTACCCATCCTACGGGAGGTCACCCATCCTAATGGAGGTTATCCATCCTAGGGAAGACATCCATCCTACGGGAGGTCACCCATCCAGAGGTCACCCATCCTAGGGAGGTTACCCATCCAAATGGAGGTCACCCATCCAACCGGAGGTTACCCATCCTACGGGAGGACACCCAATCAAATGGAGGTCACCCATCCTACGGGAGGTCACCCATTCTAAGGAAGGTCACCCATCCAGAGCACCTATCCTACGGGAGGACACCCAACCAAATGAAGGTCACCCATCCTACGGGAGGTTACCCATCCGAGGAGAGGTCACCCATCCAGAGGTTACCTATCCTACGGGAGGTCACCCATTCTATAGGAGGTCACCCATCCTTAGGGAGGTCACCCATCATAGGAAGGTTATCCATCCTATGGGAGGTCAGCCATCCTACGGGAGGTCACCCATCCAAATAGAGGTCACATATCCTACGAGAGGTTACCCATCCTATGAAGGTCACCCATCCGAATGGAGGTTACCCATCCTTGGGAAGACATCCATCCTAAGGGAGGTTACCCATACTAATGGAGGTCTTCCATCCTTAGGGAGGTCACCCATCCTAATAGAGGTTACCCATCCTAAGGGATGGATGACCCATCCTTAGGGAGGTCACCTATCCTAGGGAGGTTACCCATCCTAAGGGAGGTCACCCATCCTATGGGAGATTACCCATCCTACGGGAGGTTATCCATCCTAAGCGAGGTCACCCATCCTAAGGGAGGTCACCCATCCTATGGGAGGTCATCCATCCTTAGGGAGGTCATATATCCTGCGAGAGGTTACCCATCCTATGAAGGTCACCCATCCTAAGGTAGGTTACCCATCCTAAGGGAGGTTGACCTACCGTAGGATGGGTAATCTCCCATAGGATGGGTGACCTCCCTTACCTCCCTTAGGATGGGTGACCTCCCATAGGATGGGTGACCTCCCTTAGGATGGGGGACCTCCCGTAGGATGGGTGACCACCCTTAGGATGGGTAATCTCCCATAGGATGGGTAATCTCCCATAGGATGGGTAACCTCCCTAAGGATGGATGTCTTCCCTAGGCTGACCTCCCATAGGATGGATAACCTTCCTATGATGGGTGACCTCCCTAAGGATGGGTGACCTCCTATAGGATGGGTGACCTTCCGTAGGATGGGTAACCTCTGGATGGGTGACCTCCCGTAGGATAGGTGCTCTGGATGGGTGACCTTCCTTAGAATGGGTGACCTCCCGTAGGATGGGTAACCTCCATTTGGTTGGGGGTCCTCCCGTAGGATGGGTAACCTCTGGATGGGTGACCTCTCTTAGGATGGCTAACCTCACTTAGGATGGGTGACCTCCCGTAGGATGGATGTCTTCCCTAGGATGGGTAACCTCCATTAGGATGGGTGACCTTCATAGGTTGGGTAACCACTCGTAGGATATGTGACCTCCATTTGGATAGGTGACCTCCCATAGGATGGGTGACCTCCATTAGGATGGGTGACCTTCATAGGATGGGTAACCTCTCGTAGGATATGTGACCTCCATTTGGATGGGTGACCTCCCATAGGATGGGTGACCTCCATTTGGTTGGGTGACCTCCCGTAGGATGGGTAACCTTCCTAGGATGGGTGACCACCTATAGGATTGGTGACCTCCATTTGGATGGGTAACCTCCCTAGGATGGGTGACCTCCCTTAGGATGGGAAACCTCCATTTGGATGGGTAACCTCCCTAGGATGGGTGACCTCCCTTAGGATGGGTAACCTCCATTTGGATGGGTAACCTCCCTAGGATGGGTAACCTCTGGATGGGTGACCTCTCTTCGGATGGGTAACCTCTGTAAGGATGGGTGACCTCCCGTAGGATGGGTAACCTTCTTAGGATGGAGGACCTCCCGTAGGATGGGTAACCTCTATTTGGATGGGTAACCTCCCGTAGGATGGGTAAACTCCTATAGGATGGGTGACCTCTCGTAGGATGGGTGACCTCCCAAGGATGGGTAACCTCTCTAAGGATGGGTGACCTCCCTATTGATGGCTGACCTCCCATAGGATGGTTAACCTCCATTTGGATGGGTGGTCACATATCCTACGAGTGGTTACCCATCCTAGGGAGGTCACCCATCCAAATGGAGGTTACCCATCCTACCGAAGGTTACACATCCTAAGGGAGGTCACCTATCCTACCGGAGGTTACCCATCCTAAGGGAGGTCACCCATCCTATGGGAGATTACCCATCCTACGGGAGGAGACCCATCCTATGGGAGGTCACCCATCCTACGGGAGGTCCTCCATCCTAAGGGAGGTCACCCATTCTAGTGAGGTTACCCATCCTACGGGAGGTCCTCCATCCTAAGGGAGGTCACCCATCCTAGGGAGGTTACCCATCCAAATAGAGGTTAATAATCCTACGAGAGGTTACCCATCCTATGGGAGGTCACCCATCCAAGGGAGGACACTCCATTTGGTTGGGTGACCTCCCGTAGGATAGGTAACCTCTGGATGGGTGACCTCTCTTAAGATGGCTAACCTCACTAAGGATAGGTGACCTCCCTTAGGATGGGTAACCTCCCTAGGATGGGTGACCTCCATTTGGATGGGTGACCTCTTTTAGGATGGCTAACCTCACTAAGGATAGGTGACCTCTCGTAGGATGGGTAACCTCCCTTAGGATGGTAACCTCCGGTTGGATGGGTGACCTCCATTAGGATGGGTAACCTCCTATAGGATGGGTAACCTCTCGTAGGATATGTGACCTCCCTAAGGATGGGTAACCTCCCTAGAATGGGTGACCTCCCGTAGGATGGGTAACCTCTCTTAGGATGGGTGACCTCCCGTAGGATGGATGTCTTCCCTAGGATGGGTAACCTTCATTAGGATGGGTGACCTTCATAGGATAGGTAACCTCTCGTAGGATATGTGACCTCCCTAAGGATGGGTGACCTCCCATAGGATGGGTGACTTCCATTTGGTTGGGTGACCTCCCGTAGGATGGGTAACCTTCCTAGGATGGGTGACCACCTATAGGATTGGTGACCTCCATTTGGATGGGTAACCTCCCTAGAATGGGTGACCTCCCTTAGGATGGAGGACCTCCCGTAGGATGGGTAACCTCCCTAGAATGGGTACCTCCCTTAGGATGGAGGACCTCCCGTAGGATGGGTAACCTCCCTAGAATGGGTGACCTCCCTTAGGATGGGTGACCTCCCATAGGATGGGTGACCTCCATTTGGATAGGTAACCTCCCTAGGACGGGAGGTCCTCCATCCTAAGGGAGGTCACCCATCCTAGGGAGGTCACCCATCCTACGGGAGGTCACCCATCCTTAGGGAGGTTACCCATCCTAAGGGAGGTCACCCATCCTATAGGAGGTCACCCATGGGTAACCTTCCTAAGGGTGGTCACCCATCCTACGGGAGGTCCCCCATCCTAATGTAGGTTACCCATCCTAGGGAAGAAATCCATCCTACGGGAGGTCACCCATCCAGAGGTCACCCATCCTAGGGAGGTTACCCATCATACGGGAGGTTACCCATCCTAAGAGAGGTTACCCATCCTAAGCGAGGTCACCCATCCTTAGGAGGACACCCATCCTTTGGGAGGTTACCCATCCTAAGAGAGGTAACCCATCCTACGGTAGGTCACCCATCCTAAGCGAGGTCACACATCCTAAGGGAGGTTTTCCATCCTACGGGATATCACCATCATACGTTAGGTTACCCTACCTACGGAAGATCACTACAGGTTAAACATCCTATGGGAGGTCACCAATCCTACTGGAGGTCACCTATCCTAAGGGAGGTCACCCATCCAGAGGTCATCCATCCTAGGGAGGTCACCCATCCAAATGGAGGTCACCCATCCAACCGGAGGTTACCCATCCTAAGGGAGGGAGGTCACCCATCCAAATGGAGGTCACATATCCTAGGAGAGGTTACCCATCCTATGAAGGTCACCCATCCTAATGGAGGTCACCCATCCTATGGGAGGTTACCCATCCTAAGGGAGGTTACCTATCCTACCGGAGGTTACCCATCCTAATGGATGACCCATCCAACCGGAGGTTACCCATCCTAAGGGAGGTTACCCATCCTACGAGAGGTCACCCAACCAAATGGAGGTCACCCATCCTATGGGAGGTCACCCATCCAAATGGAGGTCATATATCCTACGAGAGGTTACCCATCCTACGGGAGGTCACCCATCCAAATGGAGGTCACCAATCCTACGGGAGGTCACCCAACCTACGGGAGGTCACCCATCCTTAGGGAGGTTACCCATCCTAAGGGAGGTCGCCCATCCTATAGGAGGTCACCCATGGGTAACCTTCCTAAGGGTGGTCACCCATCCTACGGGAGGTCCCCCATCCTAATGGAGGTCACCCATCCTACGGGAGGTTACCCATCCTAATAGAGGTTAATGATCCTACGAGAGGTTACCCATCCTATGGGAGGTCACCCATCCAAGGGAGGACACTCCATTTGGTTGGGTGACCTCCCGTAGGATAGGTAACCTCTGGATGGGTGACCTCTCTTAAGATGGCTAACCTCACTAAGGATAGGTGACCTCCCTTAGGATGGGTAACCTCCCTAGGATGGGTGACCTCCATTTGGATGGGTGACCTCTTTTAGGATGGCTAACCTCACTAAGGATAGGTGACCTCTCGTAGGATGGGTAACCTCCCTTAAGATGGTAACCTCCGGTTGGATGGGTGACCTCCATTAGGATGGGTAACCTCCTATAGGATGGGTAACCTCTCGTAGGATATGTGACCTCCCTAAGGATGGGTAACCTCCCTAGAATGGGTGACCTCCCGTAGGATGGGTAACCTCTCTTAGGATGGGTGACCTCCCGTAGGATGGATGTCTTCCCTAGGATGGGTAACCTTCATTAGGATGGGTGACCTTCATAGGATGGGTAACCTCTCGTAGGATATGTGACCTCCCTAAGGATGGGTGACCTCCCATAGGATGGGTGACTTCCATTTGGTTGGGTGACCTCCCGTAGGATGGGTAACCTTCCTAGGATGGGTGACCACCTATAGGATTGGTGACCTCCATTTGGATGGGTAACCTCCCTAGAATGGGTGACCTCCCTTAGGATGGAGGACCTCCCGTAGGATGGGTAACCTCCCTAGAATGGGTGACCTCCCTTAGGATGGAGGACCTCCCGTAGGATGGGTAACCTCCCTAGAATGGGTGACCTCCCTTAGGATGGGTGACCTCCCATAGGATGGGTGACCTCCATTTGGATAGGTAACCTCCCTAGGACGGGAGGTCCTCCATCCTAAGGGAGGTCACCCATCCTAGGGAGGTCACCCATCCTACGGGAGGTCACCCATCCTTAGGGAGGTTACCCATCCTAAGGGAGGTCACCCATCCTATAGGAGGTCACCCATGGGTAACCTTCCTAAGGGTGGTCACCCATCCTACGGGAGGTCCCCCATCCTAATATAGGTTACCCATCCTAGGGAAGAAATCCATCCTACGGGAGGTCACCCATCCAGAGGTCACCCATCCTAGGGAGGTTACCCATCATACGGGAGGTTACCCATCCTAAGAGAGGTTACCCATCCTAAGCGAGGTCACCCATCCTTAGGAGGACACCCATCCTTTGGGAGGTTACCCATCCTAAGAGAGGTAACCCATCCTACGGTAGGTCACCCATCCTAAGCGAGGTCACACATCCTAAGGGAGGTTTTCCATCCTACAGGATATCACCATCATACGTTAGGTTACCCTACCTACGGAAGATCACTACAGGTTAAACATCCTATGGGAGGTCACCAATCCTACGGGAGGTCACCTATCCTAAGGGAGGTCACCCATCCAGAGGTTACCCATCCTAGGGAGGTTACCCTTCCAAATGGAGGTCACCCATCCAACCGGAGGTTACCCATCCTAAGGGAGGGAGGTCACCCATCCAAATGGAGGTCACATATCCTAGGAGAGGTTACCCATCCTATGAAGGTCATCCATCCTAATGGAGGTCACCCATCCTATGGGAGGTTACCCATCCTAAGGGAGGTTACCTATCCTACCGGAGGTTACCCATCCTAATGGATGACCCATCCAACCGGAGGTTACCCATCCTAAGGGAGATTACCCATCCTACGAGAGGTCACCCAACCAAATGGAGGTCACCCATCCTATGGGAGGTCACCCATCCAAATGGAGGTCACATATCCTACGAGAGGTTACCCATCCTATGGGAGGTCACCCATCCAAATGGAGGTCACCAATCCTACGGGAGGTCACCCAACCTACGGGAGGTCACCCATCCTTAGGGAGGTTACCCATCCTAAGGGAGGTCACCCATCCTATAGGAGGTCACCCATGGGTAACCTTCCTAAGGGTGGTCACCCATCCTACGGGAGGTCCCCCATCCTAATGGAGGTCACCCATCCTACGGGAGGTTACCCATCCTATGGGAGGTTACCCATCCTAAGAGAGGTCACCCATCCTTAGGATGGTTATCCATCCTACGGGAGGTCACCTATCCTAAGAGAGGAGACCCATCCTATGGGAGGTCACCCATTCTAGGGAGGTTACCCATCCTAAGGGAGGTCACCCATCCAGAGGTCACCCATCCTATGTGAGGTCACCTATCCTAAGGGAGGTCACTCATCCAGAGGTCACCCATCCTACGGGAGGTTACCCATCCTTAGGGAGGTCACCCATCCTAAGTGAGGTTAGTTATCCTAAGAGAGGTCACCCATCCAGAGGTTACCTATCCTATGGGAGGTCACCCAACCAAATGGAGGTCACCCATCCTACGGGAGGTCACCCATCCAAATGGAGGTCACATATCCTACGAGAGGTTATCCATCCTAGGGAGGTTACCCATCCTACGGGAGGTCCTCCATCCTAGGGAGGTCACCCATCCAGAGGTCACCCATCCTAGGGAGGTCACCCATCCATGGAGGTTACCCATCCTAGGAAAGACATCCATCCTACGGGAGGTCACCCATCCTAGGGAGGTTACCCATCCTAAGCGAGGTCACCCATCCTACGGGAGGTTATCTATCCTAATACACCCATCCTACGGGAGGTCACCCATCCTATGGGAGGTCACTAGGATGGATAACCTCCTATAGGATGGGTGACCTCCCGTAGGATGGGTGACGTCCATTTGGATGGGTGACCACCCTTGGATGGGTGACCTCCATTTGGATGGGTGACCACCCTTGGATGGGTGACCTCCATTTGGATGGGTGACCTCCCATAGGATGGGTGACCTCTGGATGGGTGACCTCCCTTAGGATAGGTGACCTCCCGTAGGATGGGTGACCTCTGGATGGGTGACCTCCCTTAGGATGGAGGACCTCCCGTAGGATGGGTGATATCCCATAGGATGGGTGATATCCCATAGGATGGGTGACCTCTCGTAGGATGGGTGACCTCCCTTTGGATGGAGGACATCCCGTAAGATGGGTGACCTCTGGATGGGTGACCTCCCGTAGGATGGGTGACCACCTATAGGATTGGTGACCTCCCGTAGGATGGGTGACCTCTGGATGGGTGACCTCCCTTAGGATAGATGACCTCCCGTAGGATGGGTGACCACCTATAGGATTGGTGACCTCCCTTAGGATGGTTAACCTCCTATAGGATGGGTGACCTCCCTTAGGATAGGTGGTTGGGTGACCTCCCGTAGGATAGGTTACCTCTGGATGGGTGATCTCTCTTCGGATGGCTAACCTCCCTAAGGATAGGTGACCTTTCATAGGATGGGTGATCTCCCGTAGGATGGGTAACCTCTGGATGGGTGACCTCCCATAAGATGGGTAACCTCCCTTGGGTTGGGTGACCTCCCGTAGGATGGGTGACCTCCATTAGGATGGGTGACCTCCCGTAGGATGGGTAACCTTCCTAGGATGGAGGACCTCCCGTAGGATGGGTGACCTCCATTTGGATGGGTAACCTCCCATAGGATGGGTGACCTCCCGTAGGATGGGTGTCCTCCCTTGGATGGGTGACCTCCCGTAGGATGGGTAACCTCTCGTAGGATCATTAACCTCCATTTGGATGGGTAACCTCCCTAAGGATGGGTAACCTCCCTTAGGATATGTGACCTCCATTTGGATGGGTAACCTCACTAAGGATAGGTGACCTCTCGTAGGATATGTGACCACCCTAAGGATGGGTAACCTCACTAAGGATAGGTGACCTCCATTTGGTTGGGTGACCTCCCGTAGGATAGGTAACCTTTGGATGGGTGACCTCTCTTAGGATGGCTAACCTCACTTAGGATGGGTGACCTCCCTAAGGATGGGTAACCTACATTTGGATGGGTAACCTCCCTAGGATTGGTGACCTCCCTTAGGATGGATGTCTTTCCTAGGATGGGTAACCTCTTGATGGGTGTCCTATAGGATGGGTAACCTCTCTTAGGATGGGTAACCTCCCGTATGATGGGTAAATTTCCTTAGGATGGGCAACCTCCATTTGGATGGGTAACCTCCCTAGGATGGGTGACCTTCCTTAGGATGGAGGACCTCCCTTAGGATGGGTAACCTCCCTAGAATGGGTGACCTTCCATAGGATGGGTCTCCTCCCGTAGGATGGGTAATCTCCCATAGGATGGGTGACCTCCCTTAGGATAGGTAACCTCCGGTAGGATAGGTGACCTCCCTTAGGATGGGTAACCACCCGTAGGATGGGTGACCTCCATTAGGATGGGTGACCTTCATAGGATGGGTAACCTCTCGTAGGATATTTGACCTCCATTTGGATGGGTGACCTCCCATAGGATGTGTGACCTCCATTTGGTTGGGTGACCTCTGGATGGGTGACCTCTCTTATGATGGGTAAATTCCCTTAGGATGGGAAACCTCCCTTAGGATGGGTAACCTCCATTTGGTTGGGTGACCTTCCGTAGGATAGGTAACCTCTGGATGGGTGATCTCCCATAGGATGGGTAATCTCCCTTAGGATGGGTAACCTCCGGTTGGATGGGTGACCTCCCTTAGGATGGGTGTTACCCATCCTAAGAGAGGTAACCCATCCTACGGTAGGTCACCCATCCTAAGCGAGGTCACACATCCTAAGGGAGATTTTCCATCCTACGGGATATCACCATCATACGTTAGGTTACCCTACCTACGGAAGATCACTACAGGTTATCCATCCTATGGGAGGTCAGCCATCCTACGGGAGGTCACCCATCCTAAGAGAGGTTACCCATCCTACGGGAGGTCACCCATCCTATAGGAGGTTACCTATAGGATGGGTGACCTCCATTTGGATGGGTAACCTCTCTTAGGATGGGTGACCTCCCGTAGGATGGATGTCTTCCCTAGGATGGATAACCTCCATTAGGATGGGTGACCTACCTAACCTCCCTAGGATGGGTGACCTCCATTTGGTTGGGTGACCTCCCGTAGGATGGGTGACCTCTATTTGGATGGGTAACCTCCCTAGGATGGGTGACATCCCTTAGGATGGAGGACCTCCCAAGGGAGGTCATCCTAAGTGAGGTTACCCATCCTAAGAGAGGTCACCCATCCAGAGGTCACCCAACCAAATGGAGGTCACCCATCCTAAGAGAGATAACCCATCCTACGGGAGGTCACCTATCCAAATGGAGGTTAATGATCCTACGAGAGGTTACCCATCCTACGGGAGGTCACCCATCCAAGGGAGGTTACCCATCCTATAGGATGGGTGACCTTCATAGAGGTGTGATACTAACCTTCCTAGGATGGGTGACCTACCTAAGGATGGGTGACCTCCTATAGGATGGGTGACCAACCTAAGTATGGGTAAACTCCCTTAGGATGGGTGACCTCCCGTAGGATGGATGTCTTCCCTAGGATGGCTAACCTCCCAAGGATGGGTAACCTCCATTTGGATGGGCGACCTACCGTAGGATGGGTTACCTCCCTAGGATGGGTAACCTCCATTAGGATGGGTGACCTTCATAGGATGGGTAACCTCTCGTAGGATATGTGACCTCCCTAGAATGGGTGACCTCCCGTAGGATGGGTGACCTCCCTTAGGATGGATGTCTTCCTGTAGGATGGGTGACCTCCCTTAGGATGGATGGCCTCCCTTAAGATGGGTGACCTCCCTTAGGATGGGTAACCTTGATGGGTAACCTCCTTAGGATTGGTGACCTCCCATAGGTTGGGTGACCTCCCGTAGTATGGATAACCTCCCGTAGGATGGGTGACCTCCCGTAGGATAGGTAACCTCCCTAGGATTGGTGACCTCCCTTAGGATGGAGGACCTCCCGTAGGATGGGTAACCTCCCTAGGATTGGTGACCTCCCATAGGTTGGGTGACCTCCCGTAGTATGGATAACCTCTGGATAGGTAACCTCCCTAGGATGGGTAACCTTTCTTTGGATGGGTGACCTCCGTATGATGGTTAACCTCCCTAGGATGGGTAACCTCCATTAGGATGGGTGACCTACCTAAGTATGGGTAACCTCCCTAGGATGGGTAACCTCTGGATGGGTGACCTCTCTTAGGGAGGTTACCCATCCAAATGGAGGTCACCAATCCTATAGGTGGTCACCCATCCTAGGGAGGTTACCCATCCTACGGGAGGTCACCCATCCAAGGGAGGACACCCCTATAGGTGGTCACCCATCCTTAGGGAGGTTATCCATCCTACGGGAGGTCACCCATTCTAGGGAGGTTACCCATCCAAATGGAGCTTACCCATCCTAAGGGAGGTCACCCATCCTAGGGAGGTTACCCATCCAAATGGAGGTCACCAATCCTATAGGTGGTCACCCATCCTAGGGAGGTTACCCATCCAAGGGAGGACACCCATTCTACGGGAGGTGACCCATCCTAAGGGAGGTCACCCATCCTAGGGAGCTTACCCATCCAAATGGACGTCACCCATCCTACGGGAGGTCACCCAACCAAATGGAGGTCACCCATCCTACGGGAGGTCACCCATCCTTAAGGAGGTCACCCATCCTACGGGAGGTCACCTATCCTATAGGAGGTCACCCATCCTTAGGGAGGTCACCCATCATAGGAAGGTTATCCATCCTACGGGAGGTCACCCATCTTACGGAAGGTTATCCATCCTAATGGAGGTCACCCATCCTATGGGAGGTTACCCATCCTAAGAGATGTTACCCATCCTAAGAGATGTCACCCATCCTACGGGAGGTCACCCATCCTATAGGAGGTCACCCATCCTACGAGAGGTCACCCATCCGGAGGTCACCCATCCTATAGGAAGTCACCCATCCTTAGGGAGGTCACCCATCATAAGGGAGGTCACCTATCCTACCGGAGGTTACCCATCCTAAGGGAGGTTACCTATCCTACGAGTGGTCACCTATCCTTAGTGAGGTTAGCCATCCTAAGAGAGGTCACCCATACAGAGTTTACCTATCCTACGGGAGGTCACCCATCCTATGAAGGTTACCCATCCAAATAGAGGTCACCAATCCTATAGGTCACCCAACCAAATAGAGGTTACCCATCCAAATGGAGGTTACCCATCCTTAGGGAGGTCACCCATCCAAGGGAGGTCACCCATCCTAAGAGAGGTTACCCATCCTACGGTAGGTCACCCATCCTATAGGAGGTCACCCATCCTACCGGAGGTCACCCATCCTACGAGAGGTCACCTATCCTTAGTGAGGTTACCCATCCTTAGGGAGGTCACCCATCCTAAGGGAGGTTGCCCATCCTAAGGGAATTTATCCATCATACGGGAGGTTACCCATCCTAAGAGAGGTTACCCATCCTAAGCGAGGTCACCCATCCTTAGGAGGACACCCATCCTTTGGGAGGTTACCCATCCTAAGAGAGGTAACCCATCCTACGGTAGGTCACCCATCCTAAGCGAGGTCACAAATCCTAAGGGAGGTTTTCCATCCTACGAGATATCACCATCATACGTTAGGTTACCCTACCTACGGAAGATCACTACATGTTATTCATCCTATGGGAGGTCAGCCATCCTACGGGAGGAGACCCATCCTATGGGAGGTCACCAATCCTATAGGTGGTCACCCATCCTAGGGAGGTTACCTATCCTACGGGAGGTCACCCATCCTAGGGAGGTTACCCATCTAAATAGAGGTCACCAATCCTATAGGTGGTCACCCATCCTTGGAAGGTTACCCATCCTACGAGAGGTCACCTATCCTTAGTGAGGTTACCCATCCTACGGGAGGTCACCCATCCTAATGGAGGTTATCCATCCTAGGAAAGACATCCATCCTACGGGAGATCACCCATCCAGAGGTCACCCATCCTAGGGAGGTTACCCATCCAAATGGAGGTCACCCATCCAACCGGAGGTTACCCATCCTACGGGAGGACACCCAATCAAATGGAGGTCACCCATCCTACGGGAGGTCACCCATTCTAAGGAAGGTCACCCATCCAGAGCACCTATCCTACGGGAGGACACCCAACCAAATGAAGGTCACCCATCCTACGGGAGGTTACCCATCCGAGGAGAGGTCACCCATCCAGAGGTTACCCATCCTACGGGAGGTCACCCATTCTATAGGAGGTCACCCATCCTTAGGGAGGTCACCCATCATAGGAAGGTTATCCATCCTATGGGAGGTCAGCCATCCTACGGGAGGTCACCCATCCAAATGGAGGTCACATATCCTACGAGAGGTTACCCATCCTATGAAGGTCACCCATCCGAATGGAGGTTACCCATCCTTGGGAAGACATCCATCCTAAGGGAGGTTACCCATACTAATGGAGGTCTTCCATCCTTAGGAAGGTCACCCATCCTAATAGAGGTTACCCATCCTAAGGGATGGATGACCCATCCTTAGGGAGGTCACCTATCCTAGGGAGGTTACCCATCCTAAGGGAGGTCACCCATCCTATGGGAGATTACCCATCCTACGGGAGGTTATCCATCCTAAGCGAGGTCACCCATCCTAAGGGAGGTCACCCATCCTATGGGAGGTCATCCATCCTTAGGGAGGTCATATATCCTGCGAGAGGTTACCCATCCTATGAAGGTCACCCATCCTAAGGTAGGTTACCCATCCTAAGGGAGGTTGACCTACCGTAGGATGGGTAATCTCCCATAGGATGGGTGACCTCCCTTACCTCCCTTAGGATGGGTGACCTCCCATAGGATGGGTGACCTCCCTTAGGATGGGGGACCTCCCGTAGGATGGGTGACCACCCTTAGGATGGGTAATCTCCCATAGGATGGGTAATCTCCCATAGGATGGGTAACCTCCCTAAGGATGGATGTCTTCCCTAGGCTGACCTCCCATAGGATGGATAACCTTCCTATGATGGGTGACCTCCCTAAGGATGGGTGACTCCTATAGGATGGGTGACCTTCCGTAGGATGGGTAACCTCTGGATGGGTGACCTCCCGTAGGATAGGTGCTCTGGATGGGTGACCTTTCTTAGAATGGGTGACCTCCCGTAGGATGGGTGACCTCCATTTGGTTGGGGGTCCTCCCGTAGGATGGGTAACCTCTGGATGGGTGACCTCTCTTAGGATGGCTAACCTCACTTAGGATGGGTGACCTCCCGTAGGATGGATGTCTTCCCTAGGATGGGTAACCTCCATTAGGATGGGTGACCTTCATAGGTTGGGTAACCACTCGTAGGATATGTGACCTCCATTTGGATAGGTGACCTCCAATAGGATGGGTGACCTCCATTAGGATGGGTGACCTTCATAGGATGGGTAACCTCTCGTAGGATATGTGACCTCCATTTGGATGGGTGACCTCCCATAGGATGGGTGACCTCCATTTGGTTGGGTGACCTCCCGTAGGATGGGTAACCTTCCTAGGATGGGTGACCACCTATAGGATTGGTGACCTCCATTTGGATGGGTAACCTCCCTAGGATGGGTGACCTCCCTTAGGATAGGAAACCTCCATTTGGATGGGTAACCTCCCTAGGATGGGTGACCTCCCTTAGGATGGGTAACCTCCATTTGGATGGGTAACCTCCCTAGGATGGGTGACCTCCCTTAGGATGGGTGACCTCCCATAGGATGGGTGACCTCCATTTGGATAGGTAACCTCCCTAGGACGGGAGGTCCTCCATCCTAAGGGAGGTCACCCATCCTAGGGAGGTCACCCATCCTACGGGAGGTCACCCATCCTTAGGGAGGTTACCCATCCTAAGGGAGGTCACCCATCCTATAGGAGGTCACCCATGGGTAACCTTCCTAAGGGTGGTCACCCATCCTACGGGAGGTCCCCCATCCTAATGTAGGTTACCCATCCTAGGGAAGAAATCCATCCTACGGGAGGTCACCCATCCAGAGGTCACCCATCCTAGGGAGGTTACCCATCATACGGGAGGTTACCCATCCTAAGAGAGGTTACCCATCCTAAGCGAGGTCACCCATCCTTAGGAGGACACCCATCCTTTGGGAGGTTACCCATCCTAAGAGAGGTAACCCATCCTACGGTAGGTCACCCATCCTAAGCGAGGTCACACATCCTAAGGGAGGTTTTCCATCCAACGGGATATCACCATCATACGTTAGGTTACCCTACCTACGGAAGATCACTACAGGTTAAACATCCTATGGGAGGTCACCAATCCTACTGGAGGTCACCTATCCTAAGGGAGGTCACCCATCCAGAGGTCACCCATCCTAGGGAGGTCACCCATCCAAATGGAGGTCACCCATCCAACCGGAGGTTACCCATCCTAAGGGAGGGAGGTCACCCATCCAAATGGAGGTCACATATCCTAGGAGAGGTTACCCATCCTATGAAGGTCACCCATCCTAATGGAGGTCACCCATCCTATGGGAGGTTACCCATCCTAAGGGAGGTTACCTATCCTACCGGAGGTTACCCATCCTAATGGATGACCCATCCAACCGGAGGTTACCCATCCTAAGGGAGGTTACCCATCCTACGAGAGGTCACCCAACCAAATGGAGGTCACCCATCCTATGGGAGGTCACCCATCCAAATGGAGATCACATATCCTACGAGAGGTTACCCATCCTACGGGAGGTCACCCATCCAAATGGAGGTCACCAATCCTACGGGAGGTCACCCAACCTACGGGATGTCACCCATCCTTAGGGAGGTTACCCATCCTAAGGAAGGTCGCCCATCCTATAGGAGGTCACCCATGGGTAACCTTCCTAAGGGTGGTCACCCATCCTACGGGAGGTCCCCTATCCTAATGGAGGTCACCCATCCTACGGGAGGTTACCCATCCTAATGGAGGTTAATGATCCTACGAGAGGTTACCCATCCTATGGGAGGTCACCCATCCAAGGGAGGATACTCCATTTGGTTGGGTGACCTCCCGTAGGATAGGTAACCTCTGGATGGGTGACCTCTCTTAAGATGGCTAACCTCACTAAGGATAGGTGACCTCCCTTAGGATGGGTAACCTCCCTAGGATGGGTGACCTCCATTTGGATGGGTGACCTCTTTTAGGATGGCTAACCTCACTAAGGATAGGTGACCTCTCGTAGGATGGGTAACCTCCCTTAGGATGGTAACCTCCGGTTGGATGGGTGACCTCCATTAGGATGGGTAACCTCCTATAGGATGGGTAACCTCTCGTAGGATATGTGACCTCCCTAAGGATGGGTAACCTCCCTAGAATGGGTGACCTCCCGTAGGATGGGTAACCTCTCTTAGGATGGGTGACCTCCCGTAGGATGGATGTCTTCCCTAGGATGGGTAACCTTCATTAGGATGGGTGACCTTCATAGGATGGGTAACCTCTCGTAGGATATGTGACCTCCCTAAGGATGGGTGACCTCCCATAGGATGGGTGACTTCCATTTGGTTGGCTGACCTCCCGTAGGATGGGTAACCTTCCTAGGATGGGTGACCACCTATAGGATTGGTGACCTCCATTTGGATGGGTAACCTCCCTAGAATGGGTGACCTCCCTTTGGATGGAGGACCTCCCATAGGATGGGTAACCACCCTAGAATGGGTGACCTCCCTTATGATGGAGGACCTCCCGTAGGATGGGTAACCTCCCTAGAATGGGTGACCTCCCTTAGGATGGGTGACCTCCCATAGGATGGGTGACCTCCATTTGGATAGGTAACCTCCCTAGGACGGGAGGTCCTCCATCCTAAGGGAGGTCACCCATCCTAGGGAGGTCACCCATCCTACGAGAGGTCACCCATCCTTAGGGAGGTTACCCATCCTAAGGGAGGTCACCCATCCTATAGGAGGTCACCCATGGGTAACCTTCCTAAGGGTGGTCACCCATCCTACGGGAGGTCCCCCATCCTAATATAGGTTACCCATCCTAGGGAAGAAATCCATCCTACAGGAGGTCACCCATCCAGAGGTCACCCATCCTAGGGAGGTTACCCATCATACGGGAGGTTACCCATCCTAAGAGAGGTTACCCATCCTAAGCGAGGTCACCCATCCTTAGGAGGACACCCATCCTTTGGGAGGTTACCCATCCTAAGAGAGGTAACCCATCCTACGGTAGGTCACCCATCCTAAGCGAGGTCACACATCCTAAGGGAGGTTTTCCATCCTACAGGATATCACCATCATACGTTAGGTTACCCTACCTACGGAAGATCACTACAGGTTAAACATCCTATGGGAGGTCACCAATCCTACGGGAGGTCACCTATCCTAAGGGAGGTCACCCATCCAGAGGTAACCCATCCTAGGGAGGTTACCCTTCCAAATGGAGGTCACCCATCCAACCGGAGGTTACCCATCCTAAGGGAGGGAGGTCACCCATCCAAATGGAGGTCACATATCCTAGGAGAGGTTACCCATCCTATGAAGGTCACCCATCCTAATGGAGGTCACCCATCCTATGGGAGGTTACCCATCCTAAGGGAGGTTACCTATCCTACCGGAGGTTACCCATCCTAATGGATGACCCATCCAACCGGAGGTTACCCATCCTAAGGGAGATTACCCATCCTACGAGAGGTCACCCAACCAAATGGAGGTCACCCAACCTATGGGAGGTCACCCATCCAAATGGAGGTCACATATCCTACGAGAGGTTACCCATCCTATGGGAGGTCACCCATCCAAATGGAGGTCACCAATCCTACGGGAGGTCACCCAACCTACGGGAGGTCACCCATCCTTAGGGAGGTTACCCATCCTAAGGGAGGTCACCCATCCTATAGGAGGTCACCCATGGGTAACCTTCCTAAGGGTGGTCACCCATCCTACGGGAGGTCCCCCATCCTAATGGAGGTCACCCATCCTACGGGAGGTTACCCATCCTATGGGAGGTTACCCATCCTAAGAGAGGTCACCCATCCTTAGGATGGTTATCCATCCTACGGGAGGTCACCTATCCTAAGAGAGGAGACCCATCCTATGGGAGGTCACCCATTCTAGGGAGGTTACCCATCCTAAGGGAGGTCACCCATCCAGAGGTCACCCATCCTACGTGAGGTCACCTATCCTAACGGAGGTCACCCATCCAGAGGTCACCCATCCTACGGGAGGTTATCCATCCTTAGGGAGGTCACCCATCCTAAGTGAGGTTAGTTATCCTAAGAGAGGTCACCCATCCAGAGGTTACCTATCCTATGGGAGGTCACCCAACCAAATGGAGGTCACCCATCCTACGGGAGGTCACCCATCCAAATGGAGGTCACATATCCTACGAGAGGTTACCCATCCTAGGGAGGTTACCCATCCTACGGGAGGTCCTCCATCCTAGGGTGGTCACCCATCCAGAGGTCACCCATCCTAGGGAGGTCACCCATCCATGGAGGTTACCCATCCTAGGAAAGACATCCATCCTACGGGAGGTCACCCATCCTAGGGAGATTACCCATCCTAAGCGAGGTCACCCATCCTACGGGAGGTTATCTATCCTAATACACCCATCCTACGGGAGGTCACCCATCCTATGGGAGGTCACTAGGATGGATAACCTCCTATAGGATGTGTGACCTCCCGTAGGATGGGTGACGTCCATTTGGATGGGTGACCACCCTTGGATGGGTGACCTCCATTTGGATGGGTGACCACCCTTGGATGGGTGACCTCCATTTGGATGGGTGACCTCCCATAGGATGGGTGACCTCTGGATGGATGACCTCCCTTAGGATAGGTGACCTCCCGTAGGATGGGTGACCTCTCGATGGGTGACCTCCCTTAGGATGGAGGACCTCCCGTAGGATGGGTGATATCCCATAGGATGGGTGATATCCCATAGGATGGGTGACCTCTCGTAGGATGGGTGACCTCCCTTTGGATGGAGGACATCCCGTAAGATGGGTGACCTCTGGATGGGTGACCTCCCGTAGGATGGGTGACCACCTATAGGATTGGTGACCTCCCGTAGGATGGGTGACCTCTGGATGGGTGACCTCCCTTAGGATAGATGACCTCCCGTAGGATGGGTGACCACCTATAGGATTGGTGACCTCCCTTAGGATGGTTAACCTCCTATAGGATGGGTGACCTCCCTTAGGATAGGTGGTTGGGTGACCTCCCGTAGGATAGGTAACCTCTGGATGGGTGATCTCTCTTCGGATGGCTAACCTCCCTAAGGATAGGTGACCTTTCGTAGGATGGGTGATCTCCCGTAGGATGGGTAACCTTTGGATGGGTGACCTCCCATAGGATGGGTAACCTCCCTTGGGTTGGGTGACCTCCCGTAGGATGGGTGACCTCCATTAGGATAGGTGACCTCCCGTAGGATGGGTAACCTTCCTAGGATGGAGGACCTCCCGTAGGATGGGTGACCTCCATTTGGATGGGTAACCTCCCATAGGATGGGTGACCTCCCGTAGGATGGGTGTCCTCCCTTGGATGGGTGACCTCCCGTAGGATGGGTAACCTCTCGTAGGATCATTAACCTCCATTTGGATGGGTAACCTCCCTAAGGATGGGTAACCTCCCTTAGGATATGTGACTTCCATTTGGATGGGTAACCTCACTAAGGATAGGTGACCTCTCGTAGGATATGTGACCTCCCTAAGGATGGGTAACCTCACTAAGGATAGGTGACCTCCATTTGGTTGGATGACCTCCCGTAGGATAGGTAACCTTTGGATGGGTGACCTCTCTTAGGATGGCTAACCTCACTTAGGATGGGTGACCTCCCTAAGGATGGGTAACCTACATTTGGATGGGTAACCTCCCTAGGATTGGTGACCTCCCTTAGGATGGATGTCTTTCCTAGGATGGGTAACCTCTTGATGGGTGTCCTATAGGATGGGTAACCTCTCTTAGGATGGGTAACCTCCCGTATGATGGGTAAATTTCCTTAGGATGGGCAACCTCCATTTGGATGGGTAACCTCCCTAGGATGGGTGACCTTTCTTAGGATGGAGGACCTCCCTTAGGATGGGTAACCTCCCTAGAATGGGTGACCTTCCATAGGATGGGTCTCCTCCCGTAGGATGGATAATATCCCATAGGATGGGTGACCTCCCTTAGGATAGGTAACCTCCGGTAGGATAGGTGACCTCCCTTAGGATGGGTAACCACCCGTAGGATGGGTGACCTCCATTAGGATGGGTGACCTTCATAGGATGGGTAACCTCTCGTAGGATATTTGACCTCCATTTGGATGGGTGACCTCTCATAGGATGGGTGACCTCCATTTGGTTGGGTGACCTCTGGATGGGTGACCTCTCTTATGATGGGTAAATTCCCTTAGGATGGGAAACCTCCCTTAGGATGGGTAACCTCCATTTGGTTGGATGACCTTCCGTAGGATAGGTAACCTCTGGATGGGTGATCTCCCATAGGATGGGTAATCTCCCTTAGGATGGGTAACCTCCGGTTGGATGGGTGACCTCCCTTAGGATGGGTGTTACCCATCCTAAGAGAGGTAACCCATCCTACGGTAGGTCACCCATCCTAAGCGAGGTCACACATCCTAAGGGAGATTTTCCATCCTACGGGATATCACCATCATACGTTAGGTTACCCTACCTACGGAAGATCACTACAGGTTATCCATCCTATGGGAGGTCAGCCATCCTACGGGAGGTCACCCATCCTAAGAGAGGTTACCCATCCTACGGGAGGTCACCCATCCTATAGGAGGTTACCTATAGGATGGGTGACCTCCATTTGGATGGGTAACCTCTCTTAGGATGGGTGACCTCCCGTAGGATGGATGTCTTCCCTAGGATGGATAACCTCCATTAGGATGGGTGACCTACCTAACCTCCCTAGGATGGGTGACCTCCATTTGGTTGGGTGACCTCCCGTAGGATGGGTGACCTCTATTTGGATGGGTAACCTCCCTAGGATGGGTGACATCCCTTAGGATGGAGGACCTCCCAAGGGAGGTCATCCTAAGTGAGGTTACCCATCCTAAGAGAGGTCACCCATCCAGAGGTCACCCAACCAAATGGAGGTCACCCATCCTAAGAGAGATAACCCATCCTACGGGAGGTCACCTATCCAAATGGAGGTTAATGATCCTACGAGAGGTTACCCATCCTACGGGAGGTCACCCATCCAAGGGAGGTTACCCATCCTATAGGATGGGTGACCTTCATAGAGGTGTGATACTAACCTTCCTAGGATGGGTGACCTACCTAAGGATGGGTGACCTCCTATAGGATGGGTGACCAACCTAAGTATGGGTAAACTCCCTTAGGATGGGTGACCTCCCGTAGGATGGATGTCTTCCCTAGGATGGCTAACCTCCCAAGGATGGGTAACCTCCATTTGGATGGGCGACCTCCCGTAGGATGGGTTACCTCCCTAGGATGGGTAACCTCCATTAGGATGGGTGACCTTCATAGGATGGGTAACCTCTCGTAGGATATGTGACCTCCCTAGAATGGGTGACCTCCCGTAGGATGGGTGACCTCCCTTAGGATGGATGTCTTCCCGTAGGATGGGTGACCTCCCTTAGGATGGGTGGCCTCCCTTAAGATGGGTGACCACCCTTAGGATGGGTAACCTTGATGGGTAACCTCCTTAGGATTGGTGACCTCCCATAGGTTGGGTGACCTCCCGTAGTATGGATAACCTCCCGTAGGATGGGTGACCTCCCGTAGGATAGGTAACCTACCTAGGATTGGTGACCTCCCTTAGGATGGAGGACCTCCCGTAGGATGGGTAACCTCCCTAGGATTGGTGACCTCCCATAGGTTGGGTGACCTCCCGTAGTATGGATAACCTCTGGATAGGTAACCTCCCTAGGATGGGTAACCTTCCTTTGGATGGGTGACCTCCGTACGATGGTTAACCTCCCTAGGATGGGTAACCTCCATTAGGATGGGTGACCTACCTAAGTATGGGTAACCTCCCTAGGATGGGTAACCTCTGGATGGGTGACCTCTCTTAGGGAGGTTACCCATCCAAATAGAGGTCACCAATCCTATAGGTGGTCACCCATCCTAGGGAGGTTACCCATCCTACGGGAGGTCACCCATCCAAGGGAGGACACCTCTATAGGTGGTCACCCATCCTTAGGGAGGTCACCCATTCTAGGGAGGTTACCCATCCAAATGGAGCTTACCCATCCTAAGGGAGGTCACCCATCCTAGGGAGGTTACCCATCCAAATGGAGGTCACCAATCCTATAGGTGGTCACCCATCCTAGGGAGGTTACCCATCCAAGGGAGGACACCCATTCTACGGGAGGTGACCCATCCTAAGGGAGGTCACCCATCCTAGGGAGCTTACCCATCCAAATGGACGTCACCCATCCTACGGGAGGTCACCCAACCAAATGGAGGTCACCCATCCTACGGGAGGTCACCCATCCTTAGGAGGTCACCCATCCTACGGGAGGTCACCTATCCTATAGGAGGTCACCCATCCTTAGGGAGGTCACCCATCATAGGAAGGTTATCCATCCTACGGGAGGTCACCCATCTTACGGAAGGTTATCCATCCTAATGGAGGTCACCCATCCTATGGGAGGTTACCCATCCTAAGAGATGTTACCCATCCTAAGGGAATTTACCCATCATACGGGAGGTTACCCATCCTATGAGAGGTTACCTATCCTTAGTGAGGTTACCCATCCTAGGTGAGGTTAGCCATCCTAAGAGAGGTTACCTATCCTTAGTGAGGTTACCCATCCTTAGAGGACCCATCCTTAGGGAGGTCACCTATCCTAAGGGAGGTTGCCCATCCTAAGGGAATTTACCCATCATACGGGAGGTTACCCATCCTAAGAGAGGTTACCTATCCATAGTGAGGTTACCCATCCTAAGTGAGGTTAGCGATCCTAAGAGAGGTTACCTATCCTTAGTGAGTTTACCCATCCTACGGGAGGTCACCCAACCAAATGGAGGTCACCCATCCTACGGGAGGTCATCCATCCTTAGGGAGGTTATCCATCCTACGGGAGGTCACCCATCCTAGGAAGGTTACCCATCCTACGGGAGGTCACCCATCCAAATGGAGGTCACCAATCCTATAGGTGGTCACCCATCCTAGGAAGGTTACCCATCCTACGGGCGGTCACCCAACCAAATGGAGGTCACCCATCCTATGGAGGTCACCCATCCAAATGGAGTGTCACATATCCTACGAGAGGTTACCCATCCTATGAAGGTCACCCATCCTAATGGAGGTTACCCATCCTAAGAGAGGTTATCCATCCTACGGGAGGTCACCCATCCTATAGGAGGTCACCCATCCTATAGGAGGTCACCCATCCTTAGGGAGGTCACATATCCTAAGAGAGGTTACCCATCCTACGGAGAGGTCACCCATCCTATAGGAGGTCACCCATCCTTAGGGAGGTCACCCATCCAAGGGAGGTCACCCATCCTAAGAGAGGTTACCCATCCTACGGGAGGTCAACCATCCTATAGGAGGTCACCCATCCTTAGGGAGGTCACCCATCTAAGGAAGGTCATCCTATGAAGGTCACCCATCCTAAGGGAGGTTGCCCTCACTAAGGATAGGTGACCTCTCGTAGGATGGGTAACCTCCCTTAGGATGGGTAACCTCCGGTTGGATGGGTGACCTCCATTTGGATGGGTAACCTCCGGTAGGATAGGTGACCTCCCTTAGGATGGGTAAACCTCCCGTAGGATGGGTGACCTCCATTAGGATGGATAACCTCCCGTAGGATGGGTGACTAGGATGGGTGACCACCTATAGGATTGGTGACCTCCCTTAGGATGGGTAACCTCCCCGTAGGATGGATGACCTCCATTAGGATGGATAACCTCCCGTAGGATGGGTGACCTCCCGTAGGATATGTGACCTCCATTTGGATGGGTGACCTCCCATAGGATGGGTGACCTCCATTTGGTTGGGTGGCCTCCCGTAGGATGGGTAACCTTCCTAGGATTGGTGACCACCCTTAGGATGGGTAACCTCCGGTAGGATAGGTGACCTCCCTTAGGATGGGTAACCTCCCGTAGGATGGTTGACCTCCATTAGGATGGATAATCTCCTGTAGGATGGATGACCTCTCGTAGGATGGGTAACCTCCCTTAGGATGGGTAACCGGAGGTCACATATCCTACGAGAGGTTACCCATCCTATGAAGGTCACCCATCTAATGGAGGTTACCCATCCTAGGGAAAACATCCATCCTAAAGGAGGTCACCAATCCTAGGGAGGTTACCTATCCTACGGGAGGTCACCCCATCCTACGGGAGGTTATCCATCCTAATGGAGGTCACCCATCCTACCGGAGGTTACCCATCCTAATGGAGGTCACCCATCTCCAAACCTCCAATAGGCCCATCTAGTTAGTGGGTGAAACCTTTAGCTACCAGACGGGCCAACTAGCGATCAATGGAGCCGTCAGCCCTGAACTTCACTGTGAACACCTCCTCCAACTCATGGGTCACCCTACAGTACATTGCCAAAAGGAGTCATCAAATGAAAGTTACCCATCCAAATGGAGGTTATCCATCCTTAGTGAGGTCACCCATCCTAGGGAGGTTACCCATACAAATGGAGGTTAATGATCCTATTGGTGGTCACCCATCCTAGGAAGGTTACCCATCCTACGGGAGGTCACACCAACCAAATGGAGGTCACCCATCCTATGGGAGGTCACCCATCCAAATGGAGGTCACATATCCTACGAGAGGTTATCCAACCATCCTAGGAAGGTTACCCATCCTACGGGAGGTTACCCATCCTACGGGAGGTCACCCATCCAAATGGAGGTTAATGATCCTACGAGAGGTCACCCATCCTAAGGGAGGTCACCCATCCTAGGGAGGTTACCCATCCAAATGGAGGTCACCATAGGTGTTCACCCATCCTAGGAAGGTTACCCATCCTACGGGAGGTCACCCAACCAAATGGAGTGTCCTCCCTTGGATGGGTGACCTCCCGTAGGATGGGTGACCTCCCATAGGATGGGTGTCCTCCCTTGGATGGGTGACCTCCCGTAGGATGGATGTCTTCCCTAGGATGGGTAACCTCCATTAGGATGGGTAACCTTCATAGGATGGATGTCTTCCCTAGGATGGGTAACCTCCCGTAGGATGGGTAACCTCCCTTAGGATGGGTAACCTCCATTTGGATGGGTAACCTCCCTAGGATGGGTGACCTCCCTTAGGATGGGTAACCTCCATTTGGATGGGTAACCTCTCTTAGGATGGCTAACCTCACTTAGGATGGGTAACCTCCCGTATGATGGGTAAATTCCCTTAGGATGGGCAACCTCCCTCCTACGGGATATCACCATCATACGTTAGGTTACCCTACCTACGGAAGATCACTACAGGTTATCCATCCTATGGGAGGTCAGCCATCCAAATGGAGGTCACATATCCTACGAGAGGTTACCCATCCTATGAAGGTCACACATCCTAATGGAGGTTACCCATCCTAGGGAAGACATCTATCCTACGGGAGGTCACCCATCCTAGGGAGGTTACCCATCCTATGGGAGGTTACCCATCCTAGGGAGGTTACCCATCCTAGGGAGGTTATCCATCATAATACACCCATCCTACGGGAGGTCACCCATCCTATGGGAGGTCACCCATCCTAGGGAGGTTACCTATCCAAATGGAGGTTACCCATCCTAAGCGAGGTCACCCATCCTACGGGAGGTTATCCATCCTAATACACCCATCCTACGGGAGGTCACCCATCCTAATGGAGATTACTCATCCGAGGGAAGACATCCATCCTATGATGGTCATCCATCCTAATGGAGGTCACCCATCCTAAGGGAGGTCACCCAACCAAATGGAGGTCACATATCCTACGAGAGGTTACCCATCCTACCGGAGGTTACCCATCCTAATGGAGCTTACCCATCCTAGGGAAGACATCCATCCAAGGGAGGTTACCCATCCAAATGGAGGTTACCCATCCTAAGGGAGGTCACTCATCCTACGGGAGGTTACCCATCCTAAGAGAGGTTACCCATCCTACGGGAGGTCACCCATTCTAGGGAGGTTACCCATCCTTAGGGAGGTCACATATCCTACAAGAGGTTACCCATCCTATAGAAGGTTACCCATCCTAATGGAGGTCACCCATCCAACCGGAGGTTACCCATCCTAAGGGAGGTTACCCATCCTACGAGAGGTCACCTATCCTTAGTGAGGTTAGCCATCCTAAGAGAGGTCACCTATCCTAGGGAGGTTACCCATCCTAAGGGAGGTCACCCATCCTATGGGAGATTACCCATCCTACGTGAGGTTACCCATCCTAAGCGAGGTCACCCATCCTAAGGGAGGTCATCCATCCTATGGGAGGTCACCCATCCTACGGGAGGTCATCCATTCTAGGGAGGTCACCCATCCTTAGGGAGGTTACCCATCCTACGGGAGGTCCTCCATCCTAAGGGAGGTCACCCATCCTACGAGAGGTCACCCATCCTATGGGAGATTACCCATCCTACGGGAGGTTATCCATCCTAAGCGAGGTCACCCATCCTAAGGGAAGTCACCCATCCTATGGGAGGTCATCCATCCTTAGGGAGGTCACCCATCCTATAGGTCACCCATCAAGAGGTTACCCATCCTATGGGAGGTAATAATTACGGTAGGTCATCCATTCTTACTGAGTTTACCCATCCTAAGAGAGGTCACCCATCCAGAGGTTACCCATCCTACGGAAGGTCACCTATCCTAAGGGAGGTCACCCATCCTAGGGAGGTCACCCATCCTATAGGAGGTTACCCATCCTAGGGAGGTCACCCATCCTATAGGAGGTTACCCATCCTAAGGGAGGTCACGCATCCTACGGAAGGTCACCCATTCTAGGGAGGTTACCCATCCTACGGGAGGTCCTCCATCCTATCCTATGAAGGTCACCCATCCTAATGGAGGTTACCCATCCTAGGGAAGACAACCATCCTACGGGAGGTTACCCATCCAAATGGAGGTCACATATCCTACGAGAGGTTACCCATCCTATGAAGGTCACCCATCCTAATGGAGGTTACCCATCCTACGGGAGGTCACCCATCCTAGAGAGGTTACCCATCCTACGGGAGGAGACCCGTCCTATGGGAGGTCACCAATCCTATAGGAGGTCACCCATTCTAGGGAGGTTACCCATCCAAGGGAGGACACCCATCCTACGAGAGGTCACACATCCTAGGGAGGACACCCATACTGAGATCATGTTTGGAAGAGTGTGATTGCACAGATTACCTATCCTAAGGGAGGTCACCCATCCTATGGAAGGTTACCCATCCAAATGGAGGTCACCAATCCTATAGGTGGTCACCCATCCTAGGGAGGTTACCCATCCAAATGGAGGTTAATGATCCTAAGAGAGGTTACCCATCCTAAGCGAGGTCACCCATCCTATGGGAGGTCACCCATCCTATGAGAGCTCACCCATTCTATGAAGGTCACCCATCCTAATGGAGGTCACCCATCCTACGAGAGGTCACCCATCCAGAGGTTATCTATACTACGGGAGGTCACCCAACCAAATGGAGGTCACCCATCCTACGGAAGGTCACCCATCCAAATGGAGGTCACATATCCTAAGGGAGTTTACCCATCCTACGGGAGGTCACCCATCCGGAGGTCACCCATCCTATGGGAGGTCACCCATCCTTAGGGTGGGTAAAGATGGGTGACCTCCCTTGGATGGGTGACCTCCCTAAGGATGGGTGACCTCCTATAGGATGGGTGACCTCTTGTAGGATGGGGGACCTCCTATAGGATGGGTAACCTCTCGTAGGATGGATAACCTCCATTTGGATAGGTAACCTCCCTAGGATGGGTGACCTCCCTTAGGATGGAGGACACCCATTCTAGGGAGGTCACCCATCCTATGGGAGGTCACCCATCCTAGGGAGGTTCCCTATCCAAATGGAGGTTACCCATCCTAAGGGAGGTCACCCATTCTACCGGAGGTTACCCATCCAAATGGAGGTTAATGATCCTAGGGAGGTTACCCATCCAAGGGAGGACACCCATCCTACGGAAGGTCACCCATCCTAGGATGGGTAACCTCCATCCTACGGGAGGTCACCTATCCTAAGGGAGGTCACCCATCCAGAGGTCACCCATCCTAGGGAGGTTACCCATCCCAATGGAGGTCACCAATCCTATAGGTGGTCACCCATCCTTAGGGAGGTTATCCATCCTATGGGAGGTTTACCTATCCTAAGGGAGGAGACCCATCCTATGGGAGGTCACCCATTCTAGGGAGGTTACCCATCCTACGGGAGGTCCTCCATCCTTAGGAAGGTCACCCATCCTAAGGGAGGTTGCCCACCCTTAGGGAGGTCACATATCCTACGAGAGGTTACCCATACTATGAAGGTCACCCATCCTAATGGAGGTTACCCATCCAACCGGAGGTTACCTATCCTAAGGGAGGTTACCCATCCTACGGGAGGTTACCCATCCTAAGAGAGGTCACCCATCCTTAGGGAGGTTATCCATCCTACGGGAGGTCACCTATCCTAAGGGAGGAGACCCATCCTATGGGAGGTCACCCATTCTAGGGAGGTTACCCATCCTACGGGAGGTCCTCCATCCTTAGAAAGGTCACCCATCCTAAGGGAGGTTGCCCATCCTAAGGGAATTTACCCATCATACGGTAGGTTACCCATCCTAAGAGAGGTTACCCATCCTACGGGAGGTCACCCATCCTACGGGAGGTCACCCATCCAAATGGAGGTCACCAATCCTACGGGAGGTCACCCATCCTATGAAGGTTACCTATCCTATGAAGGTCACCCATCCTAATGGAGGTCACCCATCCAAAGAGAGGTCACCCATCCTTAGGGAGGTCACATATCCTATGAGAGGTTACCCATCCTATGAAGGTCGGGAGGTCACCCAACCAAATGGAGGTCACCCATCCTACGGGAGGTCACCCATCCGTATGAAGGTCACCCATCCTAATCGAGGTTACCCATCCTAGGGAAGACATCCATCCTAATGGAGGTCACCCATCCTAAGGGAGGTCCTCCTTCCTAGGAAGGAGGTTACCCATCCTACGGGAGATCCTCCATCCTAAGGGAGGTCACCCATCCTAGGGAGGTTACCCATCCAAATGGAGGTCACCCATCCTATAGGAGGTCACCCATCCTACGGGAGGTCACCCATCCTAGGGAGGTTACCCATCCTAAGAAGGTCACCCATCCTTAGGGAGGTCACCCATCCTATGAAGGTCACCCATCCTAATGGAGGTTATCCATCCTACGGGAGGTCACCTATCCTAAGGGAGGAGACCCATCCTATGGAGGTCACCCATCCTACGGGAGGTTACCCATTGGTTGGGTGACCTCCCGTAGTATGGATAACCTCTGGATGGGTGACCTCTCGTAGGATGGGTGACCTCCATTAGGATGGGTGACCTTCATAGGATGGGTGACCTCTCGTAGGATGGGTGACCTCCCTTAGGATGGGTGACCTCGCTTAGGATGGGTAACCTCTCTTAGGATCATTAACCTCCATTTGAATGGGTAACCTCCCTAGGATGGGTGACCACCTATAGGATTGGTGACCTCCATTTGGATGGGTAACCTCCCATAGGATGGGTGACCTCCCTTAGGATAGGTAATCTGTGCAATCACACTCTTCCAAACATGATCTCAGTATGGGTGTCCTCCCTAGGATGTGTGACCTCTCGTAGGATGGGTGTCCTCCCTTGGATGGGTAACCTCCCTAAAATGGGTGACCTCCTATAGGATTGGTGACCTCCCATAGGATGGGTCTCCTCCCGTAGGATGGGTAACCTCTCTAGGATGGGTGACCTCCCGTAGGATGGGTAACCTCCATTAGGATAGGTGACCTTCATAGGATGGGTAACCTCTCATAGGATATGTAACCTCCGTTTGGATGGGTAACCTCCCGTAGGATGGATGTCTTCCCTAGGATGTGTAACCTCCATTAGGATGGGTGACCTTCATAGGATAGGATGGAGGCCTCCCGTAGGATGGGTAACCTCCCTAGAATGGGTGACCTTCCGTTGGATGGGTGACCTCCCTTAGGATGGGTAACCTCCTATAGGATGGGTGACCTCTCTAGGATGGGTAACCTCCTATAGGATGGGTGACCTCCCTAGGATGGGTAACCTCCTATAGGATGGGTGACCTCCCTAGGATGGGTGACCTCCCTTAGGATATGTGACCTTCCGTAGGATGGGTAACCTCTGGATGGGTGACCTCTCTTAGGATGGGTAAACTCAGTAAGAATGGGTGACCTACCGTAATTATTACCTCCCATAGGATGGGTAACCTCTTGATGGATGACCTATAGGATGGGTGACCTCCCTAAGGATGGATGACCTCCCAAAGGATCGGTGACCTCCCTTAGGATGGGTGACCTCGCTTAGGATGGGTAACCTCCCATAGGATGGGTAATCTCCCATAGGATGGGTGACCTCTCGTAGGATGGGTGACCTCCCTTAGGATGGAGGACCTCCCGTAGGATGGGTAACCTCCCTAAGGATGGGTGACCTCCCTAGAATGGGTGACCTCCCGTAGGATGGGTGACCTCCGGATGGGTGACCTCCCTTAGGATGGGTGACCTCGCTTAGGATGGGTAACCTCTCGTAGGATGGGTAATCTCCCATAGGATGGGTGACCTCCCTTAGGATGGGTAACCTCCCTAGGATAGATGACCTCTCTTAGGATGGCTAACCTCACTAAGGATAGGTGACCTCTCGTAGGATGGATAACCTCCCTTAGGATGGGTAACCTCCGGTTGGATGGGTTACCTCCATTAGGATGGGTAACCTCCTATAGGATGGGTAACCTCTCGTAGGATATGTGACCTCCCTAAGGATGGGTAACCTCCCTAGAATGGGTGACCTCCCGTAGGATGGGTAACCTCTCTTAGGATGGGTAACCTCCTGTAGGATGGGTGACCTCCCTTAGGATGGGTAACCTCCATTTGGATGGGTAACCTCCCTAGGATGGATGTCTTCCCTAGGATGGGTAACCTCCATTAGGATGGGTAACCTCCGGTAGGATGGGTGACCTTCATAGGATGGGTAACCTCTCGTAGGATATGTGACCTCCATTTGGATGGGTGACCTCCCTTAGGATGGGTGACCTCCATTAGGATGGGTGACCTTTATAGGATAGATATCTTCCCTAGGATGGGTAACCTCCATTAGGATGGGTGACCTCCCGTAGGATGGGTGTATTAGGATGGATAACATCCCGTAGAATGGGTGACCTCGCTTAGGATGGGTAACCTCCATTTGGATGGGTAACCTCCCTAGGATGGGTGACCTCCTATAGGATGGGTGACCTCCAGTAGGATGGGTGTATTAGAATGAATAACCTCCCATAGGATGGGTGACCTCGCTTAGGATGGGTAACCTCCCTAGGATGGGTGACCTCCCGTAGGATGGATGTCTTCCCTAGGATGGGTAACCTCCATTAGGATGGGTGACCTTCATAGGATGGGTAACCTCTCGTAGGATATGTGACCTCCATTTGGATGGCTGACCTCCCATAGGATGGATAACCTGTAGTGATCTTCCGTAGGTAGGGTAACCTAACGTATGATGGTGATATCCCGTAGGAGGGAGGTTGCCCATCCTAAGGGAATTTACCCATCATACGGGAGGTTACCCATCCTAAGTGAGGTTACCCATCCTAAGAGAGGTTACCCATCCAAATGGAGGTTACCCATCCTAAGGGAGGTCACCCATCCTAGGGAGGTTACCCATCCAAATGGAGGTTACCCATCCTAAGAGAGGTTACCCATCCTACGGGAGGTTACCCATCCTAGGGAAGACATCCATCCTATGAAGGTCACCCATCCTAATGGAGGTTACCCATCCTAGGGAAGACATCCATCCTACGGGAGGTCACCCATCCAAGGGAGGACACCCATCCTACGGGAGGTCACCCATCCAAGGAAGGACATTCCATTTGGTTGGGTGACCTCCCGTAGGATGGGTAACCTTCCTAGGATGGGTGACCACCTATAGGATTGGTGACCTCCATTTGGATGGATAACCTCCCTAGGATGGGTGACCTCCCTTAGGATGGGTGACCTCTCGTAGGATCATTAACCTCCATTTGGATGGGTGACCTCCCGTAGGATGGGTAACCTTCCTAGGATGGGTAACCTCCCGTAGGATGGGTAACCTCCCTAGGATGGTTGGGTAACCTCTCGTAGGATATGTGACCTCCATTTGGATGGGTGACCTCCTATAGGATGGGTGACCTCCATTTGGTTGGGTGACCTCCCGTAGGATGGGTAACCTTCCTAGGATCGGTGACCACCTATAGGATCATTAACCTCCATTTGGATGGGTAACCTCCCTAGGATGGGTGACCTCATTAAGGATGGGTAACCTCCATTTGGATGGGTAACCTCCATTTGCTGACTCCTTTTGGCAACGTGCTGTAGGGTGACCCATAGTTGGAGGAGGTATACACAGTGAAGTTCAGGGCTGACGGCTCCCTTGATCGCTAGTTGGCCTGTCTGGTAGCTAAAGGTTTCACCCACTAACTAGACGGGCCTATTGGAGGTTGGATGGGTGACCTCCATTAGGATGGGTAACCTCCGGTAGGATGGGTGACCTCCATTAGGATGGATAACCTCCCATAGGATGGGTGACCTCCCGTAGGATAGGTAACCTCCCTAGGATTGGTGACCTCCCTTAGGATGGATGTCTTCCCTAGGATGGGTAACCTCCATTAGGATGGGTGACCTTCATAGGATGGGTAACCTCTCGTAGGATATGTGACCTCCGGTTACCCATCCTAAGGGAGGTTACCCATCCTACGAGAGGTCACCCATCCTACGGGAGGTTATCCATCCTAATGGAGGTCAACCATCCTATGGGAGGTTACCCATCCTAAGGGAGGTCACCTATCCTACCGGAGGTTACCCATCCTAAGGGAGGTCACTCATCCTAGGAAGGTTACCCATCCTACGGGAGGTTACCCAACCAAATGGAGGTCACCCATCCTATGGGAGGTCACCCATCCAAATGGAGGTCACATATCCTACGGGAGGTCACCCATCCTACGGGAGGTTATCCATCCTAATGGAGGTCACCCATCCTAAGGGAGGTCACCAATCCTATAGGTGGTCACCCATCCTAGTCACCCATCCTACGGGAGGTTATCCATCCTAATGGAGGTCACCCATCCTACGGGAGGTTACCAATCCTAAGGGAGGTCACCTATCCTAACGGAGGTTACCCATCCTAATGGAGGTCACCCATCCAACCGGAGGTTACCCATCCTAAGGGAGGTTACCCATCCTACGAGAGGTCACCTATCCTTAGTGAGGGCAACCTCCCTTAGGATGGGTGACTTTCATAGGATGACCTCCCTTGGATGGGTTATCTTCCTAAGGATGGGTGACCTCCTATAGGATGGGTGACCTCCCTTAGGATGGGTAACCTCTCTTAGGATGGGTGACCTCCCTTGGATGGGTGACCTCCCTAAGGATGGGTGACCTCCTATAGGATGGGTGACCTCTCGTAGGATGGGTAACCTCTCTTAGGATATGTGACCTCCCTAAGGATGGGTGACCTCCTATAGGATGGGTGACCTTCTATAGGATGGGTGACCTCCCGTAGGATGGGTAACCTCTCTTAGGATGGGTAACCTCCATTAGGATGGGTGACCTTCATAGGATGGGTAACCTCTTGTAGGATATGTGACCTCCATTTGGATGGGTGACCTTCATAGGATGGGTAACCTCTCGTAGGATATGTGACCTCCCTAAGGATGGGTGACCTCCCGTAGGATGGGTGACCTCCATTTGGTTGGGTAACCTCCCGTAGAATGGGTAACCTTCCTAGGATGGGTGACCTCCCGTAGGATGGGTAACCTCCCTAAGGATGGGTGACGTCCCGTAGGATGGGTGACCTCCATTTGGTTGGGTGACCTCCCGTAGGATGGGTAACCTCACTAAGGATAGGTAACCTCTCTTAGGATGGCTAACCTCGCTTAGGATGGGTAACCTCACTAAGGATAGGTAACCTCTCTTAGGATGGGTAACCTCCCGTATGATGGGTAAATTCCCTTAGGATGGGCAACTTCCCTTAGGATGGGTGACCTCCCTAAGGATGGGTAACCTCACTAAGGATAGGTAACCTCTCTTAGGATGGCTAACCTCACTTAGGATGGGTAACCTCACTAAGGATAGGTAACCTCTCTTAGGATGGCTAACCTCCCGTATGATGGGTAAATTCCCTTAGGATGGGTAACCTCTCTTAGGATGGGTAACCTCCCGTAGGATGGGTGACCTCCATTAGGATGGATAACCTCCCGTAGGTTGGGTGACCTCCCGTAGGATTGTCACGACCCGCACCCAGAATTTGGGCATGAGTCGTGTGTACGTCCAGCCTACGCCGCAGCATCGGTGGTAGAACGCTGTCTAGGTCTCAACATAATATATATCCTGTCAATAGTCTCAAATCCATATGGAGGACAATGATAATAATCCACAGTTCTATAAATATACTCAATCACAAGCTATAAGAAATAATGGGCACGATGAGAATGGAAAAGAGTTCTATTATAAACCAACCACAATAAATCCAACTCAAGTCCTGGGTCTAGATGACCTCACAAAGTCACAAGATAATAAATATAACTCAGTCTCAGTCTAAAACAATAAATGCAGAAAAAGTATCTAAGAACAGGCAGGTAAGATCTCCTCTAGAATAGTCAACTCCTCTGGGATTTCCAGAGTGAAATCTCTCTCTAATCCTGGGCCGTAATGAGTGGGGCAAAAGTTCTCCAGGTCCTCTGAAAAATGTTATCCAGTCAGGATTGGAGCGAAGCACAAGCACTAACAGCAGTTTCATTAAGTTGACAAAAACTATAAACAGTGTAAGAAATACAAGATGAGAATAAATGCTGGAAATATAAAGTACTGGAGAAAATCAAATAGGCAATAGAATATCTAGCAATGAACAAAATACAGTGAATGCTAGAACAAGTAAATCTGAAATAAAGAATAGACATCTAGCTAAGTGTTTGAAATATCAGTTTATTATGTGATCGGCTTGGGACTAGATCAGGCTGGTTATATATGATTAACTATGATTCTTGTAGGTCAGGCTAACCATATGGTTAGCTATGATGCATGTAGTGGTCAGGCTAATCATATATAACAGCTATGAAGCATGTAAATGGTCAGGCCACACCCGACGTGAGAAGTGGGGTGAGCTATGATGCATGTAAATGGTTGGATATGATCACATAATCTACTAATAGTTCTCCATCCCCAGCTAGCACGATGGATTCCAATCATGACTCCTTATGATGGGAATCTAGGGTGCTAACCCGTGTATCCACAGTGTCGGAATCAAGTATGTAATACACTATAATTTATAGAAGTAATCAACAAAACGAAAACTGTCAGAGAATATACTCGCCTGTGGTCCTGAGGAAAGTGCGAGGGTCGATGTCCAAGATGAAATCACAGTCACCTAAAAATATCAAATATCCATATAAAAAAGTGTTTAAAAAAGGCTTACATGCATACCTAATTCTATGCTAGGTACAGGGTTATTTCTAGGTCTTTGGTGAGCTGTCTATGACATACTTAACTATACTAGTCATTGCCAACTATATTAACTACTGCTAGTATATACATAATTACTTGTAGAAATTTCCACACTACTAACCTTATCCACTCACACTGATACCTTGAACTAAAACTTCTCACTGAGACACTGGTTATACATATACACACACACTGGTTTACATAGTAATTACCTATACTCACACAGAAAAATACTTACACAGGTCACTATTAGTCCTAACCTAATGCACACACAGGAACTCACAGGTTTATACACACAATACAATTTCACATAGTATACACTCACTGCTCACTGACACATCTCCTAATGTCTGATACACAGAACACTATTTCACTGAGAATTTCTCAGGCAAATCTCACTCACACACAGGTATCTAATACCCTAAAATTCACACAGGTAGACACTTCTAACTAATACACAGTATCACACACTCACTAGTTACACTCACTGCACAAAATTAAACCTAACCCAATGCACACACACAGATATTCCAATACACAAACACAAATTCCTAACTGACACGCAGTTCAAACACACTGAAAATACACACACTCATAAACTAGCTACTGATACTAATTCCTAAACACACACTCAGTAACTCACTGAGGTATTAATGCACAGTTCACACTGCTCACAGAATTCTCATTACACAGTCACACATAGGTTGACTGATACACAACACTGCACACACTGATACACAACATTGTTCACTGAACTACCCTCAATACACAGTCTGAACAAGGACAGACACACACAGGTACATATAGCTCACACACACTGCTCATACTCTCATCAAGCACAGACACTGGTATACACTCTCAGGTATTCACACTGATTTCCCACTCAGGTACACAGGAATTACACGGTTATCTCACATTGCTCACACAGGGGTATTGCACCTAAAACACAGAGATACACTCACTCTCCTCACTGAGACACTGGTTCACACACAGTCTACACACACAGGTACTGGGTTCTAGGATACACACAGATACATACAGCTACACTGGCACCCACATTAATCACTGCTACTGCACACACACACAGGCAGACTTAACTAGCTACTGAACTACACATAACTTACTGCTACACATGGACACAGGAACTGAACTTCTCTGATACACTCACACAACTGCACAAAGCCTTAACACACCTATTCACACTGATTTCACACACACTGCTAGGCTCCCTGAGACACAGCTCACTCACAGTCACACATTCACACACAGGTATACATTGCTACACACAGAATACCCTTTTCCCCCAACTACTGCTACTGAACACTGAATACCAACACAACCCAAAAAACTCGACTCTACATAGGGACTCTAACACACACTCACTCATTAACTCCCAGGTTACACTCACTGAGAAAACTGATCACACACTCTCAACACATAGGTAAACACACTGATAACTTAATCCTATGCACACACACATCAACACATAGGTAAACACTATATTGTGACACAAGATACTAGGTTCTAGGATACACACTGGATACTCTACACAGTATCAGTTAAAGACACTGATATTGTAGGTATTCACTGAGACACTGCCACATGTATCCACACTGGTATTTTAAACACAGGGACACACCCTATACCCACACACAGTCTGAATACTGACACGACACAGGTTCACAGACAGGGAGACACTGCACACAGATACAGGTAGACACATTCTCAGGCACACTGTCACCTAGGATCACTAGATACACTCACCCACAGTATCAGGTATACTGAAACCTCACCTGGCTGTGCACAGGACCCCCAATGCACATAGCACACACAGTCCAACTCTAAAACCCGACTGCTCACACCCTTCAAACAACCAACACCACCAAATACGCATGCATATATGTGTGTATATATATATACCATACACTAAAATAGGTTATATTGAATAGATTAGAAAGTTATTCCCTTAGTAATCATTTCATCAAACATATGCTGTGCAGAAAAACAAATTTACATACAAACCCATAAATCCTCAAATCAAAACCCTAAAATCGAGTTCAACCCTACATATATGAGATGAAATCTGCCTACATATAAACCCCTAGGGTTAGGGTTCATGAAATTGGGGAAAACCAAACGTGGGTCACCCAAAACCCTAATTTCTCCTAGGTCTTCATGTAGGATCCCTAGAAATCAAGATCTAGACAATAGGGGGGTTTCCTAATGGGCATTAATAACAGAAAAATAGAAATAAAATGAATTAAAATTCGGATTTTTACCTAGGGAGATGGTTTCCCTATGAAGGTTCTTCTTCCCCAAGGTTCCTTGACCCAAGTTCCTTGTTTCCCTTTGCTTTGATGGAGGAAAATGGAATCCTAGGGTTTGATTCCAAATTTGGGGTGGGGGAAATGGCTTTTCTAATGGAGGCTAGGGTTTCATTCTTCATGAAGGAAAAAGGGTGGCTCCCTTTTATATTAAAAACTAGGTTAAGGTTTCAAATGCATAGCATTAGGTTAATCCCCCATGTTAGGTCAATAGAACCTTAATTAAGTACGGTTTAGTCATTCTAGGGTTTGAGGTTCAAACCTAAAATTGGAATTCTAGGGTTTCTCTAGAATTTGGTTTTCAAACCAGGGTTTAGTCATTAGGGTTAGTCATAATGACTTCTAGGATTTGACCTAAAACCAAACATTATTAACAACATATAATTAATTTATAAAACTCAGCAGATTAAATTAATACATAATTATTCAAATAGTGAAATTACATAAATGCCCTAATCTGGAAATGTGGTAGTGACAAGGATGGATAACCTTCCTATGATGGGTGACCTCCCTAAGGATGGGTGACCTCCTATAGGATGGGTGACCTCCCGTAGGATGGGTAACCTCCCTAAGGATGGGTGACCTCCCGTAGGATGGGTGACCTCCATTTGGTTGGGTGACCTCCCGTAGGATGGGTGACCTCCATTTGGATGTGTAACCTCCCTAGGATGGGTGACCTCCCTTAGGATGGGTGACCTCCCGTAGGATGGGTGTCCTCCCTTGGATGGGTAACCTCCCTAGGATGGGTGACCACCTATAGGAATGGTGACCTCCATTTGGATGGATAACCTTCCTAGGATGGGTGACCTCCCTTAGGATGGGTAACCTCCATTTGGATGGGTAACCTCCCTAGAATGGGTGACCTCCCGTAGGATGGATAACCTCCCTAAGGATGGGTGACCACCTATAGGGGTGTCCTCCCTTGGATGGGTGACCTCCCGTAGGATGGATAACCTCCCTAGGATGGGTGACCACCTATAGGATTGGTGACCTCCATTTGGATGGGTAACCTCCCTAAGAGAGGTCACCCATCCAGAGGTTACCCATCCTAGGGAGGTTACCCATACTTAGGTAGGTCACCCATCCTAATGGAGGTTACCCATCCTAGGGAGGTTAACCATCCTACGGAGGTCACCCATCCAAAGGAAGGTTACCCATCCTAGGGAGGTTACCTATCCAGAGGTTATCCATACTACGGGAGGTCACCCAACCTATGGGAGGTCACCAATCCTAGGGAGGTTACCCATCCTACGGGAGGTCCTCCATCCTAAGTGAGGTCACCAATCCTAGGGAGGTTACCTATCCTACGGGAGGTCACCCATCCTATGGGAGGTTATCCATACTACGGGAGGTCACCCAACCTATGGGAGGTCACCAATCCTAAGGAGGTTACCCATCAAGGTTACCCATCCTAAGGGAGGTCACCCATCCTAAGGGAGGCCACCCATCCTAACGGAGGTCACCCATCCTACTGGAGGACACCCATCCTAAGGGAGGTCACCCATCCTACGGGAGGTCACCCATTCTAGGGAGGTCACAAATCCTACGAGAGGTTACCCATCCTATGAAGGTCACTCATCCTAATGGAGGTTACCCATCCTAGGGAGGTTACCCATCCTACGGGAGGTCACCCATCCAAATGGAGGTTACCCATCCTAGGGAGGTTAGCCATCCTAGGGAAGACATCCATCCTACGGGAGGTCACCCATCCTAAGTGAGGTTACCCATACTTAGGTAGGTCACCCATCCTATAGGAGGTCACCCATCCTTAGGTAGGTCACCCATCCTAGGAAGGTTAGTATCACACCTCTATGAAGGTCACCCATCCTATAGGATAGGTAACCTCCCTTGGATGGGTGACCTCCCGTAGGATGGGTAACCTCTCGTACAATCATTAACCTCCATTTGGATAGGTGACCTACCATAGGATGGGTAACCTCTCTTAGGATGGGTGACCTCCATTTGGTTGGGTGACCTCTGGATGGGTGACCTCTCTTAGGATGGGTAACCTCACTTAGGATGACCTCCCTTTGGAGGTCCTCCATCCTAAGGGAGGTCACCCATCCTAGGGAGGTTACCTATCCAAATGGAGGTCACCCATCCTACGGGAGGTCACCCAACCAAATAGAGGACACCCATCCTAGGGAGGTTAGGTAGGTCACCCATCCTAATGGAGGTTACCCATCCTAGGGAAGACATCCATCAAACGGAAGGTCACCCATCCTAAGAGAGGTTACCCATCCAAATGGAGGTTAATTATCCTACGAGAGGTTACCCATCCTACGGGAGGTCACCCAACCAAATAGAGGTCACCCATCCTAGGGAGGTTACCCATCCAATGAAGGTCACCCATCCTAATGGAGGTTATCCATCCAAGGGAAGACATCCATCCTATGGGAGGTCACCCATCCTAGGGAGGTTACCCATCCTATGAAGACCAATCCTATAGGTGGTCACCCATCCTAGGGAGGTTACCCATCCAAATGGAGGTTAATGATCCTACGAGAGGTTACCCATCCTACGGGAGGTCACCCTTTCTAGGAAGGTTACCCATCCTACGGGAGGTCATCCTACGAGAGGTCACCCATCCTACGGGAGGTCACCCATCCTATAGGAGGTCACCCAACCAAATGGAGGTCACCCATCCTAGGGAAGACATCCATCCTAAGGGAGGTCACCTATCCTACCGGAGGTTACCCATCCAAATGGAGGTTAATGATCCTATGAGAGGTCACCCATCCAAATGGAGGTCTCATATCCTAAGGGAGTTTACCCATCCTACGGGAGGTCACCCATCCGGAGGTCACCCATCCTACGGGAGGTTACCCATCCTTAGGGAGGTCACCCATCCTAAGTGAGATTAGCCATCCTAAGAGAGGTCACCAATCCTAAGGAGGTTACCCATCCAAACGGAGGTTAATGATCCTACGAGAGGTTACCCATCCTATGGGAGGTCACCCATTCTAGGGAGGTTACCCATCCTACGGGAGGTCACCTATCCTAAGGGAGGTCACCCATCCTAGGGAGGTTACCCATCCAAATGGAGGTTACCCATCCTTAGGGAGGTCACCCATCCTAGGAAGGTTACCCATCCAAATGGAGGTCACCAATCCTATAGGTGGTCACCCATCCTAGGGAGGTTACCCATCCTACGGGAGGTCACCCATCCTACGGGAGGTCACCCATCCTATGGGAGGTCACCCATCCTAGGGAAGACATCCATCCTACGGGAGGTCACCTATCCTACCGGAGGTTACCCATCCTAATAGAGGTCACCCATCCAACCGGAGGTTACCCATCCTATGGGAGGTTACCAATCCTAGGAAGGTTACCCATCCTATAGGAGGTCACCTATCATTTGGATGGGTCCCTAAGTATGACTCCCTTAGGATCCCGTAGGATGGGTAACCTCCCTTAGGATGGGTAAATTTCCTAGGATGGGTAACCTCCCGTAGGATGCGTAACCTCCGGTACGATAGGTGACCTCCCGTAGGATGGATGTCTTCCCTAGGATGGGTAACCTCCCTTTGGATGGGTAACCTCCCGTAGGATGGGTGACCTCCATTAGGATGGGAGGTCACCCATCCTAAGAGATAACCTCTCGTAGGATATGTAACCTCCCTAGGATGGGTGATCTCCCGTAGGATGGATGTCTTCCCTAGGATGGGTAACCTCCATTAGGATGGGTGACCTCCGTAGGATGGATAACCTCTGGATGGGTGACCTCTCTAACGATGGCTAACCTCACTTAGGATGGGTGACCTCCCGTAGGATGGGTGACCTCCATCCCGTAGGATGGATGTCTTCCCTAGGATGGGTAACCTCTATTAGGATGGGTGACCTTTATAGGATGGGTAACCTCTCATAGGATATGTGACCTCCATTTGGATGGGTAACCTCCCGTAGGATGGATGTCTTCCCTAGGATGGGTAACCTCCATTAGGATAGGTGACCTTCATAGGATGGGTAACCTCCCATAGGATGGGTGACCTCCGGATGGGTGACCTCCCGTAGGATGGGTGACCTCTCGTAGGATGGGTGACCTCCCTTAGGATGGAGGACCTCTCGTAGGATGGGTGACCTCCATTAGGATGGATAACCTCCCGTAGGATGGGTGACCTCCCGTAGGATAGGTAACCTCCCTAGGATTGGTGACCTCCCTTAGGATGGAGGACCTCCCGTAGGATGGGTAAAGTCCCTAGGATTGGTGACCTCCCATAGGTTGGGTGACCTCTCGTAGTATGGATAACCTCTGGATTGGTGACCTCTCTAAGGATGGGTAATCTCCATAGGATAGGTGACCCATCCTATGAGAGGTTGATTGGGTGACCTCCCGTAGGATGGGTAACCTCCCTATAGGATTGGTGACCTCCATTTGGATGGGTAACCTCCCTAGAATTGGTGACCTCCCTTAGGATGAGTGACCTCTCGTAGGATCATTAACCTCCATTTGGATGGGTGACCTCCCGTAGGATGGGTCTCCTCCCGAAGGATGGGTAATCTCCCATAGGATGGGTGACCTCCCTTAGGATTGGTGACCTCCCATAGGTTGGGTGACCTCCCGTAGTATGGATAACCTCCCGTAGGATGGGTGACCTCCCATAGGATGGGTCTCCTCCCGTAGGATGGGTAAATTCCCTTAGGATGGGCAACCTCCCTTAGGATGGGTGACCTCCCTAAGGATGGGTAACCTCACTAAGGATAGGTAACCTCTCTTAGGATGGGTAACCTCCCGTATGATGGGTAAATTCCCTTAGGATGGGCAACCTCCCTTAGGATGGGTGACCTCCATTAGGATGGGTGACCTCCCTATATCCCATCATAAGGGAGGTCACCCATTCTAGTGAGGTTACCCATCCGAGGGAGGTCTCCTATCATTTGGATGGTTCCCTTAGTATGACTCCCTTAGGATCCCGTAGGATGGGTAACCTCCCTTAGGATTGGTGATCTCCATTTGGATGGGTAACCTCTCTTAGGATGGGTGACCTCCCGTAGGATGGTTAACCTCTCTTAGGATGGGTGACCTCCATTAGGATGGATAACCACCTATAGGATAGGTAACCTCTCTTAGGATGGCTAACCTCACTTAGGATGGGTAACCTCACTAAGGATGGGTAACCTCCATTAGGATGGGTGACCTTCATAGGATGGGTAACCTCCCGTAGGATGGGTGACCTCCGGATGGGTGACCTCTCGTAGGATGGGTGACCTCTCGTAGGATGGGTGACCTCCCTTAGGATGGAGGACCTCCCGTAGGATGGGTAACCTCCCTTAGGATAGAGGACCTCCCGTAGGATGGGTAACCTCCCTAGAATGGGTGACCTCCCATAGGATGGAGGACCTCCCGTAGGATGGGTAACCTCCCTTAGGATGGGTAACCTCCCGTAGGATGGGTGACCTCCCTTAGGATGGAGGACCTCCTGAAGGATGGGTAACCTCCCTTAGGATGGGTAACCTCTCGTAGGATGGGTGACCTCCATTAGGATGGGAGGTCACCCATCTTAAGAGATAACCTCTCGTAGGATATGTAACCTCCCTAGGATGGGTGACCTCCCGTAGGATGGATGTCTTCACTAGGATGGGTAACCTACATTAGGATGGGTGACCTCCGTAGGATGGATAACCTCTGGATGGGTGATCTCTCTTAGGATGGCTAACCTCACTTAGGATGGGTGACCTCCCGTAGGATGGGTGACCTCCATCCCGTAGGATGGATGTCTTCCCTAGGATGGGTAACCTCCATTAGGATGGGTGACCTTCATAGGATGGGTAACCTCTCGTAGGATATGTGACCTCCATTTGGATGGGTAACCTCCCGTAGGATGGATGTCTTCCCTAGGATGGGTAACCTCCATTAGGATGGGTGACCTTCATAGGATGGGTAACCTCCCGTAGGATGGGTGACCTCCGGATGGGTGACCTCCCGTAGGATGGGTGACCTCTCGTAGGATGGGTGACCTCCCTTAGGATGGAGGACCTCCCGTAGGATGGGTAACCTCCCGTAGGATGGGTAACCTCCCTTAGGATGGGTAACCTCCCGTAGGATGGGTGACCTCCATTAGGATGGATAACCTCCCGTAGGATGGGTGACCTCCCGTAAGATGGGTGACCTCCCTTAGGATGGAGGACTTCCCGTAGGATGGGTAACCTCCCTTAGGATGGGTAACCACCCGTAGGATGGGTGACCTCCATTAGGATGGATAACCTCTCGTAGGATGGGTGACCTCCCTTAGGATGGAGGACCTCCCGTAGGATGGGTAACCTCCCTTAGGATGGGTAACCTCCCGTCGGATGACCTCCCGTAGGATGGAGGTTACCCATCCTAGGATGGGTCTCCTCCCTTAGGATAGGTGAACCTCCCGTAGGATGGATAACCTCCCTAAGGATGGGTGACCACCTATAGGATTGGTGACCTCCATTTGGATGGATAACCTCCCTAGGATGGGTGACCTCTGGATGGGTGACCTCCCTTAGGATAGGTGACCTCCCGTAGGATGGAGGTTACCCATCCTAGGATGGGTGACCTCCCGTAGGATGGGTGTCCTCCCTTGGATGCGTAACCTCCCAAGGATCATTAACATCCATTTGGATGGGTAACCTCCGGTAGGATAGGTGACCTCCCGTAGGATGGGTGTCCTCCCTTGGATGGGTAATCTCCCTAGGATGGGTGAGCACCTATAGGATAGGTGACCTCCCTAAGGATGGGTAACCTCCCTAGGATGGGTGACCTCCATTAGGATGGGTGACCTCCCTTAGGATGGGTAACCTCCATTTGGATGGGTAACCTCCCTAGGATGGGTGACCTCCCATAGGATGGGTGACCTCCCGTATGATGGGTAACCTCCCTTGGATGGGTGACCTCCCGTAGGATGGGTAACCTTTCGTAGGATTATTAACCTCCATTTGGATGGGTAACCTCCCTAGGATGGGTGACCTCCCTTAGGATGGAGGACCTCCCGTAGGATGGGTGATATCCCATAGGATGGAGGACCTTCCGTAGGATGGGTGATATCCCATAGGATGGGTGATATCCCATAGGATGGGTGACCTCTCGTAGGATGGGTGACCTTCCTTAGGATGGAGGACCTCCCGTAGGATGGGTGATATCCCATAGGATGGAGGATCTCCCGTAGGATGGGTGATATCCCATAGGATGGGTGATATCCCATAGGATGGGTGACCTCTCATAGGATGGGTGACCTCCCTTAGGATGGAGGACCTCCCGTAGGATGGGACCCATCCTACGGGAGGTCCTCCATCCTAAGTGAGGTCACCCATCCTACGAGAGGTCACCCATCCTATGGGATATCACCCATCCTACGGGAGGTCCTCCATCCTATGGGATATCACCCATCCTACGGGAGGTCCTCCATCCTAAGGGAGGTCACCCATCCTAGGGAGGTTACCCATCCAAATGGAGGTTAATGATCCTACGAGAGGTTACCCATCCTACGGGAGGTCACCCATCCAAGGGAGGTTACCCATCCTACGGGAGGTCACCCATCCTATGGGAGGTCACCCATCCTATGGGAGGTCACCCATCCTAGGGAGGTTACCCATCCAAATGGAGGTTACCTATCCTAAGGGAGGTCACCCATCCTAATGGAGGTCACCCATCCTAGGGAGGTTACCCATCCTAAGGGAGGTCACCTATCCTATAGGTGGTCACCCATCCTAGGGAGGTTACCCATCCAAGGGAGGACACCCATCCTACGGGAGGTCACCTATCCTACCGGAGGTTATCCATCCAAATCGAGGTCATCCATCCTAAGGGAGGTCACCCATCCTAAGTGAGGTTAGCCATCCTAAGAGAGGTCACCCATCCAGAGGTTATCCATACTACGGGAGGTCACCCAACCAAATGGAGGTCACCCATCCTAGGGAGGTTACCCATCCTAAGGGGGATTAACCATCTTACGGGAGGTTATCCATCCTAAGCGAGGTCACCCATCCTACGGGAGGTTATCCATCCTAATGGAGGTCACCCATCCTACGGGCCTACGGAAGGTCACCCATCCAAATGGAGGTCACATATCCTATGAGAGGTTACCCATCCTATGAAGGTCATCCATCCTAATGGAGGTCACCCATCCTATGGGATGTCACCCATCCAAATGGAGGTCACATATCCTACGAGAGGTTACCCATCCTATGAAGGCCTTCCTAGGATGGGTGACCTCCCTAAGGATGGGTGACCTCCTATAGGATGGGTGACCTACCTAAGTATGGGTAACCTCTTTTAGGATGGGTGACCTTCCGTAGGATGGGTAACCACCCTTAGGATGGGTAACCTCCTATAGGATGGGTGACCTCCCTAGGATGGGTGACTTCCATTTAGATGGGTAACCTCCCTAAGGATGGGTGACCTACCTAAGTATGGGTAACTTCCATTAGGATGGGTAACCTCCGGTAGGATAGGTGACCTCCCTTAGGATGGGTAACCTCCCGTAGGATGGGTGACCACCCTTAGGATGGGTAACCTCCTATAGGATGGGTGACCTCCCTTAGGATGGGTGGCCTCCCTTACGATAGGTGACCTCCCGTAGGATGGGTAACCTCTGGATGGGTGACCTCTCTTCGGATGGGTAACCTCTCTACGGATGGGAGACCTCCCTATGGATGGCTGACCTCCCATAGGATGGATAACCTTCCTAGGATGGGTGACCTCCCTAAGGATGGGTGACCTCCTATAGGATGGGTGACCTACCTAAGTATGGGTAACCTCCCTTAGGATGGGTGACCTCTCGTAGGATATGTGACCTCCATTTGGATGGGTAACCTCCCGTAGGATGGATGTCTTCCCTAGGATGGGTAACCTCCATTAGGATGGGTGACCTCCGAATGGGTGACCTCCGGATGGGTGACCTCCCGTAGGATGGGTGACCTCTCGTAGGATGGGTGACCTCCCGTAGGATGGGACCCATCCTACGGGAGGTCCTCCATCCTAAGGGAGGTCACCCATCCTACGAGAGGTCACCCATCCTATGGGATATCACCCATCCTACTGGAGGTCCTCCATCCTATGGGATATCACCCATCCTACGGGAGGTCCTCCATCCTAAGGGAGGTCACCCATCCTAGGGAGGTTACCCATCCAAATGGAGGTTAATGATCCTACGAGAGGTTACCCATCCTACGGGAGGTCATCCATCCAAGGGAGGTTACCCATCCTACGGGAGGTCACCCATCCTATGGGAGGTCACCCATCCTATGGGAGGTCACCCATCCTAGGGAGGTTACCCATCCAAATAGAGGTTACCCATCCTAAGGGAGGTTACCCATCCTAATGGAGGTCACCCATCCTAGGGAGGTTACCCATCCTAAGGGAGGTCACCTATCCTATAGGTGGTCACCCATCCTAGGGAGGTTACCCATCCAAGGGAGGACACCCATCCTACGGGAGGTCACCTATCCTACCGGAGGTTACCCATCCAAATCGAGGTCATCCATCCTAAGGGAGGTCACCCATCCTAAGTGAGGTTAGCCATCCTAAGAGAGGTCACCCATCCAGAGGTTATCCATACTACGGGAGGTCACCCAACCAAATGGAGGTCACCCATCCTAGGGAGGTTACCCATCCTAAGGGAGGTCACCCATCCTATGGGGGATTACCCATCCTACGGGAGGTTACCCATCCTAAGCGAGGTCACCCATCCTACGGGAGGTTATCCATCCTAATGGAGGTCACCCATCCTACGGGCCTACGGGAGGTCACCCATCCAAATGGAGGTCACATATCCTACGAGAGGTTACCCATCCTATGAAGGTCACCCATCCTAATGGAGGTCACCCATCCTATGGGAGGTCACCCATCCAAATGGAGGTCACATTTCCTACGAGAGGTTACCCATCCTATGAAGGCCTTCCTAGGATGGGTGACCTCCCTAAGGATGGGTGACCTCCTATAGGATGGGTGACCTACCTAAGTATGGGTAACCTCTCTTAGGATGGGTGACCTTCCGTAGGATGGGTGACCACCCTTAGGATGGGTAACCTCCTATAGGATGGGTGACCTCCCTAGGATGGGTGACCTCCATTTAGATGGGTAACCTCCCTAAGGATGGGTGACCTCCTATAGGATGGGTGACCTACCTAAGTATGGGTAACCTCTATTAGGATGGGTAACCTCCGGTAGGATAGGTGACCTCCCTTAGGATGGGTAACCTCCCGTAGGATGGGTGACCACCCTTAGGATGGGTAACCTCCTATAGGATGGGTGACCTTCCTTAGGATGGGTGGCCTCCCTTACGATAGGTGACCTCTCGTAGGATGGGTAACCTCTGGATGGGTGACCTCTCTTCGGATGGGTAACCTCTCTACGGATGGGTGACCTCCCTATGGATGGCTGACCTCCCATAGGATGGATAACCTTCCTAGGATGGGTGACCTCCCTAAGGATGGGTGACCTCCTATAGGATGGGTGACCTACCTAAGTATGGGTAACCTCCCTTAGGATGGGTGACCTCTCGTAGGATATGTGACCTCCATTTGGATGGGTAACCTCCCGTAGGATGGATGTCTTCCCTAGGATGGGTAACCTCCATTAGGATGGGTGACCTCCGGATGGGTGACCTCCCGTAGGATGGGTGATCTCTCGTAGGATGGGTGACCTCCCTTAGGATGGAGGACCTCCCGTAGGATGGGTAACCTCCCTTAGGATGGGTGACCACCCTTAGGATGGGTGACCTCCTATATGATGGGTGACCTCCATTTGGTTGGGTAACCTCCTATAGGATGGGTGACCTCCCGTAGGATGGGTGACCTCCATTAGGATGGGTGACCTCCATTAGGATGGATGACCTCCTATAGGATAGGTAACCTCCCTAGGATGGGTGACCTCTGGATGGGTGACCTCCCTTAGGATGTCACCTATCCTACCGGAGGTTATCCATCCTAATGGAGGTTACCCATACTTAGGTAGGTCACCCATCCTATAGGAGGTCACCCATCCTTAAGGAGGTTACCCATCCAAATGGAGGTTACACATCCTAAGGGAGGTCACCCATCCTACGGAAGGTCACCCATCCTAAGAGAGGTTACCCATACTTAGGTAGGTCACCCATCCTATAGGAGGTCACCCATCCTTAGGGAGGTCACCCATCCTAGGAAGGTTATCCATCCTATGGGAGGTCAGCCATCCATAGGGACGTCACCCATCCTTAGAGAGGTTACCCATCCGAAGAGAAATCACCCATCCAGAGTGGGTGACCTCTCTAAGGATGGGTGACCTCCCATAGGATGGGTAACCTCCCTAAGGATGGGTGACCTCCCATAGGATGGGTAACCTCCCTTGGGATGGGTGACCTCTCGTAGGATGGGTAATCTTCCTAAGGGTGGTCACCCATCCTAAGGGAGGTCACCCATCCTAAGGGAGGTTACCCAAACTTAGGTAGGTCACCCATCCTATAGGAGGTTACCCATCCTAGGGAGGTCACCCATCCTATAGGAGGTTACCCATCCTAAGGGAGGTCACCCATCCTAAGAGAGGTTACCCATACTTAGGTAGGTCACCCATCCTATAGGAGGTCACCCATCCTTAGGGAGGTCACCCATCCTAGGAAGGTTATCCATCCTATGGGAGGTCAGCCATCCATAGGGAGGTCACCCCTCCTTAGAGAGGTTACCCATCCGAAGAGAGGTCACCCATCCAGAGTGGGTGACCTCCCTAAGGATGGGTGACCTCCCATAGGATGGGTAACCTCCCTTGGGATGGGTGACCTCTCGTAGGATGGGCAACCTTCCTTTGGATTGGTGACCTCCGTAGGATGGTTAACCTCCCTAGGATGGGTAACCTCCATTTGGATGGGTGACCTCCCGTAGGATGGATAACCTCCCTTATGATGGATAACCTCCGGTTGGATGGGTGACCTCCATTAGGATAGGTAACCTCCGGTAGGATAGGTGACCTCCCTTAGGATGGGTAACCTCCCGTAGGATGGGTGACCTCTAGGATGGGTGACCTTCCGTAGGATAGGTAACCTCCCTTGGATTGGTGACCTCCCTTAGGATGGATGTCTTCCCTAGGATGGGTAACCTCTATTAGGATGGGTGACCTTCATAGGATGGGTAACCTCTCATAGGATATGTGACCTCCATTTGGATGGATGACCTTCCGTAGGATGTGTGACCTCCATTTGGTTGGGTGACCTCCCGTAGGATAGGTAACCTCTGGATGGGTGACCTCTCTTAGGATGGCTAACCTCACTTAGGATGGGTGACCTCCCTAAGGATGGGTAACCTCCCGTAGGATGGGTGACCTCCGGATGGGTAAACTCCCTTAGGATATGTGACCTCCATTTGGATGGGTGACCTCCCGTAGGATGGGTGACCTCCATTTGGTTGGGTGACCTCCCGTAGTATGGATAACCTCTGGATAGGTGACCTCTCTTAGGATGGCTAACCTCACTTAGGATGGGTGACCTCCCATAGGATGGATAACCTCTCTAAGGATGGGTAATCTCCATAGGATAGGTGACCCATCCTATGGGAGGTCACCCATCCTAAGTGAGGTTAGCCATCCTAAGAGAGGTCACCCATCCAAGGGAGGACACCCATCCTAGGGAGGTCACCCATCCTATGGGAGGTCACCCATCCTAGGGAGGTTACCCATCCAAATGGAGGTTACCCATCCTAAGGGAGGTCACCCATTCTAGGGAGGTTACCCATCCAAATGGAGGTCACCAATCCTATAGGTGGTCACCCATCCTAGGAAGGTTACCCATCCTACGGGAGGTCACCCAACCAAATGGAGGTCACCCATCCTATGGGAGGTCACCCATCCAAATGGAGGTCATCTTCCAACCTTTTCAGAAAACCAGTTCACTGTGCGCCCCACCCCGTAAGTACTGTGTTGCCTACGCTTGCGCCCCAAAACGGTTGCTGACTTTGTACAAGTCATCCGGGCGCGCTACGGCAACACAGCCCTTACGGGATGGGGCGCGCAGTGAACTGGTTTTCTGAAAAGGTTGGAAGATCTGGCCAAAGAAGGTTATAGCCCTGTAAATTCAGATTTGGTGACCGAAACCTCCGCAATATCCCGATCGGGTACAGATTTTAGCATCGGTGCCTTTGGAGCTACCGACGGGTTTAGTACCAAACTCCCCGCTCTAAGCTTACTAACCTAAGAGTTACCCGAACAAACAATTACTGCCTTCTTGTATCCGACTTAACGCCCCATTTGTGTTAAGCATTTGCGTTAAGCAAACAATGGGTGACCTACCTAAGTATGGATAACCTCCCTTAGGATGGGTGACCTCCCGTAGGATGGGTGACCACCCTTAGGATGGGTAACCTCCTATAGGATGGGTGACCTCCCTTAGGATGGGTGGCCTCCCTTAGGATAGGTGACCTCCCGTAGGATGGGTAACCTCTGGATGGGTGACCTCTCTTCGGATGGGTAACCTCTCTAAGGATGGGTGACCTCCCTATGGATAGCTGACCTCCCATAGGATGGATAACCTTCCTAGGATGGGTGACCTCATATAGGATGGGTGACCTCCCTGATGGGTAACCTCACTAAGGATAGGTGACCTCTCATAGGATGGGTAACCTCCCTTAGGATGGGTAACCTCCGGTTGGATGGGTGACCTCCATTAGGATGGGTAACCTCCGGTAGGATATGTGACCTCCCTTAGGATGGGTAACCTCCCGTAGGATGGGTGACCTCCATTAGGATGGATAACTTCCCGTAGGATGGGTGACCTCCCGTAGGATATATAACCTCCCTAGGATTGGTGACCTCCCTTAGGATGGATGTCTTCCCTAGGATGGGTAACCTCCATTAGGATGGGTGACCTTCATAGGATGGGTAACCTCTCGTAGGATATGTGACCTCCATTTGGATGGGTGACCTCCCGTAGGATGGGTGACCTCCATTTGGTTGGGTGACCTCCCGTAGGATAGGTAACCTCTGGATGGGTGACCTCTCTTAGGATGGCTAACCTCACTTAGGATGGGTGACCTCCCTAAGGATGGGTAACCTCCCTCCGGATGGGTGACCTCCGGATGGGTGACCTCCCGTAGGATGGGTAAACTCCCTTAGGATATGTGACCTCCATTTGGATGGGTGACCTCCCGTAGGATGGGTGACCTCCATTTGGTTGGGTGACCTCCCGTAGTATGGATAACCTCTGGATGGGTGACCTCTCTTAGGATGGCTAACCTCACTTAGGATGGGTGACCTCCCATAGAATGGTAACCTCTCTTAGGATGGGTAATCTCCATAGGATAGGTGACCCATCCTATGAGAGGTTGACCATCCTATGAAGGTCACCCATCCTAAGGGAGGTTACCCATCCTAGGGAGAAGACCCATCCTATGGGAGGTCACCCATTCTAGGGAGGTTACCCAACCTACGGGAGGTCCTCCATCCTAAGGGAGGTCACCCATCCTAGGGAGGTTACCCATCCAAAGGGAGGTTAATGATCCTACGAGTGGTTAACCATCCTACGGGAGATCACCCATCCAAGGGAGGTCACCCATCCTACGTGAGGTTAGCCATCCTAAGAGAGGTCACCCATCCAGAGGTTACCCATCCTACGGGAGGACACCCAACCAAATGGAGGTCACCCATCCTACGGGAGGTCACCCATTCTAAGGAAGGTCACCCATCCAGAGCACCTATCCTACGGGAGGTCACCCATCCAGAGCACCCATCCTAAGGGAGGTCACCCATCCTACGGTAGGTCACCCATCCTAAGCGAGGTCACCCATCCTAGGGGAGGTTACCCATCCTATGGGAGGTCACCCATCCTAAGAGAGGTTACCCATCCTACGGGAGGTCACCCATCCTATAGGAGGTCACCTATCCTTAGGGAGGTCACCCATCCTAGGAAGGTTATCCATCCTATGGGAGGTCAGCCATCCATAGGGAGGTCACCATCCTACAGGAGCTCACCCATACTTAGGGAGGTCACCAATCCTGAGGGAGGTTACCCATCTTAGTGAGGTTACCAATCCTACGGGAGGTTACCCATCCTAAGAGAGGTTACCCATCCTTAGGGAGGTCACCCATCCTAAGCAAGGTTACCCATCCTAAGGGAGGTTACCCATACTAGGGGATATCACACATCATATGTTAGGTTACCCATCCTTAGGGAGGTTACCCATCCTAATGGAGGTCACCCATCCTACCAGAGGTTACCCATCCTAAGGGTAACCTAACGTATGATGGGTGATATCCCGTAGAATGGAAAACCTCCCTTAGGATGTGTGACCTCGCTTAGGATGGGTGACCTACCGTAGGATGGGTTACCTCTCTTAGGATGGGTAACCTCCCGTAGGATGGGTACCCTCCCTTAGGATGGGTAACCTCCCGTATGATGGGTAAATTCCCTTGGGATGGGCAACCACCCTAAGGATGGGTGACCTCCCTAAGGATAGGTAACCTCACTATGGATGGGTGACCTCCCAAAGGTTTTCACACGGGAGGTTACCCATCGTAGGTAGGTCACCCATCCTAAGGGAGGTTACCCATCCTACGAGAGGTCACCCATCCAAATGGAGGTTACCCATCCTAGGGAGTTTAACCATCCTACGGAGGTTACCCATCCAGAGGTTACCCATCCTATAGGATGGATGACCTCCCTTTCCTCCCACAGGATGGGTAACCTCCCTTAGGATTCGTGATATCCCGTAGGATAGTCACCCATCCTTGGATGGGTGACCACCCGTAGGATGGATAACCTCTCGTAGGATGGGTAACCTCCCTTAGGATGGAAAACCGCCCTTAGGATGTGTGACTTCCATTTGGATAGGGAGGTCACCCATCCCAAGGGAGGTCACCTATCCTACTGGAGGTAACCTAGGGAGGTTACCCATCCTAGATGGGGCCGTAGGATGGGTGACACCCATATAAAGGTAGGTTACCCATCCTAATGGAGGTCACACATCCTAGGGATGTCACCCATTTAATGGAGGTTACCCATCCTACGAGAGGTTACCCATCCTACGGGAGGTCACCCATCCAAGGAAGGACACCCATCCTACGAGATGTCACCCATCCTATGGGAGGTCACCTATCCTACGGGAGGTCACCCATCCTATAGGTCACCAATCCTACGAAAGGTTACCCATCCTATAGGTGGTCACCCATCCTAGGGAGGTTACCCATCCAAATGGAGGTTACCCTTCCTATGAGAGGTTACCCATCCTACGGGAGGTTACCCATCGGAGGACACCCATCCTACTGGAGGTCACACATCCAAAGGAGGACACCCATCCTACGGGAGGTCACCCGTCCTATGGGAGGTCACCCATTGTAAACTCCCTCGACCAGATTTCAGTATTTTAATATTATTTCTAGTTAATTAGAATTAGTGTAACTTTTTAAAAAATTTATTTATTAATATATTCTATTGATTGTGCACCTGTTGTTACACAATAAATTAGGGCACCACACTAGCTGTTAACCCTAAACTAATTTCACATCCCTGCCCTAGACTTGCTAGACTACATTTTCTGTATTTTTAGCAACTCCCAGAAATCTCGTTTTGTGCTTCGTTTTAGTCGCACAAATATCGTTACAAACGTACGTATTTAATTCCTATTTAATTTTCTGCTCTTTACCAACCTCTGTACCCTAGAGATTTGAGGACCAGTAGTCACCTGTTTTGCCCAACCAAAAATACGATAATATTCTACACTAATTGTATTACAATTATCGTATTGACACCGTAGAAAAATTATGACCCTAACTGTCCCTAAATAATTAGTGAACACCGTGCGCAGTATTTATTAAATAATAAATACGGTGACCCGTATCACCTGCAGAATCAGACCCTGACCCTGCCCAGGCTCATCCCCACAGCCCAGGACAATTCCCCAGTATTTTCCCTCAATTCTGTGAATTTTAGTAATTTCTAGAACCAGGTAATTTTCCAGACAAATTGCATAATTGTGCAAATTCCCAATTTTTGGACTTTTATGCAATTTATGAAAAGTCAAGGGTTTTCATGCAAAAATTCCCATGTGAGGTGGCAACACCTCATTGGTTATTGAATAGGTGGATTGGGACCCACAAAATATCAGATAATATCCTTAATTATCTGAATTAGATATTTTATTAATTGAATTACTAAAATACCCCTCACATTTCAATTAATACCCAACATGTCCTAAACCCTAATCCTATTTAAACACCCCCTCCCCCATTCCCGACCACTTCACACCGCCCCTCCGACCACCCTACGGCCACCGGACCGCCGCCTAACACCTCGCCCCTCCCCCGGCTACCTCCCCGTCCATCGCCACCCTCTCTGGCCACCGCCTCCGCCGCCCTGAACCGCTGCAGTATCATCCCGACCACCACCCCCTCAACCGACTCCACCACCCGACTACCCCCAGCGCCTCCCTCCGCCACCTTGAACCACCGCCACCACCACCACCTGCTTCGCCTCGCCATTCCCCGTCGAACCAACCCACCACCACCGCCCCACGACGCCTCCAGCCGCCGCCCTGACCTCCACAGAACCCCGACCCCTCTTCCCGACTGCACCACCACCCTCATCCCGACCGTCCCCCACCGCCCCTCCGGCAGCCTCCGACCTCCGCCACTGCCCCAGAACTGTTCGCCACCTCCTCCTCCACCACCCCGACAGCCTGCACCGCCGCCCCCGCCACCGCACGCGGCGCTGCAGCTGCCACAAGCCGCTGCTGCTGCTACTGCTAGCAGCTACTGCTGCTGTGGTTGCTCCTCCGGCCGGCCGCCGTCGACTCCGCCGCCGACCTCCCGCCGACGACTCGCCGTGGACCCCACCTGCCTGACCGGAACAGTACCCCCCCTCTGATGTACGTATGTGTATTATTTTATGTATACATGTGTGTATATGTATATATATATATATAAATGTATATATTTATATATATTAATATATATTAATATATACATGTTATTATATATAATTACTTATATATTATTAAATACTAAAATACTGTGTATACAGTACATATATGTATTTATAATTTCTACATTTTTCTTTTATATATATATGTTATTATTTATATATACATATATGTATATATGTATATATATATATATATCTATATATATATATGTATATTTATATATATTATCTAAATACTATTATATAAATAATATATATTAATATACTGTGTATTATACAGTATAAAATATATATATATTATATTTATTTACATCTTTTCTTTTCCTGTTTTCTTTATTATTATATATATTATATATATATATATGTATTAAATACATATATGTATATAGGTATTATTATATATATATATATAATACTATATATGTATATATGTATATATGCTTTTTATTTTTATTTTGCTATATATATGTGTATCATACTTTTATATATGAATACATATATAAAGTTATATATTTATGTATGTATATATTTATGTATGTATACTTATATTTATACATATATTTATATATGTATAATTAAGTATATATATAATATCTACTTATATTTTTGTTATATAAATATTTATATGAAATTTCATTTCTGTTTTTTCCTTACTTATATATATATATATATTTATATATATATATATAGTATGTATACTATATATATATCATATATATAACATATTTGTATATGTTATATAATTACTACTATAATATACTATGCATTCTGTTTCTTTTATTTATTTCTGCACTTTAAATTCCTGCACTTATTATATATGTATATATATATATCTATATATATATACATATTATCTATATATATATATATTGCTGGAAAATACAGCTTATATTTATATGTATATTTCTAATTCTTGCACTATCTTTAAATTCACTATATATAATATTATATATGACAGTGGTCACCTATAGACCCTGACAATAATTATATTATAAATACTATATATAACAGTGGTCACCTATAGACCCTGATATTAGTGCTGGATATTACAGCACTTATATTTATATTTAAAATTCCTGCAATATCATTTTTATTATTATCTATATATATATACTATATAGTACTATATAATACAGTACATAGATATATACGTATTTAATTTCTGCCTGTCATTTTAATTTATTTAATCAGTGGATACACCCTGATAATATTATTATATCATAATATTTATGACAGTGGAAATACCCTGCTATTATATAAATTTACATTCCTGCATTCTCTTTTCTGTATATATATGCTATATATATACTACTACTACATACTATATCTATAAGTATATATATATACTATATATCTATATATATGTGGGTGTGTATCCTATATATATTATACATAGGTAAATATATATACTTTTATATACCCTGATAATTCACGAACCTGTATATTTTTAACAGAGAATATCTCCAGCACAACCAGTGACCCCTGTCACAAGCAACTACAAACCTGACTGTGAGATCAGGTTACCAAACACTATCAGGGAGTAGGCAAGTATACCTTGCCAAGTACTGTTTAAATTCTCAATATTGTTATATGCTCTTATTTCTGTATTTCATATACCATGATTACCTAAGACTGCCTTGGGTACAGTCAGTTGATATGTTGACATCTAAAATAATATTACGGACTCTCCAACAATTATGAGAGTATCCTAATATTCTCCTAGACCCTATCACGGGAACACGCAACATGATTGCAATGCATATTGGGATGCGAGCTGCGTATTTGATTTGCTACCAATACGTGTGACCCGCATCACGGATTAGAATAATTTAGGAAATGTACGACTTGACATTTAGTTACATTGGGCGGGGAGAACGACTAAAATACGTATGGGACACCCACCTCTTTACCATGTGCCGCACTCGACGGAGTGATACGGATGATATAAATATGTATTCATGTGACCATTCTCATCGTAGATGGAAAATTGTATAGTGCCCTTGAACGGGGGCATATGTGGCATATACTAGCCTGTCACTACAGATTGGTGAATTACGTCAGCATATGTCTAGCCACACATTTCCCATACGTACTAGGTTGTCTCAAATTGCATTTCACATAGATGGTTAGCACCCTGTATTTATTTTATTCAGTAATTTCTATTCAGTATTTACACACATGGCATGTTGTTTTCCTGTATCTTGTTACGTCCCTCTGAGGACCTGGTTCCCTGCCAGGTTTAGCTGAGACATTCCACCCCATAGTACCTGGACCTGGACTGGAGTCTGGACATGCTCTTGAGATGGAGTTAGAGGAGATGCCGTCAGAGTCTACCTGAGTACACCTGGAGTTGGAGCTGCATATTTGAGGATGTTGTGCTAGTTTATCTTATTTCACTTCTGTTTACTTTTTGTAGTGGGATTGTTCCCACCTGACTTTATCTGGGTTGTATATGACATTTCAGATATAGCATCTTTATATTCAGCATTTTCCCTGTTATTCTTGTGGATGAGATAGATTTACCTGTATTTAGACTTGTAGTATTTTTAGGACAGCGTAGCACATCACTTCGGGTCCATTAAATTGGGTAATCCCTTAGTGACGTATCAGCTGGCCAGTGACACGTGGCCTAGTTCCGTATATTTTTGGGACTGGGGCGTGACACCCATCCTACGGGAGGTCACCATCCTATAGGTCACTAATCCTATGAGTGGTCACCCATCCTATAGGTGGTCACCCATCCTAAAGGAGGTTACCCATCCTACGGGAGGTTACCCATCCTAAGAGAGGTAACCCATCCTACGGTAGGTCACCCATCCTAAGCGAGGTCATACATCCTAAGGGAGGTTTTCCATCCTACGGGATATCACCCATCATACATTAGGTTACCCTTCCTACAGAAGATCACTACCTATATGATGGGTGACCTCTCTTATGATGGGTCACCTATAGGATGGGTGACCTCCCTTTGACCTCCCGTAGGATGGGTCACCTCTCTTAGGGATGGGAGGTCCCTAAGTATGAGTGACCTCCCGTTAGGTTACCCTTCCTACGGAAGATCACTACCTATATGATGGGTGACCTCTCCTATGATGGGTGACCTATAGGATGGATGACCTCCCTTTGACCTCCCGTAGGATGGGTGACCTCCATTTGGATGGGTGACCTCCTGTAGGATGGGTAACCTCCGGATGAATGACCTCTCTTAGGATGGGTAACCTCTCTTTGGATGGGTGACCTCCCTAAGGATGGGAAACCTCCCAAAGGATGGGTAACCTCTCTTAGGATGGGTAACCTCCGTAGGATGGGTGACCTTCCTTAGGATGGGTAACCTCTATTAGGATGGGTGACCTCCCTAAGGATGGGTGACCTCCCATAAGATGGGTAACCTCCCTTGGGATGGGTGACCTCTCGTAGGATCGTGATATCCTAGGATGGCTAACCTCCGTTTAGATGGTTAACCTCTCTTAGGATGGGTGACCACCCTAAGGACGGGTGACCTCCCATATGATGGGTAATCGCCCTTGAATGGGTGACGTCCCGTAGGATGGGTAACCTCCCTAGAATGGGTGACCTCCCGTAGGATGGGTGTCCTCCCTAGGATGGGTGACCTCCCTTAGGATGGGGGACCTTCATAGGATGGATAACCTCTCGTAGGATAGGTGACCTCCATTTGGATGGGTGACCTCCCGTAGGATGGATGACTTCTCTAAGGATGGCTAGCCTCACTTAGTATGGGTGACCTCCCTATAGTTCCCTAGGATGGGTGACCTCCCGTAGGATGAGTGACTTTCCGTAAGATGGGTGACCTCCTAAAGATGACCCGTAGGATGGGTGACTTCTCTTAGGATATCACCCATCCAAATGGAGGTCACCCATCCTACGGGAGGTCATCCATCCAAATGGGGGTCACCCATCCAACGAGAGGTTACCTATCCTATGAAGGTCACCCATCCCAAGGGTTGTTTCCAATCTTAGGGAGGACACCGATCCTACGGGAGGTCACCCATACTATGGAGGTTACCCATCCTACGGAAGGTGACCTATCCTAACGGAGGTCACGCATCCTACGTGAGGTCACCCATCCATAGGGTGGTTACCGATCCAAATGGAGGTCACCCATCCTACGAGAGGTTGCCCATCCAGAGGTAACCTATCCTACGGGAGGTCACCCAACCAAATGGAGGTCACCCATCCTACGGGAGATCACCCATCCAAATGGAGGTCACATATCCTACGAGAGGTTACCCATCCTATGAAGGTCACCCATCCTAATGGAGGTTACCCATCCTAGGGAAGACATCCATCCTAAGGGAGTTCACCAATCCTAGGGAGGTAACCTATCCTACGGGAGGTCACCCATCCTACGGGAGGTTATCCATCCTAATGGAGGACACCCATCCTACGTGAGGTCATCCATCCTACGGGAAGTCACCAATCCTAAGGGAGTTTACCCATCCTACGGGAGGTCACCCATAATTAGGGAGGTTACCCATCCTAGGGAGGTTACCCATCCAAGGATGGGTGACTATCCTATGGGATATCCCGGATCCTAAGGGAGGTTACCCATCCTACGGGAGGTCACCCATCCAAATGGAGGTTACCAATCCTAGGGAGGTTAACCATTCTATGGAGGTCACCCATCCAAAGGGAGGTTACCAATCCTACGAGAGGTCACCCATCCCAAGGAAGGTTACCCATCCTATGGGAGGTCACCCATCCTTAGGGAGGTCACCCATCATAATAGAGGTTATCCATCCTAAGGGTGGTCACCCATCCTACGGAGGTTACCCATCCTAAGAGAGGTTATCCATCCTATGGGAGGTTACTCATCCTTAGGGAGGTCACCCAACCTAAGTGAGGTTACCTATCCTAAGAGAGGTCACCCATCCTACGAGAGGTCACCCATCCTAAGAGAGGTTATCCATCCTAAGAGAAGTCACCCATCCGGAGGTTACCCATCCTATGGGAGGTTACCCATCCTACGGGAAGTATTATAGTCACCAATCCTAGGATGGGTAACCTCCCAAGGATAGATGACCTCCAGTAGGATGGGTAACCTCATCATAGGATGGGTAACCTCTCTTAGGATGGATAAACTTCCTAGGATGGGTAACCTCCATTAGAATGTGTGACCTTCATAGGAACCTCCCTTAGGATGGGTGACCTCCTTCTGGATGGGTGACCTCTCTTAGGATGGCTAACCTCACTTAGGATTGGTGACCACCCAAAGGATGGGTGACCCCCCATAGGATGGGTAACCTCTCTTAGGATGGGTAAACTCCATAGGATAGGTGACCTTCCTTTGGATGGGTTAGGATCGGTAAGTATAGGTGACATCCCATAGGTAACCCACCCTAAGGATGGGTGACCTCCCATATGATGGGTAACCTCTCTTAGGATGGGTAATCTCCATACGAGGATGGGTGACCTACCATACGATGGTCACGCATCTTACGTGAGGTCACCCATCCTAGGGAGGTTACCCGTAGGATGGGTGTCCTCCCTTGGGATGGGTGACCTCTCATAGGATGGGTAACCTTCCTTTGGATGGGTGACCTCCGTAGGATGGTTAACCTCCCTAGGATGGGTAACCCACATTAGAATGGGTAACCTCTCGTATGATGGGTGACCTCCCATTAGAATGGGTAACCTCTGTTAGGATGGGTGACCTCCCTATCCATATGGAAGTCACATATCTTAAGGGAGGTTTTCCATCCTAAGGGATGTTACCCATCCTACGAGAGGTTATCCATCCTACGGGAGGTCACCCATCCAAGGGAGGACACCCATCCCACGGGAGGTCACCCATCCAAGGGAGGACACCCATCTTACGGGAGGTCACCCATACTATGGAGGTTACCCATCCTATGGGAGGTCACCTATCCTAAGGGAGGTCACGCATCCTACGTGAGGTCACCTGTCACTACCACATTCCGAAAACAAGGGTATTTTTGACTTTTTATAAATATTAATATTATTGTAGTTACAATTAAATAATTGCATGATAGTATTTAAATTAAATAACTGTGTGATGTGTACTTTAAAATATTATATTATAGACAGTGTTCATTTGTGTTGTGATGGTAGACTTGACCTAGAAGCCAGTAGATGAGCACCTGTCGGAATTATGGAATTTTGAGGTAAATTGTTTTATTTAGAATTAAATTATTGGAGATTGTAATTAATTACCGTATTTTAATTAATTATTGCGCATTGTCTTTGCTTCGATATTTGGAGCGCTATCCTGACTTTTGTCTTCCAACAAATTTCACAATCTTGCCCTAGACATGTCCGCCTTCCATTCTGCTATTTTTGCAACTCATAATTATGCTCTCTGTGCATTATTTCTAGCCGCACAAAAGTCGTCGCGGACGTTTATTTAATAAATTCCTATTTTGTATCGTTGTGCGTTCCAATCGAAAATTGGAGGCAATCTTGACCTATTTTTCGTGCGGCCCAAATTAGGGTAATATTCTGTTCTGAGTCTTCTTCATTATTGGTATTGATGACCTTACCTGATTTTGGCCCCATGTACTCCTAATTAATTTTAGAACACAACTTGCATTTATTTCTAATTAAATTGAGGATACTATTTTAACCGATTCTGAAAATTCCAATTTAATTCCAGTGCCCTGCTAATTGAGCCCATACCAAACTTACGGCGCCCCCTGACCCTACAAAACACCGGATACCGAATCGCCCGCCAAATTTTCGTTATTTCATGTGTCTGTGCAAATACCCAAATTTAAGGGGGCTAATTTACAAATTTGTATTTTTGTGTCAACACCCAATTGTTTAAACCAATGAGGGAGCCTAATAATATTTAATTAGCCTCTCACACTCATTCCCACATGAAAATTTATTCATGACCAATCTGGACCACTCATTTAATTGGGTAAAATCCTCACCTTTTATTTACAAACCCTCTCCCCTATTTAATGTCACATCAAACCCTAATCCCTAGAAAACCTAGGTAACCCCACCCTCCTCAAGCCTCCACAACCGTAGCCCCCTCATTCTAAAATTTTTCTCCATTCTTTTCTTCTCCTCCTTCTTCCTTCTTCTTCTCTTTCCTTTCTTCTTCTCCTTCTTTATTTTTAATTTTTTGAAATAAAAGAAGGGGGGGAGGGAACACTGTTCACCCACCCCTTCACCTCTGTACCCGGCCGAGCCGATCACTCCGGCGGCCCCTGCCCACTCCGGCCTAGCCCCGAGCCTCTGCACCCCGACTCCTCTGTGCTCCGGCGGCCATAGCCACCTCATCCCGGCGGCCTGCGCACCGCAGTCCGGCGAGCAGCATCCGGCCGAGCCAACTCCGGCGCCGGCGCTCCACTGCCACCTCCATCTTCTCCATCCATCCATCCATCCATCCATCCTCTCTCCCTCCGGCGGCCAAGCCCGACCGCTGGCCTACTGCTCTTCCCTACTGTCCATCCATTTCCGGCCAGCTAGCCGACCCGCGGGCGCCCCACCTTGCTCCCTGCTCCTTTCCCGACGGCCCGCTGGCTGCTCCCCGACCATTCCCTGCTGTCCCCGACGGACCCCTCTGAACTCCGGCGACCCACTGATCAGCCTCCGACCGCCCGCCACTCCTCCAACTCCGGCGAGCGACCATCAATTCCTGCTCTCCGGCCTACCAACATCACCACCATCAAGTTCAGCCGACTCCTCCCGACTCCCTGCTGCATCCCCTCCCGCGGCCTGTTTCTCCGGCCGCCAGTGCATCCACCGCCACCAGTACGAGCCCCTCCTGCCGTACTCCGACGGCCAGCAAGCCCCCTGTGAGCCTCTTCTCTTCCCTTCCTTCTTCTTATACATATATATATATGTATATATATATATATACATACGTATATACGTGAGTATATATATAATATGTGTATATGTATAATAGTTATTTGTATAATGTTTAATACATGTATTAGTATAGTATGTATATATACCTTAGTATAATATAATGTGTATATGTATATAATTAATCTACTTAGTATATATTCTAGTACGTATTTTAGTACGTATATATAGTATATATAATTAATTTGGTATATGTATATATGCATATTTAGTATACTTAATATATTCTCAATATTTCTAATTGGTTTGTATGTATGTATATATATTGGTTTATTTTTATATAATATCTATTTAATAAAGTATATGCTAGTATAAATTTAATTTGGTGAATTAGTATGTACGTATTTAAATGATATATGTTGAATATTGTATTGTATTTTTCATATAGAAAATGTGTATTAAATATGTATTATTTTGGTATAATTATATATTGGTAAAATATATATTAATTTAATACATTTTGGTATAAATATGTGTACCTATATATATATGTATAAACATATTTTGGTATATGAATATATTTATATACATCTATTTAGTGTATATATATTGGTTTATTTTTATATAATATCTATTTAATAAAAAGTATATGCTAGTATAAATTTAATTTGGTGTATTAGTATTAGTATATTTAAATGATAATGTTGACTATATATATATATATTCTAAAATGTATTTTTGGCATATATATGAGTATACATATATAATGTTTAACTAGTATAAATCAAATATATATTTAAAAGGAATATATATATATATATATTGTAAATACATTTAATTTGGTGCATGTATAAAATATTGTAAGTATTAATAAGTGTAAGGTGTTTTACGTATCCCTACTAGATGATCCTAGTTGACTAGAGCCATACCTGGTACGGCCCTGAGTTCGATGTTTTTGATTGTGTGTTAGTGTAGCATCTGATACGAGTGTTATAATTTTGATCTGTTTATAGGACTGTTGGTTCATCCAGGGATACTCTGGAATAGGACATCAGTGATTACCAGCTAAGGACCCAAGGCGAGTACATTCTCTGACAGTTTTCATTGTTGATTACTTCTATAAATTGTAGTGTATTACATACTTGATTCCGACACTATGAATACACGGGTTAGCACCCTAGATCCCCATCATGAGGAGTCGTGATTGGAATCCACCGTGCTAGCTGGGGATGGGAAACTATTAGTAGATTATATGATCATATCCAAACTTATCATGCATCATAGCTCACCCCACTTCTCACGTCGGGTGCGGCCTGACCATCATCATGCTTTATAGCTGTTATATATGATTAGCCTGACCATTATCATGCATCATAGCTAACCATATGGTTAGCCTGACCTTCAAGAATCATAGCTAATCATATATAACCAGCCTGATCTAGTCCCAAGCCGATCACATAATAAACTAATATTTCAAACACTTAGTTAGATGTCTATTTTATTTCAGATTCACTTGTTCTAGCATTCACTGTTTATTGTTCATTGCTAGATGCTCTATTGCCTATTTCATTTTTCCTGTACTTCTCATTTTCAGCATATACTCTCATCTTGTATTTCTTACACTGTTTATAGTCTTTGTCAATTTAATAAAACTGCTGTTAGTGTATGTACTTTGCTCCTTCCTGACTGGAAAATATTTTTCTAGACTGTGACCTTAGTGGACTTGTTTCTGACACTTGGGGATTGGTTGTTATTGTTCACAAGTATGATTATTTTGTCATTAGACTTGTGTTGTATTCTGTTATTTCTTAAAATTCTTATCGTGCTGTAGTTGTGATTGAGTATGTTGTTCATTTTTATAGTGTTATCCGTGTCTCCTTATGGAGTTGGATACTAGTGTGAGATGGTTTAGATAGTACTTGACCTAGACAGCGTTCTACCGCCGATGCTGTGGCGTAGGCTGGACTTACCCACGCTCTCGTGCCCCTATACCGGGTGCGGGTCGTGACACGTTTTAGTGGTGGCCTATGCAGGTCAGACTTCGCAAGTTGTGCGATGTCGTGGTAGTGCGACGTATTAGTTATACTACCGCGTGCCTGCTATAGAATATAGGACATAGGATACTAGGATGAGAGAGGATACTCAATCATAATTTCTTTGAAAGATTTCCTGGGATGACCCCATGAGAATCTTATTATAATTTCCAATTTAATTCCTTCGCCCTTGTTTCAGTCCGTCCTCACTCGTTGATATTGAGTTTGATTCTTGTTGACCAGTTGTTAACTTTAATTTCTGGTATCGTTGTTGAGTTGAATTCATATTGAGATGAATTTTACGGACTAGAATTTATGGTATCATCTGATGACATATATTGATGAGGACAGTGAGAAAGGTAAAACGTCTACTTTGGATTATGGAACCTAGAGTTTATCGCAGCCATATTAGCTGTCGTGACGAGAACGTAGGAACCTAACTTGGATATACATACTTTAGTTATGAGATTTAGAGTTTCTCGCAGCCATACCGGTTGGCGTGGCGAGGATTCTAGATGACATGATTATAGAGTTGTATACCTTAGTTACGGAATCTGTCGTTTATCGCATCTATGCTTACTGGCGTGGCGAGGATTTTGTGTGTCATAATTTTTGACAGACGTGTATGATTATCAGGTTGTATCTTAAATTGGTTCTTAAAGTATCATCTCAAGACTTATTTATTTATGTTATTCCAGGACTTTGTTCCATCGCTTCTTTTCTTTACTAGCAGTAAAGATACCTTTCGTCCTTGATCCAGTTCCTTTTGAGCTTATTTTCTTTGAGAATTCCTTGTTAGTATGATAATTAGTGACTTGCAATTTTGGTTGTGTCTTGTATTAGTTTGACTGAGTGTGACTTGTGAGTTTGTAAGTGTTTTTTAGTTGGACATGGGAGCATTAGGCATTAATCTAGAGATACCAATAGCATGGTACCTTGTAGCAATAGTCCTATGATAGGTGTTATTATAGTTAGTATTGGCACTATAGATAGAGGAGAAAGAGTATCAGTGATGATGATCATTTGGAAGCAATAGTGCAAATAATTCGGGCAGTACAATTTTTGTACACAGTTGAGGTTGTAAATAATTGGTGTATTAGTGTGCACCTTGAATATTAGAGACTGTGAGTATTTATATGTATACTTGTGGATTCAATTTTATCGTTTGAAGAGTGGAATAAATTTCAATTTTTAAGAATTTTAAGGAGTTGAGGTTTTTATGTTATTAAAATGTTTGAGGATTCAATTTGATTCAATGAGCCTAGATAAACCTGTAAGGATTTTTGGAAGTGATTAAATTTTTGTTTCAGCTTCTGAACATCTGACTTTGAGGAAAGTATATGCATTTTACTTTAAATTATTCGAGGAGTTAGTTTTGAGGACCTTATTATGAGGATAAAATTTTATAATGGAAGAGATATAAATTAGTATATGAGTGAATGAGGTGCATGTGTAAGGATCTGTTGACTTGGGCATGATTGAGATGGCACCGCAAACAGACTTGGGTGTCCATTTAGAGCTGTATTAGGGAGAACAGTACTTAGTATGGTGTGTTACATTTGATATGCACTTGAGTGATAGGAATAACTAGTATCAGCGATTGCAGTAGGTAAGAAAGCTAGCAGTGAGTATGTTTCAAGTAGAACTGTGGTACTTAGAGGGATAGAGGTATCAGACCTTGGATGCATTATTAAACCATGGATATATTAAAGATTCTTGGTATCAGATTTAGGTATCAATAGGCAGGTGTATGCAATGAGGATGTAATCATGGATGTCTTGTGGACTAATGATTAGTTGATATGGGTATCAGTGTACAGAAATAGGAATTAGTTAGTGAATGTGCCAGAGTTAAGTGTATGTTAGAGATAGAAGATACTGCAGGAATATGTTAGTAGGTTCCTTTTTCCTCATGTTCTTTTTCGTCTTCTGATCGATTGATTCCCTAGTACTGTAGCTTGTATTCATGATTTTGTTAGAATATAGTTAGTAGTACACCCTGATGTAGAGACTGCAATACCATGACAAAAGACACCATGACCGTACATATTTCCTTAGGTTGCATGTTGTATGATTGTAGGAAGATTTTCTTAGACCATGATTATCGGGGTTTGACCATGACGAAGATTCATGAAGGAGTTATGACTTGACAAGAAAGGCAAGATGGTTAAAATTCGAGGATAACCATTGATTTAAATAGAGGGTTAAGAAATTAACATTTCATAATTGGTGGGTTATTAATTCCAGGAAGGTTATGACATGATTAAATTGGTTATAAAAAAAAAATTGGAAATTTTGGGAGATTATCAATATATTTATTTAATTACAAGTTATGAATTTTAGAATTTTATATGGGATGTTGCAATTAGAGAATCTTCAAGTATCGCATTGTTGAGTATTTTGAGGAAGAGAAAATCGAGAAATAAAATTTTGATGGATAAATGTTTAAATTTAAACTTTGTGGGACGAGATTTACATTTCTATATGTGCATTGATTAAAATCAAATTAGAGGAGTGGATATTAAATTCCGAGTATTGAATTATTAACTAAAACTTTCAAGGAAATTTTTGATAAAAATGGACTTTGATTTTATTTTGAGGATTTTTCAGGTTATGCAATAATTTCAGAATTTTTGAAAATTGTGGAAAGACATTGTGGATTATTACCTGATTTCATGGATGATAAATTTAAACTTTGAGGGAAATAATAATGTGAATGAATAAACACTACTATGAGGATTTTAAATTTCGAGGACGAAATTCTTTTAAGGAGGGTAGACTTGTCACTACCACATTCCGAAAACAAGGGTATTTTTGACTTTTTATAAATATTAATATTATTGTAGTTACAATTAAATAATTGCATGATAGTATTTAAATTAAATAACTGTGTAATGTGTACTTTAAAATATTATATTATAGACAGTGTTCATTTGTGTTGTGATGGTAGACTTGACCTAGAAGCCAGTAGATGAGCACCTGTCGGAATTATGGAATTTTGAGGTAAATTGTTTTATTTAGAATTAAATTATTGGAGATTGTAATTAATTACCGTATTTTAATTAATTATTGCGCATTGCCTTTGCTTCGATATTTGGAGCGCTATCCTGACTTTTGTCTTCCAACAAATTTCACAATCTTGCCCTAGACATGTCCGCCTTCCATTCTGCTATTTTTGCAACTCATAATTATGCTCTATGTGCATTATTTCTAGCCGCACAAAAGTCATCGCGGACGTTTATTTAATAAATTCCTATTTTGTATCGTTGTGCGTTCCAATCAAAAATTGGAGGCAATCTTGACCTATTTTTCATGCGGCCCAAATTAGGGTAATATTCTGTTCTGAGTCTTCTTCATTATTGGTATTGATGACCTTACCTGATTTTGGTCCCATGTACTCCTAATTAATTTTAGAACACAACTTGCATTTATTTCTAATTAAATTGAGGATACTATTTTAACCGATTCTGAAAATTCTAATTTAATTCCAGTGCCCTGCTAATTGAGCCCATACCAAACTTACGGCGCCCCCTGACCCTACAAAACACCGGATACCGAATCGCCCGCCAAATTTTCGTCATTTCATGTGTCTGTGCAAATACCCAAATTTTAGGGGGCTAATTTGCAAATTTGCATTTTTGTGTCAACACCCAATTGTTTAAATCAATGAGGGAGCCTAATAATATTTAATTAGCCTCTCACCCTCATTCCCACATGAAAATTTATTCATAACCAATCTGGACCACTCATTTAATTGGGTAAAATCCTCACCTTTCATTTACAAACCCTCTCCCCTATTTAATGTCACATCAAACCCTAATCCCTAGAAAACCTAGGTAACCCCACCCTCCTCAAGCCTCCACAACCGTAGCCCCCTCATCCTAAAAATTTTCTCCATTCTTTTCTTCTCCTCCTTCTTCCTTCTTCTTCTCTTTCCTTTCTTCTTCTCCTTCTTTATTTTTAATTTTTTAAAATAAAAGAAGGGGGGGGGAGGGAACACTGTTCACCCACCCCTTCACCTCTGTACCCGGCCGAGCCGATCACTCCGGCGGCCCCTGCCCACTCCGGCCTAGCCCCGAGCCTCTGTACCCCGACTCCTCTGTGCTCCGGCGGCCATAGCCACCTCATCCCGGCGGCCTGCGCACCGCAGTCCGGCGAGTAGCATCCGGCCGAGCCAACTCCGGCGCCGGCGCTCCACTGCCACCTCCATCTTCTCCATCCATCCATCCATCCATCCTCTCTCCCTCCGGCGGCCAAGCCCGACCGCTGGCCTGCTGCTCTTCCCTACTGTCCATCCATTTCCGGCCAGCTAGCCGACCCGCGGGCGCCCCACCTTGCTCCCTGCTCCTTTCCCGACGGCCCGCTGGCTGCTCCCCGACCATTCCCTGCTGTCCCCGACGGACCCCTCTGAACTCCGGCGACCCACTGATCAGCCTCCGACCGCCCGCCACTCCTCCAACTTCGGCGAGCGACCATCAATTCCTGCTCTCCGGCCTACCAACATCACCACCATCAAGTCCAGCCGACTCCTCCCGACTCCCTGCTGCATCCCCTCCCGCGGCCTGTTTCTCCGGCCGCCAGTGCATCCACCGCCACCAGTACGAGCCCCTCCTGCCGTACTCCGGCGGCCAGCAAGCCCCCTGTGAGCCTCTTCTCTTCCCTTCCTTCTTCTTATACATATATATATATGTATATATATATACATACGTATATACGTGAGTATATATATAATATGTGTATATGTATAATAGTTATTTGTATAATGTTTAATACATGTATTAGTATAGTATGTATATATACCTTAGTATAATATAATGTGTATATGTATATAATTAATCTACTTAGTATATATTCTAGTACGTATTTTAGTACGTATATATAGTATATATAATTAATTTGGTATATGTATATATGCATATTTAGTATACTTAATATATTCTCAATATTTCTAATTGGTTTGTATGTATGTATATATATTGGTTTATTTTTATATAATATCTATTTAATAAAGTATATGCTAGTATAAATTTAATTTGGTGAATTAGTATGTACGTATTTAAATGATATATGTTGAATATTGTATTATATTTTTCATATAGAAAATGTGTATTAAATATGTATTATTTTGGTATAATTATATATTGGTAAAATATATATTAATTTAATACATTTTGGTATAAATATGTGTACCTATATATATATGTATAAACATATTTTGGTATATGAATATATTTATATACATCTATTTAGTGTATATATATTGGTTTATTTTTATATAATATCTATTTAATAAAAAGTATATGCTAGTATAAATTTAATTTGGTGTATTAGTATTAGTATTAGTATATTTAAATGATAATGTTGACTATATATATATATATTCTAAAATATATTTTTGGCATATATATGAGTATACATATATAATGTTCAACTAGTATAAATCAAATATGTATTTAAAAGGAATATATATATATATTGTAAATACATTTAATTTGGTGCATGTATAAAATATTGTAAGTATTAATAAGTGTAAGGTGTTTTACGTATCCCTACTAGATGATCCTAGTTGACTAGAGCCATACCTGGCACGGCCCTGAGTTCGATGTTTTTGATTGTGTGTTAGTGTAGCATCTGATACGAGTGTTATAATTTTGATCTGTTTATTGGACTGTTGGTTCATCCAGGGATACTCTGGAACAGGACATCAGTGATTACCAGCTAAGGACCCAAGGCGAGTACATTCTCTGACAGTTTTCATTGTTGATTACTTCTATAAATTGTAGTGTATTACATACTTGATTCCGACACTATGGATACACGGGTTAGCACCCTAGATCCCCATCATGAGGAGTCGTGATTGGAATCCACCGTGCTAGCTGGGGATGGGGAACTATTAGTAGATTATGTGATCATATCCAAACTTATCATGCATCATAGCTCACCCCACTTCTCACGTCGGGTGTGGCCTGACCATCATCATGCTTCATAGCTGTTATATATGATTAGCCTGACCATTATCATGCATCATAGCTAACCATATGGTTAGCCTGACCTTCAAGAATCATAGCTAATCATATATAACCAGCCTGATCTAGTCCCAAGCCGATCACATAATAAACTAATATTTCAAACACTTAGTTAGATGTCTATTTTATTTCAGATTCACTTGTTCTAGCATTCACTGTTTATTGTTCATTGCTAGATGCTCTATTGCCTATTTTATTTCTCTTGTACTTCTCATTTTCAGCATATACTCTCATCTTGTATTTCTTACACTGTTTATAGTCTTTGTCAATATAATGAAACTGCTGTTAGTGTATGTACTTTGCTCCTTCCTGACTGGAAAATATTTTTCCCGACTGTGACCTTTGTGGACTTGTTTCTGACACTTGGGGATTGGTTGTTACTGTTCACAGGTATGATTATTTTGTCATTAGACTTGTGTTGTATTCTGTTATTTCTTCAAATTCTTATCGTGCTGTAGTGGTGATTGAGTATGTTGTTCATTTTTATAGTATTATCCGTGTCTCCTTATGGAGTTGGATACTAGTGTGAGATGGTTTAGATAGTACTTGACCTAGATAGCGTTCTACCGCCGATGCTGCGGCGTAGGCTGGACGAACCCACGCTCTCGTGCCCCTATACCGGGTGCGGGTCGTGACATCACCTATCCTAGGGAGGTTACCGATCCAAATGGAGGTCACCCATCCTACGAGAGGTTGCCCATCCTAAGGGATGTTAACCATTCTAGGTAGGTTACCCATCCTATAGGTCACCCATCCTAAGAGAGGTTACCCATTCTAAGTGAGGTCACCCATCCTGACGGCGACTGCGGGGTGCATCAACCTCACTTAGAATGGGTGACCACCCTAAGGATGGGTGACCTCCCATAGGATGGGTAACCTCTCTTGGGATGGGTAACCTCCATAGGATAGGTGACCTTCCTTTGGATGGGTAACCTCTCTTAGGATGGGTAACCTCCTATAGGATGGGTAACCTCCCCAAGGATGGGTAACCTATAGGATGGGTGACCTCTCGTAGGATGGGTGACCCCCCTAGCCCATCCTAAGAGAGGTTATCCATCCTTAGAGAGGTCACCCATCCTAAGAGAGATTATCCATCCTAAGAGAGGTCACTCATCCGGAGGTTACCCATCCTACGGGAGGTCACCCATCCTACGAGAGGTCAGCCATCCAACGAGAGGTTACCCATCCTAGGGAGGTTACCCATCCTAAGCGAGGTTACCCATCCTAGGGAGGTTACCTATCCTATAGGTCACCTATCCTATGGGAGATCACCCATCCTTAGGGAGGTCACCCATCCTATAGGTCACCCATCCTACGGGAGGTTACCTATCCTATAGGATATCACCCATCCTACGGGAGGTTATCCATCCCAATGGAGGACACCCATCCCAAGGGAGGTCACCCAAGGATAGTATGGAGGACGTCACGCATCCAAATGTGAGGTCACCCATCCTTAGGAAGTCTTGTTCAAAGGATGGAGGTCACCCATCCTACGGGAGGTTACCTATCCTATAGGATATCACCCATCCTACGGGAGGTTACCCATCCCAAGGGAGGACACCCATCCTACGGAAGGTCACCCAAGGATAGTATGGAGGACGTCACGCATCCAAATGGGAGGTCACCCATCCTTAGGAAGTCTTGTTCAAAGGATGGAGGTCACCCATCATCCTAGGATGGGTAACCTCCCTAGGGATGGGTCCTACCTAGGATGGGTAAACTCCCGTAGGATGGGTGACCTCCCTTAGGATGTGTAACCTCCCGAAGGATGGGTGACCTCCATTTGGATGGGTGACCTCCCATAGGATGGGTCGACATGGACTATAGGATGATTTCCATTCCCTATGCCTCAAACGACCAAGATGCTACCATAGAGTATAGGAACTCGAATGGCTGGTGGATGAAGTCCGCGTGGATTTGGATTAATTTTTAGTTTCTTGCGTAATCGACAACATCTTCTACCATTGTCGGCCAATAGTGGCCCATTCTCCGAAGAGAGGTCACCCATCCCTCCATTTGGTTGGGTGACCTATCGTACGGGAGGTCACCCATACTTAGGGAGGTCACCCATCCAAATGAAGGTTATCCATCCTACGAGAGGTTACCCATCCTAGGGAGGACACCCATCCTACGGGAGGTCACCCATCCTTAGGGAGGTGACCTATAGGATCATTAAGGATGGGTAACCTCCCTAAGGATGGGTAACCTCCCATAGGATAGGTAACCTCTCATAGGATGGGTGTCCTCCCTAGGATGGGTGACCTGCCTATGGATGGGTTACCTCCCATTGGATGGCTATACTCCATAGTATGGGTGACCTCCTGTAGGATGGGTAACCTCCGGATGGGTGACTTCTCTTAGGATGGTTGACCTCCCTAAAGATGGGTGACCTCCCATAGGATGGGTGACCTCCCAAAGGATGGGTGACCTATACGATGGGTGACCTATAGGATGGGTGACCTCTCGTAGGTTGGGTGACCTCCCTAGGATGGGGAATCTTCCATAAGATGGATGACCTATAGGATGGCTAGGGAGGTTACCTATCCTATAGGTCACCCATACTATGGGAGGTCACCCATCCTTAGGGAGGTCACCCATCCTAAGAGAGGTTACCCATCCAAAGGAAGGTCACCTATCCTATGGAGGTTACCCATCCTAAGAGAGGTTACCCATCCTATGGGAGGTCACCCATCCTTAGGGAGGTCACCCATCCTAAGAGAGGTTACCCATCCAAAGGAAGGTCATCCTAAGAGAGGTCACACATATTTCGATTAGAATCAATGATCCAAACCCGTTTTCATTATGGCTTCTATGATAAAAATAGGGTATCCTCCCATAGGATGGGTGACCTCTCTTAGGATTGGTCCTACCTAGGATGGGTAAACTCCTGTAGGATGGGTGACCTCTCGTAGGATTGGTGACCTATAGGATGGGTGACCTCCCGTAGGATGGGGGACCTCCATTAGGATGGGTAAACTCCCTAGACTAAAGTGATCGGTGACTTCCCTAAGGATGGGTGACTTCCCGTAGGATGGGTGACCTCCCTTAGGATGGGTAACCTCCGGTAGGATGGGTGACCTCCATTAGGATTGGTAACCTCCCGTAGGATGGGTGACCTCTCGTAGGATGGGTAACCTCCCTTTGGATGGGTGACCTCCGTAGGATGGTTAACCTCCCTAGGATGGGTAACCTCAATTATGATGGGCGACCTCCCATTAGAATGGGTAACCTCTATTATGATGGGTGACCTCCCTATCCAAATGGAAGTCGCACATCCTAAGGGAGGTTTTCCATCCTAAGGGAGTTTACCAATCCTACGAGAGGTTAACCATCCTACGGGAGGTCACCCATCTAAGGGAGGACACCCATCCTATGGGAGGTCACCCATCCAAAGGAGGACACCCATCCTACGGGAGGTCACCCATACTATGGAGGTTACCCATCCTACGGGAGGTCACCTATCCTAATGGAGGTCACGCATCCTACGTGAGGTCACCTATCCTAGGGAGGTCACCCATCCTACCAGAGGTTACCCATCCAAGGGAGGATACCTATCCTACGGGAGGTCACACATCCTAAGAGAGGTTACCCATCCTACGAGAGGTCACCCATCCTATGAGAGGTCACCCATCCTAGGGAGGTCACCCATCCTACGAGAGGTCACCCATCCTATAGGTCACCCATCCAAATGAAGGTTATCTATCCTACGAGAGGTTACCTATCCTAGGGAGGCCACCCATCCTACGGGAGGCCACCCATCCTTAGGGAGGTGACCTATAGGATCATTAAGGATGGGTAACCTCCCTAAGGATGGGTAACCTCCCGTAGGATAGGTAACCTCTCATAGGATGGGTGTCCTCCCTAGGATGGGTAACCTCCATAGGATGGGTGACCTGCTTATGGATGGGTTACCTCCCATTGGATGGCTAACCTCCATAGTATGGGTGACCTCCCGTAGGATGGATAACCTCCGGATGGGTGACTTCTTTTAGGATGGGTAGCCTCTCTTAGGATGGGTGACCTCCCTAAAGATGGGTGACCTCCCATAGGATGGGTGACCTCTGGTAGGATGGGTGACCTCCCTCGGATGGGTAACCTTCCATAAGATGGATGAACTATAGGATGGCTAGCGAGGTTACCTATCCTATAGGTCACCCATCCTATGGGAGGTCACCCTTCCTTAGAGAGGTCACCCATCCTAAGAGAGGTTACCCATCCAAAGAAAGGTCACCTATCCTATGGAGGTTACCCATCCTAAGAGAGTTTACCCATCCTATGGGAGGTCACCCATCCTTAGGGAGGTCACCCATCCTAAGAGAGGGTACCCATCCAAAGGAAGGTCATCCTAAGAGAGGTCACCCATCCTATAGGTCACCCATCCTATGGGAGGTCACCCATCCTATGGGAGGTCACCCATCCTAAGAGAGGTTACCCATCCTAAGAGAAGTCACCTATCCGGAGGTTACCCATCCAATGGGAGATCACCCATCCAAATGGAGGTCACCCATCCTACGGGAGGTCATCCATCCAAATGGGGGTCACCGATCCTACGAGTGGTTACCTATCCTATGAAGGTCACCCATCCCAAGGGTGGTTACCCATCTTAGGGAGGACACCCATCCTACGAGAGGTTACCCATCCTAAGAGAGGTAACCCATCCTACGGTAGGTCACCCATCCTAAGCGAGGTCACACATCCTAGGAAGATAGGTAAATTGCCTTAGGATGGACAACCTCCCTTAGGATGGGTGACCTCCCTAAGGATAGGTAACCTCACTAAGGATAGGTGACCTCCCGTAGGATGGGTAACCTCCCTTCGGATGGGTGACTATCCTATAGGATATCACGGATCCTAAGGGAGGTTACCCATCCTACGGGAGGTTATCCAACCAAATAGAGGTCACCCATCCTACGGGAGGTCACCCATCCAAATGGTGGTCACCTATCCTATGAGAGGTTACTCATCCTATGAAGGTCAACATTCTAATGGAGGTTACCCATCCTAGGGAAGACATCCATCATACGGGAGGTCACCCATCCTAGGGAGGTTACCCATCCTACGGGAGGTCACCCATCCTACCGGAGGTCACCCATCCTAAGGGAGGTCACCTATCCTACGGGAGGTCACTCATCCAAATGGAGGTCACATATCCTACGAGAGATTATCCATCCAATGAAGGTCACCCATCCTTATGGAGGTTACCCATCCTAGGGAAGACATCCATCCTACGGGAGGTCACCAATCCTAGGGAGGTTACCCATCAAACGGGAGGTCACCCATCCTACGGGAGGTTACCCATCCTAATGGAGGTCACCCATCCTACCGGAGGTTACCCATCCTAAGGGAGGTTACCCATCCTACGGGAGGTCACCTATCCTTAGTGAGGTTACCCATCCTTAGGGAGGTCACCCATCCTAAGGGAGGTTGCCCATCCTAAGAAAATTTACCCATCATACGGGAGGTTACCCATCATAAGGGAATTTATCCATCATACGAGAGCTTACCTATCCTATGAAAGTCACACATCCTAAGGGACGTTTTCCATCCTACGGGATATCACCCATCATACGTTAGGTTACCCTTCCTATAGAAGATCACTACCTATATGAAGGGTGACCTCTCCTATGATGGGTGACCTATAGGATGGATGACCTCCCTTTGACCTTCCGTAGGATGGGTGACCTCCATTTAGATGGGTGACCTCCCATAGGATAGGTAACCTCCGGATTAGTAACCTCTCTTAGGATGGGACATCACCTAAAGATGGGCAACCTCCATAGGATGGGTGCACATCCCCTCCCGATCATCAGGAGGTTCAACTTACGGGTGATGTGCATACTCGATCTGATCATCAGCAAGTAAAGAACAAGAAATACTAACTATTTGTTTTAGAGTGCGAGTTCGTTATGTGATCGGCTTAGGTTGCATATGAGGTATAAAGGTAACTCCATTATACGTGAGGTGTATAATCGACATGCACATGAGATCAAGAGGGCTTTGATCACATAACCAACTCCTACTCCCCCTCCCCAACCAATACTCATGGATCCAATCACGACACGTTTCGTACATGATCACGATAGTCACACTAGCACACGAAATAGTGGATGTACAAGAAGAACATGAAAGTCAATACCCGATGCACACGATAAAATATATGTCATTAGTCCCATGTACCATTTGGCATGAAGTGAGATGGGTGAATTCACTTAGGATGGGTGACCTCCCTTACGATGGGTAACCTCTCTTAGGATGTGTCACGACCCGCACCCGGTTTAGGGGCACGAGTGCGTGGGTACGTCCAGCCTACGCCGCAGCATCGGCGGTAGAACGCTGTCAAGGTCTTGATACTATCTAACTACTGTCACGCAAGCATCCAATCTCCATTAGGAGGCACAGATTACACAAATAAGATGAACACATACTCAATCACAGGATTACAGCACGATAAGATTTCGAATAATAAAACTAAATTAAACACAACACAAGTCCACAAGTAATATTCTAACTCAACAATATCCAAGAATCATCAAATGCCGGAGACAAATCCGGTACCAAATAGACTGTTAAAAGAACTAACTAAAAATAGTAATTTCCAGCTAGACCTCCTGGAATCACAACTACTATCAAGTCTGCAGCTACTCACCATAAGTGTCGGACAGCGGTCCTCTAAGGCATAGTCTGGAAAAATATTTCCAGTCAGGAAGGAGCAAAGCACAATCTCAATAACAGTTCCATTAATTGATAATGTCTATAATACAATAAAACATGTCATGCTAGCTACTGAGAAGACAGTGAAATAATTGAAATGGCAATTTAAGAGAGACAGGTAATATAGAGAGACAGGCAATATGTTACAGTCGGTGCATGTATGGAAATAAAAAGAACAAGAAACAGTATCATATACGGGTGATGTAGTATATGATAAAAATAGGGAACTGTAATCTATTCTAGGTGTTTGAAATAGTAGTTTCAAAATGTGATCGGCTTGGGAACATGTACGATAGCTACTGGCCTGGCTAATCATGGGTGAAGAGCATGATTAACACTTACAATTTCTATACTACAATAAGACGTTATGATCACATTTCTTACTAACTACTTCCCCGCCCCCAACTAGTACTGTGGATCCAACCATGACACGTCACGATACACAAGCAAGTCAAGTCTATCATGTACGATGTCTAAATATACATGTCGTGTACAATGTCAATACGATAATCAAGGTAACATCTTATGACTGCAGATCCAGGCTATATACTAGTCCGTGTAGCACAGTGTCAAAGATTCAGATGTAACATTTCATGATTGTTAAACTTATAGAATTTATCAAGAATTGGAAATTATCAGAGAATGTACTTGCCTTGGGTCCTTAGCTGGTATTTATGGATGTCCTATTCCAGAGTATCCCCTGGGTAAAACCAACAGTCCTATAAACACATCACAATTACAACACTTGTATCAGGGGCTATACTAACACACAATAGAATACACTGGCCTTAGGGCTATGCCAGGCAGGGCACTAGTCCACTAGGGTCATCTAGTACATTCACCAATTAACCGTAGTATTATTAAATAATCAAATATAATACATATTTATAGGGTTATACCAAATTCTATACAAAATATGTATAAGTGTATACTCATAACAGAAGATGTATTATATATACATAGGTAAAAATATTCATAACACATATACATTTATATGTACAACTACCAAAGTTATATATATATACAAAAGAATATATATATATACTAATTATATATATTAATTTACAACTACCAACATATACTGAAATACCGATATACATACATACCAATTTACATATTAATATTTATTATTAAATACGTACACGCAAAATATATATTGAATACATATATAGATATATAGGAAGAATTACACGAACATATATACATACACATTATAAATTCATACATTACCAGTCTTAATACATTTACCATATACATATATATAGGTGCATATATATATATATATCAATTACCAAAATACGTATTTACCTATTTATACATTTATACCAAATACGTATTTTTATTACATATATTCCATATGAAAATATACCAAAATAATACTTGTATGTATATGAATACATATACACTAAGTATTATTTTAATACACACACCAATTCACGTATACGTATTTATATTTATATACATAAATCTACACATTAAATAATGTATACAATAGAATTTCAATAATACATTTATATACTAATACAAAAATATATACTATACCTTATGTATTTTAAATATTAAATAAATAAATGCTATTCATATTCATGTATTTAAAATATTAATTTGATACATACTCAATTACAATTTAATAAAATAATTAATACGCTTATACATATATTAAACATTAAATAAATACCGTACGTATACATATACTGTTAAACGTTAATTTGAAATACGTAATTACATATACATGCCAATATTTACATATACTTATACATTGATTAATATACAATTATATTCACATTAAATAATTACCTACAATACATATTCATTACATTATATATATACATATATATATATATATATATATATATATATATATATATATATATATATATATATATATATATATAAAAGAAGGAGGGAGAGAAGAGAATACTCACTGTGGGTGGTCGACGGAGGCTCGCCGGCCGGAGGTGGGATGCAGCTAGGAGTGCAAGGAGGTGGCCGGGGTGTATGGTGATAGATGGAGGTGGTCGGAGTATAGAGGAGCACAGCCGGAGGTGGGCTCGGCCTGGGAGGATCGTCCAGAGGGAAGAGCGGGGCCGCTGCCAGTGGTTCAGAGGGGGCCGCCGGACTCGCTGGATGGAGATGCCGCCGTGGGGATGTCGGCCTGGAGCAGCAGGGCTGATGGGGGATGGGCACAGCCGGCCGGGCAGTCGCCGCGGGGACTGTGCGGAGGAGATGGGGTTGGTTGGCGCCGGACTGCACGCCGGAGGGAGGTCGGGCTGGGTGCAGTGGGGGACTCGGCGGGGTTGGCAGTAGGAGCAAGGAGAGGAGGAGGAGCAGTCGGCTGAAGGAGTTGGCCGCCGGGCTTCAGGCGGAAAGGAACTCGGCCGGGGGCCGGCTGATGGGCCGTCGGAGTAGCGGGCTCGGAGAGGAGCAGCCGCCGAGATACGCCGGTGAACAGTAGGTTTCAGTTTCCCTCCCCCTCCCTAATGTTAAATTCAAATTCAAAATAAAGGAAGGAGAAGAAAAAGGAAGAAGAAGAGAAGAAAAGAGAAGAAGAAGAAGGAAGAGGTTGGTTCCCTACGTTGGAGAGAGGTGAGGAGAGAGAGAGGTGGGGGCTTGCTTGGGGATTAGGGTTTGATGGGACATGGGGTGATGTAGACATGATATTATATAGGATGAGGGTTTGTGAATCTAATGGTGAGGATGCACCCAATTAAATGGGTGGTCCAGATCTGACAAGAGAAAATAATTCATGGAGGATTTAGGGTGAGGTTTAATTAAATAATTAAGGATTCCTCATTGGTTAAAAATAATTGGGTGAGGCCACAAAATACAAATTTGCAATTTAGCCCCCTTAAATTTGGGAAATTGCACAAACACATAAAATAACGAAAATTTGGCGGGCGATTCGGGGTCCGATGTTTTGTAGGGTCAGGGGGTATTGTAAGACTGGTACGGGCTCAATTAACAGGGCACTGGAATTAAATTAGAATTTCGGAATCAGATAAAAATAGTATCCTCAAATTAAATAGAAATAAATGCAAGTTGTGTTCAACAATTAATTAGGAGTACATGGAGCCAAAATCAGGTCAGGTCATCAATACCAATATTGAAGAAGACTCAGAACAGAATATTACCCTAATTTGGGCCGCACGAAAAATAGGTCAAGATGGCCTCCAATTTTCGATTGGAACGCACAACGATACAAAATAGGAGTTTTAAAATAAACGTCCGCGACGATTTTTGTGCGGCTAGAAACAATGCACAGGGAGCAAAATTATGAGTTGCAAAAATAGCAGAATGGAAGGCGGGCATGTCTAGGGCAAGATTGTGAAATTTGTTGGGAGACAAAAGTCTGGATAGTGCTCCAAATATCGGAGCAAAGGCAATTGCGCAAAATATTAAATAAAATACAGTAATTAATTACACCTCCAATAAATAAATTCTAAAATAAAACAATTAACCTCAAAATTCCATAATTCCGACAGGTGCTCATCTACTGGCTTCTGGTCAAGTCTACTAGCTAAAATAAAATAATTAACACTGCATATAATTATATATTTAATTACACATCGCACAAAATTTATTTAAATCAAATACTATCAGGCAATTAATTAATTATAAATACCATAATATTAAATATTGCAAAAAGTCGAAAATACCCCTGTTTTCAGAATGTGGTAGTGACAAGTCTACCCACCTTAAAAGAATTTCGTCCTCGAAATTTAAAATCCTCATATTAGTGTTTAATCATACACATTATATTTCCCTCAAAATTTAAATCCATTAACCAGGAAATCAGGTTATAATCCGCAATGTCTTTTCACAAATAAAATTTCTGTAATTATTTCATTCCTGAAAAATCCTCGGAAAAATCAAAGTCCATTTTTGTCAAAATTTCCTTGAAAGTTTTGAGTTAATAATTCAATACCCGAAATTTAATATCCACTCCTCAAAATACTCAACAATATGATATTTAAGGATTCTCCAAATGTGACATCCAAATATAAAGTTCTAAAATTCATAACTTGCAATTAAATAAATACATTGATAAATCTCCCAAAATTTCCAAATTAATAACCAACTTAAACATGTTATAATCTTTCCTGGAATTAATTAACCACCAATTATGAAATGTTAATTTCTTAACCATTTATTTAAATCAATAATTATCCCCAAATTTTAATCATCTTGTTCCTCTTGTCAAGTCATAGCTCCTTCATGAATCTTCACTACAGTCAACACCAATAATTCCGGTCTAAGAAAATTCTACCTATAGTCATACCACATACGATCTAGGGGGAACATACATGGTTATGGTCTCATTTGTTATGGTGTTGCAGTCTATGTATCAGGGGTACTACTAACTACATTATAACAAGAGTCATGCATACGAACTACGGTACTAAGCAATCAATCAATCAATCAAATAGAGAGGAACAGAATGGAGGAAAGAACAGAACCTACAAACACATTACCTGCAATATCGGTCTCTCGACCGTCACCGCAAATGCCCGTCCTGCTGGGGTGGTTCCCTTTGCGGGTGCTGAGCAATATACGGTTCCACAGGTAGCCTAAATGGATCTCCATAATCTGAAGCTGCGCATTGGCCGGGAAGATAAGAGGCTAGAAGACAGTCCCTTACTCGATGTCCCGCAGCACCGCAGTGCAAACAAAGTCCTAGTCTCGTTCTACAGCTCTCCCAAAGGTGACCTGGCTTCTTACAGAAATGACAAGTCTGTTGTGTCTCTCTTGGAGGCTGTTGCTAATTCTGCTCAACACGGACTGGTGCCTGGTACTGTGGTTGATACTGATACGCCCATGGATGTTGTTGGATAGGAACTGGTGCTAGGTACTGCGGTGGATGCTAAAATGTCCATGGTTGTTGCTGAATATGAAATGGTACTTGGTACTGCTGTTGATGCTGAATACGGGGATGCTTGGCTGGTCCTGCGCTATCATTCGTATCTCCAAAAGTATCGTGACTCCTCTTAGGCCTGAGATCCAGATCCTCTTCTGCAATCTGAGCATCCATCAAGATAGCCTCAAAGGTAGCGGTACGCCGACCAGAAGTGCGTGACCTAATCTCTCTTGTCAGTCCCTTTCTAAATTTCCGGGCTCGATCTCCTGGGTCTCGAATCATAGACGATGCAAAACAGCTCAATCTATAGAATTCTGCAGCGTACTCGTCGACCGACATGTTTCCTTGAACTAAGTCATGAAATTGACTTTCCAAGGTTCCCAATGCCACGTCGGGAAAGAACTTTTCCTTGAAGAGTTCCTTGAAGGTCTCCCAAGTAAGTCCTTGCGCTGTAATTCTCGGCTCAGTGCGATACCACGTGAGTGCGATATCGAACATCTGACTGCCAGCGGCTTCTATCTGCAAGTTCTTCGGAATCTGGGTCAATCGCAGGCTTCTCTCTATATCCTCTAGCCAGTCGTCAGCGTAGAGTATCCCTTCGGTGCCTTTGAACTCTCGAGGCATCATCCTCTTGAAATCTACTATAGTTCCTGATCTCTGCTGCTGGGCAGGAAACTGCTGGTACTGTGCTACTCTCTCCAAAGCTTGGAGAGTCACTTGATGAGCATTCTCCATATTTTCTTTCATCAGCTCGGTTTGAGCCTGGTACGCTTCTGCTTGCATCCCCTGAGCCTCAGCTTGAACTCGCTGAGCGTCTGCCGTCACTCTCTGGGCATCTACCATGCCTTGGATCAAGGTAAACATCTGCGTTCCGTCAATGGGCAAACCTCCGGGAATCAGAGTCGGTGGAGGAGGAAGGTTGTCCGTCACAGCTGCGGCAATCTTTTGGATATGTGGAGGAGGAGGATCCCCGATAGGTGCAGAAATTCCCACATGTATTGGAGATGTAGGAGGAACTACGGATGTCTGTCCATCAGGTGGAGAGGTGGCAGACCCCTCTAAAGCTGATGTTCTCGCTCTCATTGACCTTGTCTGCGGCGACATCCTGTAGACAGATCCCAAAGAATCAATTTAGGCAAAAATGCGATATCATCAAGGAAGGACAGTACAGATCTAAAGAAGCAACATTCAAGATAAAGATTGGGAATAAACCCTAGTTGTGATTGCACGGGTCAAAGATGCATCCATGGTCTGATACCTCTATCCCCTAGGGATCACAGTTCTATCACAAAACACACTCACTGCTAGCTTCCTTACCTACTGCAATCGCTGATACTAGTTATTCTTATCACTCAAGTGCATAATAATTTCAACACACTATACTAAGTACTGCTCTCTTCAATACAATCTTAAATGGACACCTAAGCCAGTTGGCAGTGAAATCTCAATCATGCTCAAGCCAATATATCCTTACACATGCATCTTATCTACTTATATTATAATATATCTCTCCCACTATAAAATCTTATCCTTAAATAAAATTCCTCAAATAACTCCTCGAATAAACTTTTAAAGTAAAATGTATACACTTTCCTCAAGGTCAATTATTTAAATACTGAAATAAAAACTTAATCACCTTAAAGATTCTTACAGACTTGTCTAGGTTTATTGAATCGAATCTGAATCCTCAAAATAAAATTTTAATAACAATATTTCAACTCCTCAAATTTCAGAATTTTTTTTTTTTTTTTTTTTTTTTTTTGCAATTCCTTGAAATCTTCAAAATAAATTTTAATAACAATCTCAATCTTCTCAAAATTCAAAAATTAAAATTCATTTTCAATCTTCAATTAAAATTTTAAATCCACCTTCTGTAGTCCAATAGCTCTAATGTTAATCACTTTCACTGTCCTCATTGACGGGCATCATCAAATAATACCATAAATCAGTCTATAACTTCCTCTTAGTATGAAATCAACTCTATAATGAAGCAAAAATCCTAATTTAATACCTTAATTAACAACAATCAAATCAATATCAACAAGTGAGAATGGACAGAACAAGGGAATGATTTTAAATTGGAAGTTTAACAAGATTCTCAGGGGTCATCCCAGGAATCTCTCAAGGAATTATGATTGAGTATTTGCTCTCGTCCTAGTATCCTATGTCCTAGATTCTATAGCAGGCACGCAGTAGTATAACAAGGATGTCACACTACTACGACATCGCACAACTCGCGAAGTCTGACCTGCATGGGCCACCACTAAAAACGTGTCACGACCCGCACCCGGTTTAGGGGCACGAGTGCGTGGGTACGTCCAGCCTACGCCGCAGCATCGGCGGTAGAACGCTGTCAAGGTCTTGATACTATCTAACTACTGTCACGCAAGCATCCAATCTCCATTAGGAGGCACGGATGACACAAATAAGATGAACACATACTCAATCACAGGATTACAGCACGATAAGATTTCGAATAATAAAACTAAATTAAACACAACACAAGTCCACAAGTAATATTCTAACTCAACAATATCCAAGAATCATCAAATGCCGGAGACAAATCCGGTACCAAATAGACTGTTAAAAGAACTAACTAAAAATATTAATTTCCAGCTAGACCTCCTGGAATCACAACTACTATCAAGTCTGCAGCTACTCACCATAAGTGTCGGACAGCGGTCCTCTAAGGCATAGTCTGGAAAAATATTTCTAGTCAGGAAGGAGCAAAGCACAATCTCAATAACAGTTCCATTAATTAATAATGTCTATAATACAATAAAACATGTCATGCTAGCTACTGAGAAGACAGTGAAATAATTGAAATGGCAATTTAAAAGAGACAGGTAATATAGAGAGACAGGCAATATGTTACAGTCGGTGCATGTATGGAAATAAAAAGAACAAGAAACAGTATCATATACGGGTGATGTAGTATATGATAAAAATAGGGAACTGTAATCTATTCTAGGTATTTGAAATAGTAGTTTCAAAATATGATCGGCTTGGGAACATGTACGATAGCTACTGGCCTGGCTAATCATGGGTGAAGAGCATGATTAACACTTACAATTTCTATACTACAATAAGAGGTTATGATCATATTTCTTACTAACTACTTCCCCGCCCCCAACTAGTACTGTGGATCCAACCATGACACGTCACGATACACGAGCAAGTCAAGTCTATCATGTACGATGTCTAAATATACATGTCGTGTACAATGTCAATACGATAATCAAGGTAACATCTCATGACTGCAGATCCAGGCTATATACTAGTCCGTGTAGCACAGTGTCAAAGATTCAGATGTAACATTTCATGATTGTTGAACTTATAGAATTTATCAAGAATTGGAAATTATCAGAGAATGTACTTGCCTTGGGTCCTTAGCTGGTATTTATGGATGTCCTGTTCCAGAGTATCCCCTGGGTAAAACCAACAGTCCTATAAACACATCACAATTACAACACTTGTATCAGGGGCTATACTAACACACAATAGAATACACTAGCCTTAGGGCTATGCCAGGCAGGGCACTAGTCCACTAGGGTCATCTAGTACATTCACCAATTAACCGTAGTATTATTAAATAATCAAATATAATACATATTTATAGGGTTATACCAAATTCTATACAAAATATGTATAAGTGTATACTCATAACAGAAGATGTATTATATATACATAGGTAAAAATATTCATAACACATATACATTTATATGTACAACTACCAAAGTTATATATATATACAAAAGAATATATATATATACTAATTATATATATTAATTTACAACTACCAACATATACTGAAATACCGATATACATACATACCAATTTACATATTAATATTTATTATTAAATACGTACACGCAAAATATATATTGAATACATATATAGATATATAGGAAGAATTACACGAACATATATACATACACATTATAAATTCATACATTACCAGTCTTAATACATTTACCGTATACATATATATAGGTGCATATATATATATATATCAATTACCAAAATACGTATTTACCTATTTATACATTTATACCAAATACGTATTTTTATTACATATATTCCATATGAAAATATACCAAAATAATACTTGTATGTATATGAATACATATACACTAAGTATTATTTTAATACACACACCAATTCACGTATATGTATTTATATTTATATACATAAATCTTCACATTAAATAATGTATACAATAGCATTTCAATAATACATTTATATACTAATACAAAAATATATACTATACCTTATGTATTTTAAATATTAAATAAATAAATACTATTCATATTCATGTATTTAAAATATTAATTTGATACATACTCAATTACAATTTAATAAAATAATTAATACGCTTATACATATATTAAACATTAAATAAATACCGTACGTATACATATACTGTTAAACGTTAATTTGAAATACGTAATTACATATACATGCCAATATTTACATATACTTATACATTGATTAATATACAATTATATTCATATTAAATAATTACCTACAATACATATTCATTACATTATATATATACATATATATATATATATATATATATATATATATATATATATATATATATATATATATATATATAAAAGAAGGAGGGAGAGAAGAGAATACTCACTGTGGGTGGTCGACGGAGGCTCGCCGGCCGGAGGTGGGATGCAGCTAGGAGTGCAAGGAGGGGGCCGGGGTGTATGGTGATAGATGGAGGTGGTCGGAGTATAGAGGAGCACAGCCGAAGGTGGGGTCGGCCTGGGAGGATCTTCCAGCGGGAAGAGCGGGGCCGCTGCCAGCGGTTCAGAGGGGGCCGCCGGACTCGCTGGATGGAGATGCCGCCGTGGGGATGTCGGCCTGGAGCAGCAGGGCTGATGGGGGATGGGCACAGCCGGCCGGGCAGTCGCCACGGGGACTGTACTGAGGAGATGGGGTTGGTGGGCGCCGGACTGCACGCCGGAGGGAGGTCGGGCTGGGTGCAGTGGGGGACTCGGCCGGGGTTGGCAGCAGGAGCAAGGAGAGGAGGAGGAGCAGTCGGCTGAAAGAGTTGGTCGCCGGGCTTCAGGCGGGAAGGAACTCGGCCGGGGGCCGGCTGATGGGCCACCGGAGTAGCGGGCTCGGAGAGGAAGGAGAAGAAAAAGGAAGGAGAAGAGAAGAAAAGAGAAGAAGAAAAAGGAAGGAGAAGAAAAAGGAAGGAGAAGAGAAGAAAAGAGAAGAAGAAGAAGGAAGAGGTTGGTTCCCTACGTTGGAGAGAGGTGAGGAGAGAGAGAGAGGTGGGGGTTTGCTTGGGGATTAGGGTTTGATGGGACATGGGGTGATGTAGACATGATATTATATAGGATGAGGGTTTGTGAATCTAATAGTGAGGATGCACCCAATTAAATGGGTGGTCCAGATCTGAAAAGAGAAAATAATTCATGGAGGATTTAGGGTGAGGTTTAATTAAATAATTAAGGATTCCTCATTGGTTAAAAATAATTGGGTGAGGCCACAAAATGCAAATTTGCAATTTAGCCCCCTTAAATTTGGGAAATTGCACAAACACATAAAATAACGAAAATTTGGCGGGCGATTCGGGGTCCGATGTTTTGTAGGGTCAGGGGGCGTTGTAAGACTGGTACGGGCTCAATTAATAGGGCACTGGAATTAAATTAGAATTTCAGAATCAGATAAAAATAGTATCCTCAAATTAAATAGAAATAAATGCAAGTTGTGTTCAACAATTAATTAGCAGTACATGGAGCCAAAATCAGGTCAGGTCATCAATACCAATATTGAAGAAGACTCAGAACAGAATATTACCCTAATTTGGGCCGCACGAAAAATAGGTCAAGATGGCCTCCAATTTTCGATTGGAACGCACAACGATACAAAATAGGAGTTTTAAAATAAACATCCGCGACGATTTTTGTGCGGCTAGAAACAATGCACAGGGAGCAAAATTATGAGTTGCAAAAATAGCAGAATGTAAGGCGGGCATGTCTAGGGCAAGATTGTGAAATTTATTGGGAGACAAAAGTCTGGATAGTGCTCCAAATATCGGAGCAAAGGCAATTACGCAAAATATTAAATAAAATACAGTAATTAATTACACCTCCAATAAATAAATTCTAAAATAAAACAATTAACCTCAAAATTCCATAATTCTGACAGGTGCTCATCTACTGGCTTCTGGTCAAGTCTGCTAGCTAAAATAAAATAATTAACACTGCATATAATTATATATTTAATTACACATCGCACAAAATTTATTTAAATCAAATACTATCAGGCAATTAATTAATTATAAATACCATAATATTAAATATTGCAAAAAGTCGAAAATACCCCTGTTTTCAGAATATGGTAGTGACAGTATGGGTGACCTCCCATAGGTTGGGTAACCTCTATTAGGATGGGTAACCTCCGTAGGATAGGTGACCTTCCTTTGGATGGGTAACCTCTCTTAGGATGGGTGACCGCCATAAGGATGGGTGACCTAAAGGATAGGTAACCTCCCTAGGATATCACCCATCCTACGGGAGGTTACCCATCCTAATGGAGGTCACCCATCCTACGGGAGGTCACCCATCCTAAGGAAGGTTGCCCATCCTACGGGAGGTTACTCATCCTAAGAGAGGTAACCCATCCTACGGTAGGTCACCCATCCTAAGCGAGGTCACACATCCTTAGGGAGGTTTTCTATCCTATGGGATATCACCCATCATACGTTAGGTTACCCTTCCTACGGAAAATCACTACCTATATGATGGGTGACATCTCCTACGATGGGTGACCTATATGATGGATGACCTCCCTATGACCTCCCGTAGGATGGGTGACCTCCATTTTGATGGGTAACCTCCCGTAGGATGGGTAACCTCCGGATGAGTGACCTCTCTTAGGATGGGTAACCTCTCTTTGGGATGGGTGACCTCTCGTTGGATGGGTGACCTCTCATAGGATGGGTGATATCCTAGGATGGATAACCTCGCTTAGGATGGGTGATATACATTGTTAGGATGGGTGAACTCCCTAAGGATGGATGACCTCCCATAGGATGCGTAACCTCCCGTAGGATGGGTAACCTCCCTAAAGAGGGTGACCGCAAATCAGGCATAGGGAGGTGACCTCCCTTTGACCTCCCGTAAGATAGGTGACCTCCCGTAGTATGGGTAACCTCCCTTAGGATGGGTGACCTCTCTTAGGATGGGTGACCTCCCTATGGATGGCTGACCTCCCATAGGATGGATAACCTTCCTAGGATGGGTGACCTCCCAAAGGATGGGTGACCTCCTATAGGATGGGAGACCTCCTGTAGGATGGATAACCTCTCTTAGGATGGGTGACCTCCAATAGGATGGGTAACCTCTCTTAGGATGGGTAACCTCCCATAGGATAGGTGACCTCCCGTAGGATGGGTGTCCTCCCTAGGATGGGTGACCTCCCGTAGGATGGATGTCTTCCCTAGGATGGGTAACCTCCATTAGGATAGGTGACCTTCATAGGATGTGTAACCCCTCGTAGGATATGAGACCACCATTTGGATGGGTGACCTCCCGTAGGATGGGTGACCTCCTTTTAGTTGGGTGACCTCCAGTAGGATGGGTAACCTCTGGATGGGTGACCTCTCTTAGGATGGGTAACCTCCCTTAGGATGGGTGACCTCCCTAAGGATGGATAACCTCCCTTAGTATGGGTGACCTCTCGTAGGATGGGTGACCTATATGATGGGTGACCTTCCATAACCTAACCTATGATGGGTGATATCCCGTAGGATGAGTGACCTCTCGTCGGACGGGATATCACCTATAAGATGGATGACCTCCCTTTGACCTCCCGTAGGATGGGTGACCTCCATTTGGATGGGTGAATTCCCATATGATGGGTGACCTCCGGTAGGATGGGTGTCCTCCGTAGGATGGGTAACCTCCCTTAGGATCGGTGACCTTCATAGGATGGTTAACCTCTCATTGGATGGGTGACCTCCATTTGGATGGGTGACCTCCCATAGGATAGGTGACTTCCATTTGGATGGATGACCTACCATAGGATGGGTAACCTCTGGATGGGTGACCTCTCTTAGGATGGGTAACCTCTCTTAGGATGGGTGACCTCCCTAGGATAGGTAACCTCCCATAGGATGGGTGACTTCCATTTGGATTTGTGACTACCTATATGATGGGTGACCTCTCCTATGATGGGTGACCTATAGGATAGATGACCTTCCTTTGACCTCCCGTAGGATGGATGACCTCCATTTGGATGGGTGACCTCCCGTAGGAAGGTTAACCTCCGCATGAATGACCTCTCTTAGGATGGGTAACCTCTCTTAGGATGGGTGACCTCCCTAAGGATGGGTAACCTCCCATAGGATGGGTAACCTCTCTTAGGATGGGTAACCTCCGTAGGATGGGTGACCTTCCATAGGATGGGTAACCTCTATTAGGATGGGTGACCTCCCTAAGGATGGGTGACCTCCCTACGGTAGGTTACGCATCCTATGGGAGGTCACCCATCCTTAGGGAGGTCACCCATCCTAAGAAGGTCACCCATCCTACGAGAGGTTGCCCATCCTAAGGGAGGTTAACTATCCTAGGGAGGACACCCATCCTACAGGAGGTCACCCATCCTAGGGAGGTCACCCATCCTACGGAGGTTAACATATCTCGGCCACATATCCATCCTACGGGAGATTACCCATACTTAGGGAGGTTATCCATCCTAGGAAGGTTACCCATCCTAGGATGGGTGACTATCCTACGGGATATTACGAATTCTAAGGGATGTTACCCATCCTACGGGAGGTCACCCATCCAAATGGAGGTTACCCAACCTAGGGAAGTTAACCATCCTACGGAGGTCACCCATCCAAAGGAAGGTTACCCATCCTACGAGAGGTCACCCATCCCAAGGGAGGTTACCCATCCTATGGGAGGTCACCCATCCTTAGGGAGGTCACCCATCCAAATAGAGGTTACCCATCCTTAGGGAGGTCACCCATCCTACGGAGGTTACCCATCCTAAGAGAGGTTACCCATCCTATGGGAGGTTACCCATCCTTAGGGAGGTCACCCATCCTAAGAGAGGTTATCCATCCTAAGAGAGGTCACTCATCCGGAGGTTACCCATCCTACGGGAGGTCACCCATCCAAATGGAGGTCACCCATCCTACGGGAGGTCACCCATCCTATAGGAGGTCACCCATCCTTAGGGAGGTCACCGATCCTAGGAAGATTATCCATCCTATGGGAGGTCAGCCATCATACGTTAGGTCACCCATCCTACGGGAGGTCACCCATCCTAAGGGAGGTTTTCCATCCTACGGGATATCACCCATCATACGTTAGGTTACCCTTCCTACAGAAGATCACTACCTATATAATGGGTGACCTCTCCTATGATGGGTGATATCCCGTAGGATGGATGACCTAATGTATGATGGGTGGCCTCCCTTAGGATGTTTGACCTCCCATAGGATGGGTAACCTCCGTAGGATGGTTAACCTCCCTAGGATGGATAACCTCCATTTGAATGGGTAACCTCCCTTAGGATCCGTGATATCCCGTAGGATAGTCACCCATCCTAGGATGCGTAACCTCCCTAGGATGGGTAAACTCCCTTAGGATGGATAACCTCCCGTAGGATGGGTAAACTCCCTTAGGATGGGTGACCTCCCAAGGATGGGTGACCTCCCGTAGGATGGGTGTCCACCCTAGGATGGTTAACCTCCCTTAGGATGGGCAACCATCCCTTAGGATGGGTGATATATGACCTATGTGTTTATAACAGATCTCTTAGGATGGGTGACCTACCGTAGGATGGGTTACCTCTCTTAGGATGGGTAACCTCTCGTAGGATGGGTAACCTCCCTTAGGATGGGTGACCTCCCTTAGGATGGCTAACCTCACTTAGGATGGGTGATCTACCTAAGGATGGGTGACCTTCCTAAGGATGGATGACCTCCCATAGGATGGGTAACCTCTCTTAGGATGGGTAACCTCCATAGGATAGGTGACCTTCCTTTGGATGGGTAACCTCTCTTAGGATGGGTGACCTCCCGAAGGATGGATGACCAAATGGAGGATAGGTAACCTCCCGTATGATGGGTAAATTCCCTTAGGATGGGCAACCTCCCTTAGGATGGGTGACCTCCCTAAGGATGGGTAACCTCACTAAGGATAGGTGACCTCCCGTAGGATGGGTAACCTCCCTTAGGATGGGTGACCTCCCGTAGGATGGGTGACCTCCCATAGGATGGGTAACCTCTCTTAGGATGGGTAACCTCCATAGGATAGGTGACCTTCTTTTAGATGGGTAACCTCTCTTAGGATGGGTGACCTCCCTAAGTATGGGTGACCTCCCATAGGATGGGTGACCTATAGGATAGGTAACCTCCCTAGGATATCACCCATCCTATGGGAGGTTACCCATCCTAAGGGAGGTCACCCATCCTATAGGAGAGGTCACCCATCATATAGGTAGTGATCTTCCATAGGAAGGGTAACCTAACGTATGATGGGTGATATCCCGTAGGATGGAAAACCACCCTTTGGATGTGTGACCTCGCTTAGGATGGGTGACCTACCTTAGGATCTGTTACCTCTCTTAGGATGGGTAACCTCCCATAGGATGGGTATCCTCCCTTAGGATGGGTGACCTCCCGTAGGATGGGTGACCTCCCTTAGGATGGGTAACCACCCTAGGATGGGTAACCTCCGGATGAGTGACCTCTCTTAGGATGGGTAACCTCTCTTAGGATGTGTGACCTCCCATAGGATGGGTGAACTAAAGAATGGGTGACCTATAGTAGGATGGGTGACCTCCCTAGGATGGGTAACCTTCCATAGGATGGATGACCTATAGGATGGGTGACCTCTCGTAGGATTGGTGACCTCCATTTGGATGGGTAACCTTCCTAGGATGGGTGACCACCTATAGGATGGATGACCTCTCGTAGAATTTGTTACCTATCCTTGGATGGGTGACCTCCCGTAGGATGGGTAACCTCTCTTTGGATGGGTGACCTCCCATAGGATGGGTAACCACTCTTAGGATGGGTAACCTCCCGTAGGATAGGTGACTTCCCGTAGGATGGGTGTCCTTCCTAGGATGGGTAACCTCCCTAGGATGGGTGACCTCCCGTAAGATGGATGTCTTCCCTAGGATGGGTAACCTCCATTAGGATGGGTGACCTTTATAGGATGGGTAACCTCTCGTAGGATATGTGACTTCCATTTGGATAGGTAACCTCCCGTAGGATAGGTGACCTCCATTTGGTTGGGTGACCTCCCGTAGGATGGGAAACCTCTGGATGGGTGACCTCTATTGGGATGGCTAACCTAACTTAGGATGGGTCACCTCCCTAGGATGGGTAACCTCCATTAGGATGGGTGACCTTCATAGGATGGGTAACCTCTCGTAGGATATGCGACCTCCATTTGGATGGGTGACCTCCCGTAGGTTGGCTGACCTCCATTTGGCTATCCTAAGAGAGGTTACCCATCCTATGGGAGGTCACCCATCCTTAGGAAGGTCACCCATCCTAAGTGAGGTTAGCCATCCTAAGGGAGGTCACCCATCCAGAGGTTACCCATCCTACGGGAGGTCACCCAACCAAATGGAGGTTACCCATCCTACGGGAGGTCACATATCCAAATGGAGATCACCTATCCTACGAGAGGTTACCCATCCTATGAAGGTCACCCATCCTAATGGAGGTTACCCATCCTAAGGAAGACATCCATCCTACGGGAGGTGTAAAACTCCTCGATTAATTCTATAGATAGTCAGGTTTAGATTTGGAAAATTTTGGATTAGCAGCAGATGTTGAGGTTTAGAGTAGTGATGTCTGTTATTTTATCTAATTAAACCCTTGCCGCACCCTATCATTGTTCAATTATTCGGAGCCCATTATCATCCCATAATTCCATCGGACAATTGTACTTCTGACTTGACTCGCCAATTTAGGCACTGGACTTTTCGTCACACAAAAATCAAATCCGTTGTGCCTTAAATCAATCGCACAACTTCCCTTATACTAAAATCCACATTTAATTCCGTGTCGGACACCTGTGTCGTTACCCTCCTTTTTGAGATACCAACTTAACCCGTTGAGCCGGACCAACTAAAGGGTCCAAGACTGACTCCAAGTGTAACCTCCGATTTCCAAATTTCCAAAATAATTAGATTTTTTTAAATTTTTATATCAAGTTTATAACATATTTTCTCCTTGAAAATTTGTAGTATTAGATTTTTGAGCAGTGTTGATTTTAGAAAGTAATTTATAATCTTTTATAAAAATCATTTTTTCCTAAATGTCGATGTATTACAAAATAAATAAATAAATAATAATATATATATATTTCTCTAGTTTCAAATGTTTATTGGCTTGAAATCATGAAATTATTTATTTGATAAAATTATTTAAAGGACTAGTTTTCTTCATAATAATTAAAATCCATTTGGGATAGTAAATAAATAAATTACATATTTTCTAGGATTTTGAAAATGAGTTTAATTAGTAGCTAATCGGAAGCCCCTTAAAAACATTTTTCTTAAATTATCTTTTTCTATTTAATTTACCCGTTTACCGTCTCCCATTCACACCCTCATTTTCCCCACATGAAAAGCCCGTTTATTTATTATCTTGGGCCATTCGTTATTTGGGCCAACCCTCACCCTTTATCCCACACCTTCTCTCCCTATTTAAGTCTCTCATCACCATTCCCAAGAAACCCTAGCTAGCCCTCACAATTCCCACAAGCCAATAAGCCACCGCCATTTTGTGTGCTCGTGTCCGTGTGTCCAGCATCACCGTGTCAGCCGTGTTGGCCTCGGGTCCGACCCTGGGTGTCCCACCGTATCCATTCATTTCCTGTGTCCGGTTACAATATTACAACCAGATTTTCGTATCCGACACACCCGGACACATCCACCTCCACCACAGTACATCATTTTTTAGTGTCCGACACACCCGGACACGTCCACCCCAATACCAGTACACCCATCCCCGTGTCCAACCTCGGACACGACCCCGACACATTCACAGACCAGTCCAAACCCTAACCCTAGATCTGACCTCACCTAGCCGCCGATTTGATTGCCGGAGCCGACGAGCGCTCCTCCCAGTTTCAGCCTCGAAGACAGGGGAGCCGACCACCGCGTGGCCGGGCGCGACCACGGCGGAGGAGTTTCATCCGCCACCATCAAAACTCCTTCCCGCCGCAGCAGATCTGCCGGTGTCGTCACCTCGGGGTGAGCTCTCGACCGCTGCGCCTCCTCGAACCGAGCGCCGCCGCCTCGAAGCCGCCGCCTCCTCGAGCCAGATCCGCCGGTGGTCGCCGAGAAGAACGTCGACCACCGCGTCGAGCTCGGAGATCCGCCGCCGCCGCCTCAGATCCGTCGAGCCGCCGCCGCAGACCCGTCGAGTTTCCGTCGCTGAGTCGAGCCGCCGCCACAGATCCGCCGACGCCCTGCCGACCAGACCCCGGCGAGACCCCCGCGTCGACGGAGGAAACCCTTGTGAGCCCGATTTCTTTTTCCCTCTTTCCTCTTTCTTTCAATTCACTGAGTATAGTTTAGAAACTATATTAGTTAAAATATAATTAGTTTAATTAATTCATAATTAGTTTAATTAATTCATAAAATTAGTTTAGTTAATTTAGTAATCATTTATTAATTATTAATCAGTTAGTAATTAATTATTTATTTGTTTAGTATTTTCACATAATTAGTTATTAATTTCATATAATTAGTTGTTAATTGCATATAATTAGTTTAGTAATTTCCTATAATAAGTTTGGTAATATATATATATATATATTAGTTTTATTGTTTATAATTTAGTTATTTATTATGTGTATAAATTAGTTATGTATTATATATATAAGGATTTTGATTTTATAAATATATAATAAGTTTGGGTTGTAATATTAATTAAGTAATGGTTTCAACATTAAGCTTAGTTTAAAAATTAGTTTATTTGGGCTGATATATATATTTTACTATAGATATAATTGTATACTGGCTTTTACATAAATTCTAGATTTTATAAATAAACTTTTAATTGTAATTATGGTTGAAAGAGAAGTTTAACAATTATTGTTCAAATAATTTCGAAATGATTTATATATGTAAATACGTATTCTAGTATATGTAATTGATTTGGCATCTGTATATATATATATAGTATAAATTTGAATTGATAATTTAATATTAGTATATTCTAATAATGTTGTTGACAAAATATATGTATATTTTAAACAGTATTTTTGCATATGTATATGAGTATACATATGGTTCAACTAGTATATATATATATATACGATATATGTTTAATTGGTATATATATTGTATGTGTATTCAATTTGGTGTATATATATATGTATTGTAAGTATATGCTAGTATAAACTTAATTTGGTATTAGTATTAGTATATTTAATAATGTTGTTGACAATATATATATGTATATTCTAAAAATGTATTTTTGCACATATATGATATATATACGTATTTTGGTATAAAAATGTATATTGGTATATATATATACATACTTGTGTACATATAGGGTAGGAGTATATTTTTATTTAGTGTATATAAATGTATAAATGTATATATTCTTAAATATTGGGTGATGTATATTTTTTCATAAATAAAATATATTCCCACTTATGTACATACAGTTATACATATTTTTGAATATAATTTGGTATAACCATATATATGTATCATATTTGATTATTAATAATACGTTTAATTGGTGAATCTACTAGGTGATCCTAGGTGATCAGTATCATACTTAGAGAAATCCCGAACTCAGTGTTTTTTTAGACTGTGTTTAGTGTAGCATCTGATGCAAATGTGGTTTGCTTGTGATATGTTTATAGGACTGTTGGTTTACCCAGGGGATACTCTGGAACAGGACATCAATAATTACCAGCTAAGGACCCAAGGCGAGTACATTCTCTGATTAGTTTCTAATTTATGATATCTCCTATGTTCACTGTATCTAGTATAAATATCCATGTTCCTGACACGTTGGTTACACGGATTGGTATACACGGATCTCGTCATGAGATGTTATTCCTTATTCATGGTGTAGCTTGTACAAGACTTGTTTCCTTGATATCTTGTGCATGTACAGACACTGATTTCCGGAGAGATTTGCTACCTTCCTAGGGAATCCCGTGCCATAGCGTACCATGATTGGATCTACTATACCAGTCGGGGGTTTGGGGAGTACTTTAGTGTAGATATGTGATCATACCCAACTTTATATGCACCATAGCTCACCCCACATCTCACGTCGGGTGCGGCCTGACCATTTACATACTCCATAGCTGTTACGTGTGATTAGCCTGACCTCTACATGCATCATAGCTAACCAACGGTTAGCCTGACTTTATATGAACCATAGCTAATCACATGTAACCAGCCTGATCAAGTTTCCAAGCTGATCACATATTAAAGCTAGTACTCACACACTTAGTCATAGAATTCTTGCTCATTGACATATTGTTCTTTTCCTGTATTTACTTACCGTATTTCCAGTATTTCTCTCATTGTACATTTCTCGTACCTATACATGCATCTGGTATGTTTCCATCTAGAACTGCTACATAGTTTATGTCATTTATATAGAACTGCTATTTAGAGATGTACTTTGCTCCTTCCTGACTGGAAAATATTTTTCCAGACTGTGACCTTAGTAGACTGGTTTCCGACACACTTGGGGAATTGGATGTTACTGATTGCAGGTATAATTATTGTGTCATTAGACTTGTGTTGTATTCTTTTATTTCTTCATTTTCCTATCGTGCTTTAGTTGTGATTGAGTATTTTTAGATTTATTTTATTATATCCACGTCTCCTTATGGAGTTGGATACTAGCGTGAGATCGTTTAGATAGTACTTGACCTAGACAGCGTTCTACCGCCGATGCTGCGGCGTAGGCTGGACGTACCCACGCTCTCGTGCCCCTAAACCGGGTGCGGGTCGTGACACATTTTAGTGGTGGCCCATGCAGGTCAGACTTCGCAAGTTGTGCGATGTCGTGGTAGTGTGACGTCTTCGTTGTACTACTGCGTGCCTGCTATAGGACATAGGACATAGGATACTAGGATGAGAGAGGATACTCAATCACAATTTAATTGAAAGATTTCCTGGGATGACCCCATGAGAATCTTATTATAATTTCTAATTTAATTCCTTCGCCCTTGTTTCCGTCCGCTCTCGCTTGTTGTTACTGAACTTGATTCTTGTTGAGCAGTTATTAAATTAAATTCTTGGTATCATTGTTGAGTTTGATTCTTGTTGACCAGTTGTTAACTTTAATTCTTGGTATCGTTGTTGAGTTGATTTCAAATTGAGATGAATTTTACGGACTAAAATTTACGGTATCATCTGATGACATATATTGATGAGGACAGTGAGAAAGGTAAAAACGTCTACTTTGGTTATGAAACCTAGAGTTTATCGCAGCCATATTAGCTGTCGTGACGAGAACGTAGGAACCTAACTTGGATGTACATACTTTAGTTATGAGATTTAGAGTTTCTCGCAACCATACCGGTTGGCGTAGCAAGGATTCTAGATGACATGATTATAGGGTTGCATACCTTAGTTACGGAACCTGTTGTTTATCGCATCTATGCTTACTGGCGTGGCGAGGATTCTGTGTGTCATGATTTCTGACGGACGTGTATGATTATCAGGTTGTATCTTAAATTGGTTCTTAAAGTATCATCTCAAGACTTATCTATTAATGTTATTCCAAGACTTTGTTCCATCGCTTCTTTTCTTTACTAGCAGTAAAGATACTTTCCGTCCATGATCCAGTTCCTTTTGAGCTTATTTTCTTTGAGGATTCCTTGTTAGTATGATAATTAGTGACTTGCAATTTTGGTTTTGTCTTGTATTGGTATTGACTGAGTGTTGCTTGTGAGTTGTAAGGGTTTCCTAGTTGGACATGTGAGCAATAGACTTTAATCTAGAGTTAACCATAGCATAATACCTTGTAGCAATGGTTCTAGGATAAGTGTCATTATAGTACTATAAGTAGAAGGAGAGTATAGAGTATCAGTGATATTTCAAGAGTTAGCATCAGAACCAGCATACCCGTCCTGGATAATCATGATTATGCAATTGAGTGATCTATGTAAACAATTAGGTATCAAAAAAATTGTGTTAAGAATTAATGGAGCATGATGTTCAATTTGATGATTGATATCGGATGTGTTAAGGGTAAGGAAATATATACGCATAAAGTTAATGAGGTGTCATGAGTAGAGAAATATCGGAATAGGTAATGAAGATGGTGAAGAGTATCACGGATTTGTTTAATAGGCTTTAAAGGATTAGAGGAAATACATATACAACCATCGAGATGAGGAACCATATACTTGCCCATGAGAATAAGAAATATGAGTGTTATAAAAGGTACAGCTAATCATGAGTTCTAATGAGCTTGATGAGATGATGCATTAATGAAACTAGTGATATAATACCAAGAGTGCTAATGATTCTATATCGAGGATTAGTCGAGAATAACGTTAATAACAGTAAGCACTCTGTGTGATGATAATTAAATGATATACCAGTTGACATAAATTGAAATCATGAAAGAAAATACAGGTGATGATAACTTTGATCATTGGAGGTAATAGTACAAGTGATTCAGGTAGTACAATTTTAGTACCTAGTTGGCAGTTGTAGGCAATAGAGGTATTGAGTGCACCTCAAGTATCAGAGACCGTGAGCACTTATATGTATATTTGTGGATTTATAAATTAAAGAGTGGAAATGAATTTTAAATTTTCAGAATTTTTAAGGAGTTGAGATTTTATATTGTTAAAATATTGAGGATTTAAATTTGATTCAATAAACATAGTTAAGGCTACAAAGATTTTAGAAGTGAAAATTTTATTTCGATGTGGAGTATCTGATTTTGAGGAGGTATATGCATTTTATTTTAAAGTTGTTCGAGAAGTTAAACCTTGACGATTATTTGAGGATTAATTCTATGGTAGATGAGAGATATGAATATTAATATATGAGTAGATAATATACATGTGTAAGGATCTGGTGATTGAGCATGATTGAGATGGCACCGCAGACTGACTTGGGTGTCCATCTAAAGTTGTATTGGAAAGAGCAGTATTTAGTATGGTGTTGCACTTGACGTATATTGAGTGATAAGAACGACTAGTATGAACAATTGTAGTAGAAACGGGAACTGACAGAGGGTATGGTACTAAAGAGATAGAGGTATCAACTTGGATGCATTATTGAATCATGGTTATATTAGAGATTCTTGGCATCAGATTTTGGTATTAATAAACAGGTGTGTGCAATACGGATGTATTCATGGATTTTATGGATTAATGAGTAGTTGATATGGGTACCAGTGTACATGAATAGAAATTAGTTAGTGAATGTGCTAGAGTTAAGTGTTTGTTAGAGATAGTAGATACTACAAGTAATATGTTAGTAGGTTCTTTTTCTAATGTTTCCGTCTCTTGATTGATTGATTTCCCTAAGTGCTGTAGTTCGTATTCATGATTTCTTGTTAGGATATAACTAGTAGTACACCTTAACAGAGACTGAAATACCATGACAAAAGATACATGTCACGACCCGCACCCGGTTTAGGGGCACGAATGCGTGGGTACGTCCAGCCTACGCCGCAGCATCGGCGGTAGAACGCTGTCTAGGTCGAGTACTATCTAACAATCTCACGCTAGTATCCAACTCCATAAGGAGACTCGGATGATACTATAAAATATCAACAATATACTCAATCACAACTACAGCACGATAGGAATTTGAAGAAGTAAAGAAAATAACACAAGTCTAAAGACAACATAATCATACCTGCAATCATTAACTTCCAATCCCCAAGTGTGTCGGAACCAGTCTACTAAGGTCACAGTCTGGAAAAATATTTTCCAGTCAGGAAGGAGCAAAGTACATCTCTAAATAGCAGTTCTATATAAATGACATAAGCTATGTAGCAGTTCTAGATGAAAACATACCAGATGCATGTATAAGTACGAGAAATGTACAATGAGAGAAATACTGGAAATACTGTAAGTAAATGCAGGAAAGAAACATTATGTCCATGAGCAAGAGTTCTATGACTAAGTGTGTGAGTACTAGCTTTAATATGTGATCGGCTTGGGAACTTGATCAGGCTGGTTACATGTGATTAGCTATGGTTCATATAGAGTCAGGCTAACCGTTGGTTAGCTATGGTGCATGTAGAGATCATGCTAATCACACGTAACAGCTATGGTTCATATAAATGGTCAGGCCGCACCCGACGTGAGATGTGGGGTGAGCTATGGTGCATATAAAGTTGGGTATGATCACATATCTACACTAAAGTACTCCCCAAACCCCCGACTGGTATAGTAGATCCAATCATGGTACGCTATGGCACAGGATTCCCTAGGAAGGTAGCAAATCTCCCCGGGAATTAGTGTCTGTACATGCACAAGATAACAAAGAAAACAAGTCTTGTACAAGCTACACCATGAATAAGGAATAACATCTCATGACGAGATCCGTGTATACCAATCCGTGTAACCAACGTGTCAAGAATATGTATATTTACACTAGATACAGTGAACATAGGAGATATCATAAATTAGAAACTAATCAGAGAATGTACTCGCCTTGGGTCCTTAGCTGGTAAAACCAATGTCCTGTCCCAGAGTACCGTCTGGAGGAACCAACAGTCCTAAAAATATATCAAATACAACATTTGCATCAGGTGCTACACTAACACAACACAAAACATCGAACTCAGGGCCGTGCCAGGTATGGCTCTAGTCAACTAGGGTCATCTAGTAGGGCTACGTATATAATACACATTACACTTACAATATTTATACATGCACCAACTTAAATGTATTTACAATATATATATTTGATTTATACTAGTTGAACATTATATATGTATACTCATACCTATGCTAAAATACATTTTTAAAATGTATATATATATCTTGTACATACAATTAATGTATTGTATATGTATTTAATGTGATGTATTTGATTCTACGGATGTATTCATGGATTTTGTGGATTAATGAGTAGTTGATATGGGTACCAGTGTACATGAATAGAAATTAGTTAGTGAATGTGCTAGAGTTAAGTGTTTGTTAGAGATAGTAGATACTACAAGTAATATGTTAGTAGGTTCTTTTTCTAATGTTCCCGTCTCTTGATTGATTGATTTCCCTAAGTGCTGTAGTTCGTATTCATGATTTCTTGTTAGGATATAACTAGTAGTACACCTTAACAGAGACTGAAATACCATGACAAAAGATACATGACCTATATATTTTCTTAAATTGCATGGCTGTAGGTAGAATTTTCTTAAACTATGATCCTTAGGGTTTTGACCATAGCAAAGAATCTATGACAAGGTTATGACCGACAAAAAGGGACAAGATGATTAAATTATGGATGAGCATTAATTTAAATAAAGAATTTAGGGGATTGTTATAACAGTGTCACGACCCGCACCCGGTTTAGGGGCACGAGAGCGTGGGTACGTCCAGCCTACGCCGCAGCATCGACGGTAGAACGCTGTCTAGGTCAAGTACTATCTAAACAATCTCACGCTAGTATCCAACTCCATAAGGAGACGTGGATATCATAAAATAAATCTAGAAATACTCAATCACAACTACAGCACGATAGAAAAATAAAGAAATAAAAGAATACAACACAAGTCTAATGACAACATAATCATACCTGCAATCAGTAACATCCAATCCCCAAATGTCAGGAACAAGTCCACTAAGGTCACAGTCTGGAAAAATATTTTCCAGTCAGGAAGGAGCAAAGTACATCTCTAAATAGCAGTTCTATATAAATGACATAAACTATGTAGCAGTTCTAGATGGAAACATACCAGATGCATGTATAGGTACGAGAAATGTACAATGAGAGAAATACTGGAAATACTGTAAGTAAATGCAGGAAAAGAAACAATATGTCCATGAGCAAGAAACCTATGACTAAGTGTGTGAGTACTAGCTTTAACATGTGATCGGCTTGGGAACATGATCAGGCTGGTTACATGTGATTAGCTATGATTCACGAAGGTCAGGCTAACCGTTGGTTAGCTATGATGCATGTAGAGATTAGGCTAATCACACGTAACAGCTATGAGGCACGGAGATGGTCAGGCCGCACCCGACGTGAGATGTGGGGTGAGCTATGATGCATATAAAGTTGGGTATGATCACATATCTACACTAAAATACTCCCCACCCCCGACTGGTATAGTAGATCCAATCATGGTACGCTATGGCACTGGATTCCCTAGGAAGGTAGCAAATCTCCCCGGGAATCAGTGTCTGTACGTGCACAAGATAACAAGGAAAACAAGTCTTGTACAAGCTACACCATGAATAAGGAATAACATCTCATGACGAGATCCGTATATACCAATCCGTGTAACCGATGTATCAAGAATATGGATATTTACACTAGATACAGTGAACATAGGAGATATCATAAATTAGAAACTAATCAGAGAATGTACTCGCCTTGGGTCCTTAGCTGGTAATTATTGATGTCCTGTTCCAGAGTATCCCCTGGGTAACCCAACAGTCCTATAAACATATCACAAGCAAAACCATATTTGCATCAGATGCTACACTACACACACAATCAAATACCTAACTCAGGGCTATGTCTGGCATGGAACTCAGTCAACTAGGGTCATCTAGTTAGACAGACATCTATAACACATTATACCTATTTAACTAACATTAACACCTACAATATTACTTGCACCAAAATAAATACATATACAATATATATATACCATTTAATTCATGCATAATATATATATATAGGTTGAACAATATATTTACCATATATATAAATTTTATATCTATAAAAATATGCTAAGTAGGTTTACAATTACATAAATATCCATATACCAATTTACATATATTATATACAGGTAAATATACCAAATTACATTTATATATATATAACCCAATACAACATATATATATATATATATATACATATACTAATACGAAAATATAAATCTACATACGTATATACATTTACCAAAATACGTATTAAATTAATATGTATATTACCAATATACTTTTATACCAAATTACATACCTATATATATGTTTATACATATACTAAAAATACACATTTTATTAAACATATACCCTTACCAAATATATATATATTTATACATATATATATTTTTATACCAAAAATAGGAATTATACTATATACAATTTTAGAATTTACGTAAAAGCCAATATATTTATATATCTATAGTAAAATTGGTCACCAGCCCCAAATAACAATTTTGAACTAAGTTTTATTATTGAAATTATTTCTTAAATAATAATATAACCCAAAAATTATTATTTTTGTTCACACAACCAAAATCCTTATATTTTACTAAACTAAATAAATTCTTACACTATAAACAATAAAACAAATTATATTCTATTTACTTAACTAATTACATGAATTTACTAAACTATTTATATTTAATTTCTAAACAAATTATAAATTAACTAATTTATTAAGAATTTCTAATCTGATTATTAGTAATTAACTAAACTAATACAATTTAACTAAATGATTAACTTATTAAATAATAAAACTAATTCACTGATTAAATAATTAATCTAAACTAATCTAATACATAACTAAACTAAATTAATTATTCTAATTGATTAATTACTTAACCACTAATTTAATTAACTAACACTAAACTAATTAAATACTAATTAACTAATTAATTATATAACTAAACCATTTAAACTCACCCCCCACCCTGAGAATCGAAAGGAAAAGGAAACAGGGAAGGGAGGCTCACATGAGGGTTTTCCGGCGAGGTCGGGCCGGACAGGGCGTCGGCGGTCGAACTCGTCTCGGCGGCGATCGAACGTTCGACGGATCTGCTGCGTCGGCGGCGGATCTTCGAGAGCGGTCGACGGCGGCGGATCTTCGACAGATCTGAGGCGATCGGCTTCGAACTCGGCGGTGGCGGTGCTTGGTTCCAGCGGCGGTCTCGACGCGGGTGAGGCGGCGTCGACTGGCTCGAGGAGGGCTCGACGCGGTGGCGGTCTGTTCGAGGGCAGCGGCGCTTGGATCGAGGGGACAGGCACTTGGATCGAGGGGGCGGCTTGCTGGACTCGGCGGCGGCCTGCTCGACTCGGTGGCGGCCTGCTGGACTCGGCGGCCAAAACTAGGGTTAGGGTTTCTCTGGGGATGTGTCGGGGGGTCGTGTCCGGGTCTGCCGGACACAGGGTGATGCTGTGTACAGTGGTGGATGTCCGGGGCTGGACACAGGAATCTGATGTACTGTGGGCGTGTCCGAGTGTTGGACACGGGAAATCTGGTTGTAAAGTTGTAACCGGACACAGGAAATGAATGGATACTGTGGGATACCCGGGGTCGGACCCGAGGCCATCACGGCTGACACGGTGATGCTGGACACACGGACACAAGCACACAAAAATGGTGGTGGCTTTGGCTTGTGGGAATTTGTGGAGGCTAGCTAATAAATTTGGAGATTAGGGTTTCTTGGGAATGGTGATGAGGGACTTAAATAGGGAGAGATGGTGTGGGATAAAGGGTTTGCGGGTTGGCCCAATAATGAATGGCCCAGAATTAAATATAAAAGGGTTTCTCATGTGGGAAAAATGAGGGTGTGAAGGCTAGTGAATGGGAAATGGCAACTTGAAAAAAAATTTAAAAAGAAAAGATTATAATTTCAGAAAATATTTTAGGAAAGCTATGTAATTTATTTATTTACTATTCCATTAAATATAAAATTATTTTGAAGAAACAACTAGTCATTTAATTAATTTTATCCAATAAATAATTTTATGATTTCAAGCCAATAAACATTTGAAACTAAAGGAATATATATATTATTATTTATTTATTTATTTTTTGTAATACATCGTCATTTAGGAAAAATGATTTTTATAAAAGATTTTTAAATTACCTTCTACAATCAAACAGCGTTCAAAATCAAATAAAGATTTCAAGGAGAAATATTTTATAAAACTTGATATTTTAAAATAAATTAAAAATCTAATTATTTTGGAAATTGGAAATCGGAGGTTACAAGTCTATCCACCTTAGAAAAATTTCGTCCTCGAAATTTTAGGGATGACTAGGATAGAAAAAAATTTTGTTGTTCATAATGATGAATATATCATTGAAGAAAATATTTCTATAAAGAGAATATTTACCAAACAGAAGAAAACATGAAGAAAAAGAAAATATGGTTTAAGACAGGAATAACTTGAAGGAATCATGGCTCGGCCTTGAATCCTCTAGAAAGTTTAGGTTTTGGGAAGTAGACACGATCACTGAAAAAACAGATAATTGGAATAATGCACGTTACCTTTTCAAAGTAACTAAACCAAGGAAGACCCAGTATAATGAATGATATAGACATGAAATTTATAGCTAATTCGAAAGATACGGTCGATAATTTGATTTAAGAAACTTAAATACATCCTTCAGAATGTAATCAAGAGACATCTAATCGCCTTTCTTAATTTCTAGAGAAAAATAGTCTTTACTACCATCTGGAAAATAATCCTTCCTTTTTATCCTCGTTCATTTTACTTTTCTCAATCTTGTGATTCATCATTAACTAATATCTATAAAAGTTTCAAATTCCAAAACTTTATTAGATTAGATCTTAGAATTTCTGAATCAAAATTTATTACATGTCCAAAATCCTTATCATCAAATTCGAGTTTGTTTATCTTAGCATCAACTATACCTCGATTATTTTCTTCGGTTTCAAATGTTACTGTCATGGTCAAGATTTTTAATTTAGACCACAACCTCAATATACCATGATCTTACCTTACAACCTTCAATTATATGATCCCATAATCAATTATATTATAATATTCTTTACCATGAGTTTCATTTCATTCCATATTTCTCTATCCGTATGTATAATGTTTCCGAATTTTGAACTAATTTTTTTTTCTTCATCCTCTGAATTTATTATCCCAATGTAAAATTCTTACTACTCAAATCCTCAATATTTTAATTGAATTCCAGTCGTATCATAATCTCCTCAAATTTTGAGTAAATAACTAAATACAAAATTTTACTATCCAATCCTTTTAATTGAAATCCAATCAATGCATATTTATAAAAAATCGTATCCCAAAATTTAAATTTTTAAACACAATCCATCAATCACCTTACTCTTCTAACTCAAATTCAATTGATGCTCATTCAAAATCAAATCCTATCCCGAGAATTGAATTCGACACTATTTCATTAACGATTTTATTTCCTCCTTTCTTTTCTTTCCCTTTTTTTTTTTTTTTTTTTTCTCCCTTTTTTTTTTTTTTCTCAAAACACTTAACGATGTGATACGTACGAAATCTTCAATGCAACATTCATAATATAAAATTTCAAATTTCTATCTTGCAATCAAATATATATAATAATAATTTCCCTAATTTTCCTCAAATTTTAATAACCATTTTTTATCATATCAAGACCTTCCTAAAATCATTAAATCCTCAAATTTTTGCCCTGTGAATTTCTTAACTCTCCCTTCAAGTCAATATCTATCCTCGAGTTTCAATCATCCTCAATCTTCGTAAAATAAATGATCCGTCAATTCTGTTATTAACGCCTTAACTCTTTATTTAAATTAATGCTTATCCATAAATTTAATTCTTGTCCCTTTTTGTCAGTCATAACCTTGTCATAGGTCTTTGCTATGGTCAAAACCCTAATGATCATGGTTTAAGAAAATTCTACCTACATCCATGCAATTTAAGAAAATATATAGGTCATGTGTCTTGTCATGGTATTTCAGTCTCTGTTAAGGTGTACTACTAGTTATATCCTAACAAGGAATCATGAATACGAACTACAGCACTTAGGGAAATCAATCAATCAAGAGACGGGAACCTTAGAAAAAGAACCTGCTAACATATTACTTGCAGTATCTACTATTTCTAACAAATACTTAACTCTAGCACATTCACTACTAATTCCTATTCATGTACACTGGTACCCATACCAACTACTCATATATTAATATTCATATCTCTCACCTACCAAAAATTAATCCTCAAAATAATCGTCAAGGTTTAACTTCCCGATCAACTTAAAATAAAATGCATATACCTCCTCAAAATCAGATACTTCACATCGAAATAAAATTTAATCACTTCTAAAATCTTTGTAGCCTTAACTATGTTTATCGAATCAAATTTAAATCCTCAATATTTTAACAACATAAAATCTCAACTCCTAAAAAATTCTGAAAATTTAAAATTCATTTCCACCTTTTAATTTATAACTCCTCAATGTACATATTAGTGCTCACGGTCTCTGATACTCAAGGTGCACTCAATACCTCTAGTGTCTATAATTGTGTACTAAATTGTACTGCCCGAATCACTTGTGCCATTATCTCCAATGATCAAAGTTATCATCACCTGTAATTTCTTTCATGATTTTCAATTTATGTCAACTGGTATATCATCTAATTATCATCATACAGGGTGATTACTGTTATTAACGTCATTCTTGATAAATCCTTGATATAGAATCATTAGCACTCTTGGTATTATATCACTAGCTTCATTAATGGATCATTCATCAAGCTCAGTATAACTCATGATTACATGTATCTATTATAACACTCATGTTTCTTTACTCTCATGAGCATGTATATGGTTCCTCATCTCGAAGGTTGTATAGGTATTTCCTTTAATCCTTTAAAGCCTAATCCATGATACGCTTCACCATCTTCACTACCTATTCCGATATTTCTCTACTCATGACACTCATTATAACTTTATGCGTATATATTTTCTTACCCTTACTTCCGATATCAATCATCAAATTGAACATCATGCTCCATTAATTCTTAACACAATTTTCTTGGATACTTAAATGTTACATAGATCTCTCAAGTGCATAATCATGATTATCCAGGGTGGGTATGTTAGCTCTGATACTAACTCTTGAACTATCACTGATACTCTATTCTCTCCTACTCACAGTCTCTAATGACACTTATCCTAGAACCATTGGTACAAAGTATTATGCTATGGGTTAATTCTAGGTTAAAGCCTACTGCTCACCTGTCCAACTAAGAAACACTTATAAACTCACAAGTCACACTCAGCCAAACTAATACAAGACACAACCAAAATTGCAAGTCACAAATTATCATACTTAACAAGAAATCCTCAAGGAATAGGAGCTCAAAGACTGAATTGAGGACAGAAGGTATCTTTACTGCTAGTAAAGAAAGAAGCGGTGGAACAAAGTCCTGGAATAACAGAAATAGATAAGTCTTGAGATAATATTTTAAGAACCAATTTAAAATACAACCTGATAATCATACACGTCTATCCGAAATCATGACACTCAGAATCCTCGCCACGCCAGTAAGCATAGATACGATAAACGGCAGGTTCCGTAACTAAGGTATGCAACCCTATAATCATGTCATCTAGAATACTCGCCACGCCAACCGATATGGCTGCGAGAAACTCTAAATCTCATAACTAAAGTATGTACATCCAAGTTAGGTTCCTACGTTCTTGTCACGACAGCTAATATGGCTGCGGTAAATTCTAGGTTCCATAACCAAAGTCGACGTTTTACCTTCCTCACTGTCCTCATCAATATATGTCATCAGATGATACCATAAATTCTAGTCCATAAAATTCATCTTAATTTGAAATCAACTCAACAACGATACCAAGAATTAAAGTTAACAACTGGTCAACAAGAATCAAACTCAACAATGATACCAAAAATTTAATTTAATAGCTGCTCAACAAGAATCAAGTTCAGTAGCAACAAGCGAGAGCGGACGGAAACAAGGAAAAAGATTTAAATTGGAAATAAGATTCTCATGGGGTCATCCCAGAAAATCTTTCAAGAATTTGTGATTGAGTATCCTCTCTCATCCTAGTATCCTATGTCCTATATTCAATAGCAGGTACGCAGTAGTATGACAAGGATGCCACCCGACCTGCATGGGCCACCACTAAAAACGTGTCACGACCCGCACCCGGTTTAGGGGCACGAGAGCGTGGGTACATCCAGCCTACGCCGCAGCATCGGCGGTAGAACGCTGTCTAGGTTAAGTACTATCTAAACAATCTCACGCAAGTATCCAACTCCATAAGGAGACGTGGATATCATAAAATAAATCTAGAAATACTCAATCACAACTACAGCACGATAGAAAAATGAAGAAATAAAAGAATACAACACAAGTCTAATGACAACATAATCATACCTGCAATCAGTAACATCCAATCCCCAAATGTCAGGAACAAGTCCACTAAGGTCACAGTCTGGAAAAATATTTTCCAGTCAGGAAGGAGCAAAGTACATCTCTAAATAGCAGTTCTATATAAATGACATAAACTATGTAGCAGTTCTAGATGGAAACATACCAGATGCATGTATAGGTACGAAAAATGTACAATAAGAGAAATACTGGAAATACTGTAAGTAAATGCAGGAAAAGAAACAATATGTCCATGAGCAAGAAACCTATGACTAAGTGTGTGAGTACTAGCTTTAACATGTGATCGGCTTGGGAACATGATCAGGCTGGTTACATGTGATTAGCTATGATTCACGAAGGTCAGGCTAACCGTTGGTTAGCTATGATGCATGTAGAGGTCAGGCTAATCACACGTAACAGCTATGAGGCACGAAGATGGTCAGGCCGCACCCGACGTGAGATGTGGGGTGAGCTATGATGCATGTAAAGTTGGGTATGATCACATATCTACACTAAAATACTCCCCACCCCCGACTGGTATAGTAGATCCAATCATGGTACGCTATGGCACTGGATTCCCTAGGAAGGTAGCAAATCTCCCCGGGAATCAGTGTCTGTACGTGCACAAGATAACAAGGAAAACAAGTCTTGTACAAGCTACACCATGAATAAGGAATAACATCTCATGACGAGATCCGTGTATACCAATCCGTGTAACCGATGTGTCAAGAACATGGATATTTATACTAGATACAGTGAACATAGGAGATATCATAAATTAGAAACTAATCAGAGAATGTACTCGCCTTGGGTCCTTAGCTGGTAATTATTGATGTCCTGTTCCAGAGTATCCCCTGAGTAACCCAACAGTCCTATAAACATATCACAAGCAAAACCACATTTACATCAGATGCTACACTACACACACAATCAAATACCTAACTCAGGGCTATGTCTGGCATGGAACTCAGTCAACTAGGGTCATCTAGTTAGACAGACATCTATAACACATTATACCTATTTAACTAACATTAACACCTACAATATTACTTGCACCAAAATAAATACATATACAATATATATATACCATTTAATTCATGCATAATATATATATATAGGTTGAACAATATATTTACCATATATATAAATTTTATATCTATAAAAATATGCTAAGTAGGTTTACAATTACATAAATATCCATATACCAATTTACATATATTATATACAGGTAAATATACCAAATTACATTTATATATATATAACCCAATACAACATATATATATATATATATATACATATACTAATACGAAAATATAAATCTACATACGTATATACATTTACCAAAATATGTATTAAATTAATATGTATATTACCAATATACTTTTATACCAAATTACATACCTATATATATGTTTATACATATACTAAAAATACACATTTTTATTAAACATATACCCTTACCAAATATATATATATATATACATATATATATTTTTATACCAAAAATAGGAATTATACTATATACAATTTTAGAATTTACGTAAAAGCCAATATATTTATATATCTATAGTAAAATTGGTCACCAGCCCCAAATAACAATTTTGAACTAAGTTTTATTATTGAAATTATTTCTTAAATAATAATATAACCCAAAAATTATTATTTTTGTTCACACAACCAAAATCCTTATATTTTACTAAACTAAATAAATTCTTACACTATAAACAATAAAACAAATTATATTCTATTTACTTAACTAATTACATGAATTTACTAAACTATTTATATTTAATTTCTAAACAAATTATAAATTAACTAATTTATTAAGAATTTCTAATCTGATTATTAGTAATTAACTAAACTAATACAATTTAACTAAATGATTAACTTATTAAATAATAAAATTAATTCACTGATTAAATAATTAATCTAAACTAATCTAATACATAACTAAACTAAATTAACTATTCTAATTGATTAATTACTTAACCACTAATTTAATTAACTAACACTAAACTAATTAAATACTAATTAACTAATTAATTATATAACTAAACCATTTAAACTCACCCCCCACCCTGAGAATCGAAAGGAAAAGGAAACAGGGAAGGGAGGCTCACATGAGGGTTTTCCGGCGAGGTCGGGCCGGACAGGGCGTCGGCGGTCGAACTCGTCTCGGCGGCGATCGAACGTTCGGCGGATCTGCTGCGTCGGCGGCGGATCTTCGAGAGCGGTCGACGGCGGCGGATCTTCGACAGATCTGAGGCGGTCGGCTTCGAACTCGGCGGTGGCGGTGCTTGGTTCCAGCGGCGGTCTCGACGCGGGTGAGGCGGCGTCGACTGGCTCGAGGAGGGCTCGACGCGGTGGCGGTCTGTTCGAGGGCAGCGGCGCTTGGATCGAGGGGACAGGCACTTGGATCGAGGGGGCGGCTTGCTGGACTCGGCGGCGGCCTGCTCGACTCGGTGGCGGCCTGCTGGACTCGGCGGCCAAAACTAGGGTTAGGGTTTCTCTGGGGATGTGTCGGGGGGTCGTGTCCGGGTCTGCCGGACACAGGGTGATGCTGTGTACAGTGGTGGATGTCCGGGGCTGGACACAGGAATCTGATGTACTGTGGGCGTGTCTGAGTGTTGGACACGGGAAATCTGGTTGTAAAGTTGTAACCGGACACAGGAAATAAATGGATACTGTGGGACACCCGGGGTCGGACCCGAGGCCATCACGGCTGACACGGTGATGCTGGACACACGGACACGAGCACACAAAAATGGTGGCGGCTTTGGCTTGTGGGAATTTGTGGAGGCTAGCTAATAAATTTGGAGATTAGGGTTTCTTGGGAATGGTGATGAGGGACTTAAATAGGGAGAGATGGTGTGGGATAAAGGGTTTGCGGGTTGGCCCAATAATGAATGGACCAGAATTAAATATAAAAGGGTTTCTCATGTGGAAAAAATGAGGGTGTGAAGGCTAGTGAATGGGAAATGGCAACTTGAAAAAAAATTTAAAAAGAAAAGATTATAATTTCAGAAAATATTTTAGGAAAGCTATGTAATTTATTTATTTACTATTCCATTAAATATAAAATTATTTTGAAGAAACAACTAGTCATTTAATTAATTTTATCCAATAAATAATTTTATGATTTCAAGCCAATAAACATTTGAAACTAGAGGAATATATATATTATTATTTATTTATTTATTTTTTGTAATACATCGTCATTTAGGAAAAATGATTTTTATAAAAGATTTTTAAATTACCTTCTACAATCAAACAGCGTTCAAAATCAAATAAAGATTTCAAGGAGAAATATTTTATAAAACTTGATATTTTAAAATAAATTAAAAATCTAATTATTTTGGAAATTGGAAATCGGAGGTTACAAACAGAGTTGATGGATCTTTGATTTTGCGAAAATCGAGGTTTGATTGAAATTCGAGGATAAACATTAACTTAAGTAGAGAGTTAAGAAATTCACAGGGCAAAATTGAGGATTTATTAAATTTTAGGAATGTCTTGATATGATTAAATTGATTATTAAAATTTGAGAAAATTTGAGAGATTATCATTTTTTCTATTTGATTGCAAGATAGAAATTTTATAGTTTATATTATGAATGTTGCATTGAAGATTATGAAAGTATCGCATCGTTGAGTATTTGAGGAAAAAAAAAATCAGGAAATAAATCGTTAATGGAATAGTGTCAAATTCAATTCTCGGGAGGAGGATTTATATTTGAATAAGCATCAATTGAATTTGGGTTAGAGGAGTAAGATGAATGATGGATTAGTGTTTAAAATTTAAATTGGGATACAGATTTTTAAATATTATAAATATACATTGATTGGAATTCAATTGGAAGATTGGATATTAAAATCCTTGAGTAATTAGATACGAACTTAAATTCGGGAGGAGATTATGATAAAAATTTCAATTTGATTTTAAAACTTGAAGATTTTTCGAAATATGATGATATAGAATTTTGAAAGGTTGTAAAATAACGATATGGAATTACTTCATGATTAATTGGTTTGAAATTAAATTTTGATAGAAATAATATGATGAGTAAAGGCAATTATTGAGAATCCTAAATTTCGAGGACGAAATTTTTCTAAGGTGGGTAGACTTGTAACCTCCGATTTCTAAATTTCCGAAATAATTAGATTTTTTTTAAATTTTTGTATCAAGTTTATAACATATTTTCTCCTTGAAAATTTGTAGTATTAGATTTTTGAGCAGTGTTGATTTTAGAAAGTAATTTAAAATCTTTTATAAAAATCATTTTTTCCTAAATGTCGATGTATTACAAAATAAATAAATAAATAATAATATATATATATTTCTCTAGTTTCAAATGTTTATTGGCTTGAAATCATGAAATTATTTATTTGATAAAATTATTTAAAGGACTAGTTTTCTTCATAATAATTGAAATCCATTTGGGATAGTAAATAAATAAATTACATATTTTCTAGGGTTTTGAAAATGAGTTTAATTAGTAGCTAATCGGAAGCCTCTTAAAAAAAAATTTCTTAAATTATCTTTTTCTATTTAATTTACCCGTTTACCGTCTCCCATTCACACCCTCATTTTCCCCCACATGAAAAGCCCGTTTATTTATTATCTTGGGCCATTCGTTATTTGGGCCAACCCTCACCCTTTATCCCACACCTTCTCTCCCTATTTAAGTCTCTCATCACCATTCCCAAGAAACCCTAGCTAGCCCTCACAATTCCCACAAGCCAACAAGCCACCGCCATTTTGTGTGCTCGTGTCCGTGTGTCCAGCATCACCGTGTCAGCCGTGTTGGCCTCGGGTCCGACCCCGGGTGTCCCACCGTATCCATTCATTTCCTGTGTCCGGTTACAATATTACAACTAGATTTTCGTCTCCGACACACCTGGACACATCCACCTCCACCACAGTACATCATTTTTTCGTGTCCGACACACCCGGACACGTCTACCCCAATACCAGTACACCCATCCCCGTGTCCAACCTCGGACACGACCCCGACACATTCACAGACCAGTCCAAACCCTAACCCTAGATCTGACCTCACCTAGCCGCCGATTTGATTGTCGGAGCCGACGAGCGCTCATCCAAGTTTCAGCCTCGAAGACAGGGGAGCCGACCACCGCGTGGCCGGGCGCGACCACGGCGGAGGAGTTTCATCCGCCACCGTCGAAACTCCTTCCCGCCGCAGCAGATCTGCCGGTGTCGTCACCTCGGGGTGAGCTCTCGACCGCTGCGCCTCCTCGAACCGAGCGCCGCCGCCTCGAAGCTGCCGCCTCCTTGAGCCAGATCCGTCGGTGGCCGCCGAGAAGAACGTCGACCGCTGCGTCGAGCTCGGAGATCCGCCGCCGCCGCCTCAGATCCGTCGAGCCGCCGCCGCAGACCCGTCGAGTTTCCGCCGCTGAGTCGAGCCGCCGCCACAGATCCGCCGACGCCCTGCCGACCAGACCCCGGCGAGACCCCCGCGTCGACGGAGGAAACCCTTGTGAGCCCGATTTCTTTTTCCCTCTTTCCTCTTTCTTTCAATTCACTGAGTATAGTTTAGAAACTGTATTAGTTAAAATATAATTAGTTTAATTAATTCATAATTAGTTTAATTAATTCATAAAATTAGTTTAGTTAATTTAGTAATCATTTATTAATTATTAATCAGTTAGTAATTAATTATTTATTTGTTTAGTATTTTCACATAATTAGTTATTAATTTCATATAATTAGTTGTTAATTGCATATAATTAGTTTAGTAATTTCCTATAATAAGTTTGGTAATATATATATATATATTAGTTTTATTGTTTATAATTTAGTTATTTATTATGTGTATAAATTAGTTATGTATTATATATATAAGGATTTTGATTTTATAAATATATAATAAGTTTGGGTTGTAATATTAATTAAGTAATGGTTTCAACATTAAGCTTAGTTTAAAAATTAGTTTATTTGGGCTGATATATATATTTTACTATAGATATAATTGTATACTGGCTTTTACATAAATTCTAGATTTTATAAATAAACTTTTAATTGTAATTATGGTTGAAAGAGAAGTTTAACAATTATTGTTCAAATAATTTCGAAATGATTTATATATGTAAATACGTATTCTAGTATATGTAATTGATTTGGCATCTGTATATATATATATAGTATAAATTTGAATTGGTAATTTAATATTAGTATATTCTAATAATGATGTTGACAAAATATATGTATATTTTAAACAATATTTTTGCATATGTATATGAGTATACATATGGTTCAACTAGTATATATATATATATACGATATATGTTTAATTGGTATATATATTGTATGTGTATTCAATTTGGTGTATATATATATGTATTGTAAGTATATGCTAGTATAAACTTAATTTGGTATTAGTATTAGTATATTTAATAATGTTGTTGACAATATATATATGTTTATTCTAAAAATGTATTTTTGCACATATATGATATATATACGTATTTTGGTATAAAAACGTATATTGGTATATATATATACATACTTGTGTACATATAGGGTAGGAGTATATTTTTATTTAGTGTATATAAATGTATAAATGTATATATTCTTAAATATTGGGTGATGTATATTTTTTCATAAATAAAATATATTCCCACTTATGTACATACAGTTATACATATTTTTGTATATAATTTGGTATAACCATATATATATGTATCATATTTGATTATTAATAATACGTTTAATTGGTGAATCTACTAGGTGATCCTAGGTGATCAGTATCATACTTAGAGAAATCCCGAACTCAGTGTTTTTTTAGACTGTGTTTAGTGTAGCATCTGATGCAAATGTGGTTTGCTTGTGATATGTTTATAGGACTGTTGGTTTACCCAGGGGATACTCTGGAACAGGACATCAATAATTACCAGCTAAGGACCCAAGGCGAGTACATTCTCTGATTAGTTTCTAATTTATGATATCTCCTATGTTCACTGTATCTAGTGTAAATATCCATGTTCCTGACACGTTGGTTACACGGATTGGTATACACGGATCTCGTCATGAGATGTTATTCCTTATTCATGGTGTAGCTTGTACAAGACTTGTTTCCTTGATATCTTGTGCATGTACAGACACTGATTTCCGGGGAGATTTGCTACCTTCCTAGGGAATCCCGTGCCATAGCGTACCATGATTGGATCTACTATACCAGTCGGGGGTTTGGAGAGTACTTTAGTGTAGATATGTGATCATACCTAACTTTATATGCACCATAGCTCACCCCACATCTCACGTCGGGTGCGGCCTGACCATTTACATGCTCCATAGCTGTTACGTGTGATTAGCCTGACCTCTACATGCATCATAGCTAACCAACGGTTAGCCTGACTTTATATGAACCATAGCTAATCACATGTAACCAGCCTGATCAAGTTCCCAAGCCGATCACATATTAAAGCTAGTACTCACACACTTAGTCATAGAATTCTTGCTCATTGACATATTGTTCTTTTCCTGCATTTACTTACAGTATTTCCAGTATTTCTCTCATTGTACATTTCTTGTACCTATACATGCATCTGGTATGTTTCCATCTAGAACTGCTACATAGATTATGTCATTTATATAGAACTGCTATTTAGAGATGTACTTTGTTCCTTCCTGACTGGAAAATATTTTTCCAGACTGTGACCTTAGTAGACTGGTTTCCGACACACTTGGGGAATTGGATGTTACTGATTGCAGATATGATTATTGTGTCATTAGACTTGTGTTGTATTCTTTTATTTCTTCATTTTTCTATCGTGCTGTAGTTGTGATTGAGTATTTCTAGATTTATTTTATTATATCCACGTCTCCTTATGGAGTTGGATACTAGCGTGAGATCGTTTAGATAGTACTTGACCTAGACAGCGTTCTACCGCCGATGCTGCGGCGTAGGCTGGACGTACCCACGCTCTCGTGCCTCTAAACCGGGTGCGGGTCGTGACACCAAGCCCCCACCATTTTTGACCTTTGTGTTATTTCCAAATTTTGACCCGAAGTGGCCCCATTTAATTTAAAATCGCGGGACACTTTAAATCCTATTTAAATTGAGGATACCAATTTTGCCTAATCCTATTTTAATCCCCAATTAATCCCGATGGCCATTAAATTAAACCCATGCCAAACACCCAATACCCCCTCACCATGCAAATCACCAAACTCCATTTTCCTTACAATTTTTGCAACATTTTATGTGTCCGTACAATTTCTCGAATTTAAGGGGCTTAGTTGCAATTTATTGATTTTAGGTGTCCTCACCTCATTGGCCAAGACCAAATGGAGAGGTTACCAATTGTTGACCGTAGTCAACATTTCCCTCCCCCTTCCTTTGCATGAAGAAACCAAGTCTTCATATTAAATCCTAGCCATCCAATTTAAATAGGAACATCCCCACCACACATCCCTCACATACCTCCCTATAAAACCATTACCATCACCCTCACAACAAACCAAGCAGGCCCTAATCCCAAGGAGCCTTGAAAACCCCCCTCTCTCTCTCTCCTCCCTCCTCCATATTTCTCCATACAAAAACTTCTTCTACTTCCTTTATTCTTCTTCTTCCTTCTTCTTCCTGAAGATCCAACCGGCCGGCCGACTGACTCGACTCCGGCCAATCAAGCACCCCGGCGGCTCCGGCCTACTGCCGGCGGCTCCAGTGCAGTTCCCGACTGTACAGCCCGACGGTGAAGCTTCCCCCCCCCCGCAGCTGTCCACAGCAGCCCGGCCTGTGCGGTTCCTTCCCCCGCTCCGATTCAGTCCTCCTCCGACCATCCTGCTGTGCCCGACTACGCAGTAGCCGACCGCTGTGCAGCTCCGTCCGAGCGACTCCCCCGTTCGGCCTCCTCCCTGTCCAGCACTTCCCTGTCCGATCTGTGCACCCCCGTCCGGCCGACTTCCCCACTCCTTTCCGTCCGGCCTCCTCCCTGTCCAGCGCTTCCCTGTCCGATCTGTGCACCCCCGTCCGGCCGACTTCCCCACTCCTTCCCTTCCGACTTCACCATTACACCACCACCACCCTTAGCTCTCACCACCACCATTACACCACCACCATTAGCTCCCTTTACCACCACCACTTGGCACCACCCCCGGCCACCTTCTCCGGCCAACAGCCCCACGTCGAGGTATATTTCCCCCTTCCCCTATATTGTTATACATTATGTTGTGTTAGTTAGGGTTGTTGGTATATATGTTTTGTCTACATTAGCTAGGGTTGTATTTATTAATGTTGTGTAGTTGTTGAAGTATAAATAATTATGTGTTCCTAGTGATGATTAATGTTCATGTTGAATAAGGTGAATGTGATTAATATTCATGTTGAATAAGGCCAATGATGATTAAGGTGAATGTTAAATTATAATGACTTGAGGTTAAGGTTTAATGGTGAACTTGGGGTTTATTCGTCATCAGTATATTAAAATGGATTTGAATGATAGACATTGAGATTTAGGGTTTAATATATTTATGTGCATGGTAATCTGTATGGATGAGCAGTGATTGTGGGTGAATTGATACTGAGGGTTGAGGAAGACCTAATATTTAATGAGTAAATACTGTCAGGATTGAGCATACCTGAACTACTGAACCACGTGATGAATATGGTAAGAATGAGGATTGGGTCTGATGATATTATACAGGTGATTGATTTGAGATAGGTATTATTAGGATCAAGGAGCAGAGATTGAGGACTGTGAATTATTAGTTAACTATTTGTGTTTGAGACTGATTTTAGGTTTAGATGTGTGGCGCATCCCCGTCTGTCGTGGAATATGTTATTGACTATCGGTTTGTATCTCATCTCTAGGTACTGCAGGACCTGAGGACTTGGATGCGGTACCGGGACCCTGTCATCAGCAGCCTCGTGCAGGCAAGTATACCATGCCTTTGTTGTACTGTTTAAAGTCAGTTATTTTTAGTTGCATGTTTATTAATTTAATATTATATAAATGTGCGCGTCCGAGAAGACTCGGGTGCAGTCAATGAATGCGTTGACGTTAGGACTTGTGTTTGACTTAGTGTCTAGTAGATCCACCTAAAGTTGTGGAGTTATCGGTATGACTCCCCAGGCCTTGACACATTTCTTATACGTGTTGTGAGTCTCATGTAGGGCACAGACTTGCATATGTAGTTGGCCACCTGTACGTGTAGGCGTACAACGAATAGGGAATAACTGCTATTAGCGATGCATGATAGAAGACTTAGCAGTTATTAGTAGTCGGAGAATAGAATATTATGGTACGAAGGTCCAATCCTTGTCCTTGTTTGGTTGTAGGGCTGGGCTAATGTTCTAACGATAGACTATAAGCCAGAGTTATGATGCCTCAGTGTAGTAGCTAAGGCATATTGTGGATACGACATGCATAGATCATTGGGCGGAGAGAACAACTAGTAAGCGTATGGGACACCCACCTCCTTTATACAGATACCGCACTCGACGGAGTGATATGGACGTATATATATTGCAGATACCGCATTCTTTAGAGTGTTGGACGTTACTTGTTGTATATTGCAGATACCACACTCTAAAGAACGTTGGACGTTATACTATTTCACATACCATGCTCCTCGAAGATGGACGATATCAGGCGCCCGTGTTATAGGGGGCATATGTGGCATATACTAGCCAGTTGTCACGATTGGTGAATTACGTCAGCATATGTCTAGCCTACACATTCCCATACACTCAAGTTGTCCTCAAGTTGCATTTCACTTAGATGGTTAGGTCACCCCTCTTTATTTATTCAGTATTTACTTTATGGCATGTATTTTTGTATCTTGTTACGTCCCTCTGAGGACCTGGAACCCTTCCAGGTTGTTTGTGCAGTTGCAGGATATTTAATCTACTATAGTGTGGACATCATTGCAGGTATATTTATATTTCCAGCTATTTCAGTCATGTATTACTTTCCATTTTATTCTGCTTTTATAGCCTAGTGTTTATAGACCTATGTTGTTCTTCTGGTCTATTCGAGCGGATGTATTATTGGGCTGCAGACTGATGATGCGTATCGTTCTTTCTTGAGATTACTTACCCTGGATTGAGATTTAGATTTAGTTGTGGTATATTAGATATAGATTATTACTTGGATCACTTGACCATGGACATCATAAGTGCACTTCGTCGGGTCCATTAAATTTGAAAGCCCTACGGAGACATACCAGCTGGCCATTGCCACGTGTCTGGTCCCATAGATTTTGGGACTGGGGCATGACATGGTTTTAGTGGTGGCCCATGCAGGTCAGAGCAAATCATTTCGGTTACGTTACTGTACCGAACGAGCCTGCAACTTAGGATTAATGTGAATAAGATCTCAATCCATAACCGATTTTAAAACTCCTCTGGTCCCATAGACGAATGCTTGTGACTGACGATTTTCCTCCAGAAGAAGATCGAAGACCAGACGAAAGAAGACAGAATTCATATACCTTTATCTGAGAAGATTGCTACCTTATCAGGATTGATTGATGGGTTCTTTGGATTCTAGAACTAGCGTGGAAGGTTGGCAAAAGAGTTAGACCCAGTAGTACCCTACCCGTGCTTGAGGTAGCAGTGATCTTGGAAGTACTGAGAGCTGGAAGGATTGTTGATCATGACCTAGAATAACTTATGGAAATGCATAGCCTGATGATGTAAACTAGTAGTTGTATAAGATAGCAATGCTAGGAACGATGATTATGAGCTAGAGGAGATAAAATTTTTAGGATCTCACTTGGAAGGTAATGATCGGATTCCAGAAATTCTAGTATGTGCCTGAGTGATACCATTATTGTACTTGTGACTTGGAGAGATGAATAACGAAAAGAAGAAATTCGAGGAATAAAATTTTAGGGAAAACCTTAAGGTGACCTCCCTTAGGATAGGTAACCTCTTTTAGGATGGGTGACCTCCCTAAGGATGGGTGACCTCCCATAGGATGGGTGACCTCCCTTAGGATGTGTGACCTAGCTTAGGATGGGTGACCTACCATAGGATCGGTGACCTCTCGTAGGATGGGTGACCTCCCTAGGATGGGTGACTTCTCGTAGGATGGGTGACCTCTCCTAGGATGGATAAATTTATCTTTATTCAATCCCCATGGTTAAATCTTAATTTATTTATAACTTGCAGCATATAAAAGCATGTATCAATCTCGCTTATCAACCTTCTTCCAATAACGTAAAATCTAGAATCATCATGGATAACCTTCCTAGGATGGGTAACCTCAGTAGGATGGGTGTCCTCCCTTAGGATGGGTAACCTCTATTAGGATGGGTGACCTCCCTAAGGATTGGTAACCTCCCTAAGGATAGGTGACCTCCCATAGGATGGGTGATATCCTAGGGAGGTTAACCATCCTACGGAGGTCACCCAACCAAAGGGAGGTTACCCATCCTACAAGAGGTCACCCATCCCAAGGGAGGTTACCCATCCTATGGGAGGTCACCCATCCTTAGGGAGGTCACCCATCCTAATAGAGGTCACCCATCCTAAGGGAGGTTACCCATCCTACGGAGGTTACCCATCCTAAGAGAGGTTACCCATCCTATGGGAGGTTACCCATCCTTAGGGAGGTCACCCCTCCTAAGAGAGGTTACCCATCCTTAGAGAGGTCACTCATCCGGAGGTTACCCATCCTGCGGGAGGTCACCCATCCAAATGGAGGTCACCCATCCTATGGGAGGTCAAAGGGAGGTCATCCATCCTATAGGTTACCCATCATAGGATAGGTCACCCATCATATAGGTAGTGATCTTCCGTAGGTGACCTCCCTTAGGATGGGTGACCTCCCAAAGGATGGGTAACCTCTCCTATGATGGGTAACCTCTCTTAGGATGGGTGACCTCCCTAAGGATGGGTAACCTCCCATAGGATGGGTAACCTCTCTTAGGATGGGTAACCTCCGTAGGATGGGTGACCTCCCTTAGGATGGGTAACCTCTATTAGGATGGCTAACCTCTCATAGAATGGGTGACTACCCTAAGGATGGGTGACCTCCCATTTGATGGGTGACATCCTTAGGATGGGTGACGTCCCTAAGGATGGATAACCTCTCTTAGGATGGGTAACCTCCCGTAGGATGGATAACTTCTCTTAGGATGGGTAACCTCCCTAAGGATGGGCAACCTCCCTTAGGATGGGCGACCTCTAGTAGGATGGGTGACCTCCCATAGTATAGATAACCTTCCTTGGATTGGTGACCTCCCTAAGGATGGGTGACCTCCTATAAGATGGGTGACCTACCTAAGTATGGGTAACCTCCCTTAGGATGGGTGACCTCCCGTAGGATGGGTGACCTCCCTTAGGATGGGTAACCTCCTATAGGATGGGTGACCTCCCTTAGGATGGGTGACCTCCCTTAGGATAAGTGACCTCCCGTAGGATGGGTAACCTCTGGATGGGTGACCTCTCTTAGGATGGGTGACCTACCTATGGATGGCTGACCTCCCATAGGATAGATAACCTTCCTAGGATGGGTGACCTCCCTAAGGATGGGTGACTTCCTATAGGATGGGTGACCTACCTAAGTATGGGTAACCTCCCTTAGGATTGGTGACCTCCCGTAGGATGGGTAACCTCCCTAAGGATCGGTAACCTCCTATAGGATGGGTGACCTCCCTAGGATATCACCCATCCTACCAGAGGTTACCCATCCTAAGGGAGATCACCCATCCAAAGGGAGGTCACCTAGGAAGGTTACCCATCCTACGGGAGGTCACCCAACCAAATAGAGGTCACACATCCTACAGGAGGTCACGCATCCAAATGGAGGTCACCTATCCTACGAGAGGTTACCCATCCTAAGAGAGGTTACCCATCCTAAGAGAGGTCAACCATCCTATGGGAAGTCACTCATCCTTAGGATGGGTGACCTCCCTTTGACCTCTATTATGATGGGTAACCTCCCTTAAGATGTGCAACCTCCCTTAGAGGTCACCCATCCTACGGTAGGTCACCCATCCAAATGGAGGTCACCTATCCTACAAGAGGTTACCCATCCTATGAAGGTCACCCATTCTAATGGAGGTTACCCATCCTAGGGAAGACATCCATCCTACAGGAGGTCACCCATCCTAGGGAGGTTACCCATCCTACGGGATGTCACCCATCCTTAGGGAGGTCACCCATCCTACGAGAGGTCATCCATCCTAAGGGAGGTCACCCATCCTACGAGAGGTCACCCATCCAAAGAGAGGTTATCCATCCTAAGAGAGGTCACTCATCCGGAGGTTACCCATCCTACGGTAGGTCACCCAACCAAATGGAGGTCACCCATCCTATGGGAGGTCAAAGGGAGGTCATCCATCATATAGGTCACCCATCATAGGAGAGGTCACCCATCATATTGGTAGAGTTTTTCCGTAGGAAGGGAAACCTAACGTATGATGGGTGATATCCCATAGGATGGAAAACCTCCCTTAGGATGTGTAACGTTCATAGGATAGGTAACCTCTCGTATGATGGGTGACCTCCCATTAGAATGCGTAACCTCTATTAGGATGGGTGACCTCCCTATCCAAATGGAAGTCACACATCCTAACGGAGGTTTTCCATCCTAAGGGAGCTTACCCATCCTACAAGAGGTTACCCATCCTACGGGAGGTCACCCATCCAAGGGAGGACACCCATCCTACGATCACCCATCCCATTTGTAGGTCACCCATCCTATGAGAGCTTGCCCATCCTAAGAGAGGGTAACCTCCCATAGGATGGATAACCTTCCTAGGATGGGTGACCTACCTAAGGATGGGTGACCTCCTATAGGATGGGTGACCTACCTAAGTATGGATAACCTCCTTTAGGATGGGTGACCTCCCGTAGGATGGGTGACCTTCCTTAGGATAGGTAACCTCGCTTAGGATGGGTAACCTCTCTTAGGATGGGTAACCTCCCGTATGATGGGTAAATTCCCTTAGGATGGGCAACCTCCCTTACGATGGGTGACCTCCCTAAGGATGGGTAACCTCACTTAGGATAGGTGACCTCCCATAGGATGGGTAACCTCCCTTAGGATTAGTGACCTCCCGTAGGATGGGTGACCTCCCTTAGGATGGGAAACCTCCGGTAGGATGGGTGACCTCCATTAGGATGGGTAACCTCCCGTAGGATGGGTGACCTCCCATAGGATGGTTAACCTCCCTTTGGATGGGTAACCTCCATTTGGATGGGTAACCTCCCTAGGATGGGTGACCTCCCTTAGGATGGGTAACCTCCCTAGAATGGGTGACCTCCCGTAGGATGGGTGTCCTCCCTAGGATGGGTAACCTCCCTTAGGTTGGGTGACCTTCATAGGATGGTTAACGTCTCATAGGGAGGGTGACCTCCAGTAGGATGGGTGACCTCTCTTAGGATGGGTAACCTCCCGTACGATGGGTAACCTCTCTTAGGATGGGTAATGGGTGACCTTCCGTAGGATGGGTGACCTCCCTTAGGATGGGTAACCTCCCGTTTTATCGGTGATATCCTAGGGAGGTCACCCATCCTATAGGAGGTTACCCATAATAAGGGAGGTCACCCATCCTACGGGAGGTCACCCATCCTAAGGGAGGTTATCCATCCTTAATGAGGTCACCCATCCTATTGGTCACCGATCCTTTGGGAGGTCACCCATCCTTAGGGAGGTCTCCCATCCTAAGAGAGGTTATCCATCCTAAGGGAGGTCACACATCCTAGTAAGGTTATCCATCCTATGGGAGGTCATCCATCCTTAGGGAGGTCACCCATCCTAAGAGAGGTTACCCATCCTAAGAGAGGTCACCCATCCGGAGGTTACCCATGCTACGGGAGGTCACCCATCCTAAGAGAGGTTACCCATCCTAAGAGAGGTCACTCATCCGGAGGTTACCCATCCTACGGGAGGTCACCCATCCAAATGGAGGTCACCCATCCTATGGGAGGTCAAAGGGAGGTCATCCATCCTATAGGTCACCCATCATAGGAGAGGTCATCCATCATATAGGTAGTGATCTTCCGTAGGAAGGGTAACCTAATGTATGATGGGTGATATCCTATAGGATGGAAAACCTCCCTTAGGATGTGTGACATCGCTTAGAATGGGTGACCTACCGTAGGATGGATAACCTCCCGTAGGATGGATAACCTCCCTTAGGATGGGTGACCTTCCGTAGGATGGGTGAAACCCTTAGGATGGGTAACCACCCGTAGGATGGGTGATATCCTAGGGAGGTTACCTATCCTATAGGTCACCCATCCTATGGGAGGTCACCCATCCTTAGGTCATCCATTCATATGGATAACTTAACGTATGATGGATAACCTCCGGTAGAATGGGTGACCTCCATTAGGATGGGTAACCTCCCATAGGATGGGTAACCTCACTAAGGATGGGTGACCTCTCGTAGAATAGGTGACCTTCCATTAGAATGGGTAACCTCTCGTAGGATGGGTAACCTCCATAGGATAGGTGACCTTCCTTTGGATGGATAACCTCACTAAGGATAGGTGACCTCTCGTAGGATGGGTAACCTCCCTTAGGATGGGTGACCTCCCTTAGGATGGGTAACCTCCGATAGGATGGATAACCGATCCAGAGGATGGGTGACCTCCATTAGGTTCGGTGACCTCCCTTAGGATAGGTAACCTCCCGTAGGATGGGTGATATCCTAGGGAGGTTACCTATCCTATAGGTCACCCATCCTATGGGAGGTTACCCATCCTATGGGAGGTCACCCATCCTAAGAGAGGTTACCTATCCTATGGGAGGTCACCCATCCTCAGGGAGGTCACCCATCCTATAGGTCACCCATCCTACGGGAGGTAACCCATCCTAAGGGAGGTCACCCATTCTACGGGAGGTCACCCATCCTAAGGGAGGTTATCCATATTATGGGAGGTTACCCATCCTAAGAGAGGTAACTCATCCTATGGGAGGTCACCAATCCTACGAGAGGTCACCCATCCTAATAGAGGATACCCATCCTACGAGAGGTCATCCATCCTAAGCGAGGTCACACATCCTAGGGAGGTTACCCATCCTAGAGAGGTTACCCATCCTAGGATGGGTGACTATCCTATGGGATATCACGAATCCTAAAGGAGGTTACCCATCCTACGGGAGGTCACCTATCCAAATGGAGGTTACCCATCCTAGGAAGGTTAACCATCCTATGGAGGTCACCCATCCAAAGGGAGGTTACCCATCCTATGAGAGGTCACCCATCCCAAGGGAGGTTACCCATCCTATGGGAGGTCACCCATCCTTTGACATCCTACGGAAGGTCACCCATCCTAAGAGAGGTTACCCATCCTACGGGAGGTCACCCATCCTATAGGAGGTTACCCATCCTAGGAGAGGTTACCCATCCTAAGAGAGGTAACCCATCCTAAGCGAGGTCACACTTCCTAGGGAGGTTACCCATCCTACGGGAGATCATCCATCCAAATGGGGGTCACCCATTCTATGAAGGTCACCCATCCCAAGGGTGGTTACCCATCTTAGGATGGGTAATCCATCCTACGGGAGGTCATCCATCCAAATGGAGGTCACCCATCTCGTAGGATGGGTAACCTCCCGTAGGATGGGTGACCTCCCGTAGGATGTGTGACCTCGCTTAGGATGGGTGACATACCGTAGGATGGGTTACCTCTCTTAGGATGGGTAACAACAAGTAGGATGGGTGACCTCCCTTACGATGGGTAACCTCCGGTAGGATGGGTGACCTCCATTAGGATGGGTAACCTCCCGTAGGATGGGTGACCTCTCGTAGTATGGGTAACCTCCCTTTGGATGGGTGACCTCCGTAGGACGGTTAACCTCCCTAGGATGGGTAACCTCCATTAGGATGTGTGACCTCTCTTAGGATGGGTGACCTTCCGTAGGATGGGTGACCTTCATTTGGATGGGTGACCTCCATTTGGATGGGTGACCTCCCATAGGATGGGTGACTTCCATTTGGATGGATGACCTACCGTAGGATGGGTAACCTCTAGATCGGTGACCTCTATTAGGATGGGTAACCTCTCTTAGGATGTGTAACCTCCCTATGGATGGCTGACCTCCCATAGGATGGATAACCTTCCTAGGATAGGTGGCCTCCCTAAGGATGGGTGACCTCCTATAGGATGGGTGATCTCTCTTAGGATGGGTGACCTCCCGTAGGATGGGTGTCCTCCCTAAGATGGATAACCACCCTTGGGATGGGTGACCTTCATAGGATAGGTAACCTCTCGTAGGATGGGTGACCCCCATTTGGATGGATAACCTCCCATAGGATGGGTGACCTCCATTTGGATGGGTGACCTCCCATAGGATGGGTAACCTCCGGATGGGTGACTTCTCTTAGGATGGGTAACCTCTCTTAGGATGGGTGACCTCCCTAAAGATGGGTGACCTCCCATAGGATGGGTGACCTCCTATGATGGGTAACCTCTAAGGATGGGTGACCGTAGGATGGGTGACCGTATGATGGGTGACCTCCCTTAGGATGGGTGACCTCCCGTAGGATGGGTAACCTCTCTTAGGATGGGTAACCTCCATAGGATGGGTGACCTTCCTTAGGATGGGTAACCTCTCTTAGGATGGGTGACCTCCCTAAGGATGGGTGACCTCCATAGGATAGGTGACCTTCGTTTGGATGGGTGACCTCCCGTATGAATCAGTTCGTGTCCCATAATAAAGGTTTCAACATTAAAAATGGAAAAGTTACTGGCCTTTAAGTAAAATAGAATATAACTTGTATCGAAGTATGGTACAAGTTACGTAATTAAAAACTAAGGGATAATCACCAGGTCACAATCTACAAGAATAACTTAAACCATCAAGTTCTAACTACTAATCACATAATTTTAAAGTTTAACATTAACAACTATAATCCTAGCAAACTATTTATCCTAAACATAAGATAAAATCACTTGGCCTACCATCAGGAGGATCAGGTGACACGAATTGAAAGATAAAGGAAAGAAAACTTAATTAGTCGTCGCACAATAGCGAGCGCGATGGGTTCAGAGGAACAAGTCATAAAACTAAATAGAAGACTCTAGATAATGTCATAGTTTCCTAAGGGAAGATGCTATGCCAATCTCTATGTTACCCATCCTACGAGAGGTCACCCAACCAAATGGAGGTCACCCATCCAACGGGAGGTCACCCATCCAAATGGGGAACCTTCCTAGGGATGACTTCCATTTGATTTTCTTTCCATTCTTCAAATGACGGCATACAAGTCCTGAATGTAGTTTAGGATGTATGACCTATAGGATGGGTAACCTCGATAGAAGGGAGTTCACCCATTCAAATAGAGGTTACCCATCCTATAGGAGGTTACCCATCCTAAGGGGGGTCACCCATCCTACGGGAGGTCACCCATGCTACGGGAGGTCACCCATCCAAATGGAGGTCATCCATCTCTTAGGATGGATAACCTCTCATATCCCATTTACCATATATATATATATATAACCTAACGTATGATGGGTGACCTCTCTTAGGATGGCTAACCTCCCTTAGGATGGGTGACCTCCCGTAGGATGGGTAATATCCTAGGGAGGTTACCCATCCTACGGGAGGTCACCCATCCATCATATGGGTAACCTCTCTTAGGATGGTTGACCTATCGTAGGATGGGTCACCATTTGGTTGGGTGACCTCCCGTAGGATGGGTAACCTCCATACGAGGATGGGTGACCCATCCTACAGGAGGTCATCTATCCTTAGGGAGGTTACCCATCCTATGGAAGGTCACCTATCCTAAGGGAGGTTGCCCATCCTAAGGAAGGTTACCCATCCTAAGAAAGGTTACCCATCTTATGGGAGGTCACCCATCCTTAGGGAGGTCACCCATCCTAAGTGAGTTAGCCATCCTAAGAGAGGTCAACCATCCAGAGGTTACCCATCCTACAGGAGGTCACCCAACCAAATGGAGGTAACCCATCCTATGGGAGGTCACCCATCCAAATGGAGGTCACATATCCTACGAGAGGTTACCCATCCTATGAGGGTCACCCATCCTAATGGAGGTTACTCATCCTAGGGAAGACATCCATCCTACGGGAGGTCACCAATCCTAGGGAGGTTACCCATCCTACGGGAGGTCACCCATCCTACGGGGGGTTACCCATCCTAATGGAGGTCACCCATCCTACCGGAGGTTACCCATCCTAAGGGAGGTCACCCATCCTACGGGAGGTCAACCATCCTAATATGGGTGACCTCTCCTATATAGGTAGTAATCTTCCGTAGGATATGTGACCCATCCTATAGGTCACCCATCCCAAGGGAGGTCACCCATCCTTAGGGACGTTACCCATCCTAAAGGTCACCCATCCTAGGCAAGATCACCCATCCTATAGGAGGTTACCCATCCTACGGGATATCACCCATCCTACGGGAGGGATGGGTCACCTCTCTTAGGATGGGTCACCTCTTATGTGACCTCCCTTGAATGGGTGACCTCCCGTAGGATGGGTGTCCTCCCTAGGATGGGTAACCTCCCTTAGGATGGGTGACCTTCATAGGATGGTTAACCTCTCATAGGATGGGTGACCTCCATTTGGATGGGTGACCTCCCATAGGATGTGTAACCTCTCTTAGGATGGGTAACCTCCCGTAGGATGGATAACCTCCCATAGGATTGATATGTGACCTACCGTAGGATATCCATCCCGTAGGATAGCTGTCCTCTCTTAGGATGGGTGATCGTAGGATGGGTAACCTACCATAGGATGGAAAACCTTCCTTAGGATGTGTGACTTCCATTTGGATAGGGAGGTCACCCATCCTAATATAGGTTACCCATTCTAATGGGAGGTCACCCATCATGCGAGAGGTTACCTATCCTACGAAGGTCACACATCCTACGGGAGGGTCACCCATCCAAGGGAGGACACCCATCCTACGGGAGGTCACTAATACTATGGAGGTTACCCATCCTACGGGAGGTCACCTATCATAAGGGAGGTCACGCATCCTACGTGAGGTCACCTATCCTAGGGAGGTTACCGATCCAAATGGAGGTCACCCATCCTACGAGAGGTTGCCCATCCTAAGGGAGGTTAACCATCCTAGGGAGGTCACCCATCCTATAGGTCATCCATCCTAAGAGAGGTTACCCATCCTAAGCGAGGTCACCCATCCTGACGGCGTCCGCGGGGTGCATCAACCTAACTTAGGATGGGTGACCTCCCCTAGGATGGGTGACCTCCGATGGGTAAGCTCCCGTAGGATGGGTAACCTCTCGTAGGGTAGGTAACCTCCATTTGGATGGGTAACCTCCCTAGGATGGGTGACCTCCCATAGGATGGGTGACCTATAGGATGGGTCACCTCTCGTAGGATGGGTGACCTCCCTAGCCCATCCTAAGAGAGGTTACCCATCCTATGGGAGGTTACCCATCCTTAGGGAGGTCACCCATCCTAAGAGAGGTTCCCCATCCTAAGAGAAGTCACCCATCCGGAGGTTACCCATCCTATGGGAGGTCACCCATCTAAATGGAGGTCACCCATCCTACGGGAGGTCATCCATCCAAATGGGGGTCACCCATCCTAAGGGAGGTTACCCATACTTAGGTAGGTCACCCATCCTATGGGAGGTCACCCATCCTTAGGGAGGTCACCTATCCTAGGAAGGTTATCCATCCTATGGGAGGTCAGCCATCCAAAGGGAGGTCACCCATCCTAAGAGAGGTTACCCATCCTAAGAGAGGTCACCTCCCTAAAGATGGGTTACCTCCATTAGGATGGGTGACCTTCATAGGATGGGTAACCTCTCGTAGGATATGTGACCACTATTTGGATGGGTGACCTCACGTAGGATGGGTGACCTCCATTTGGCCATCCTAAGAGAGGTTATCCATCTTATGAGAGGTCACCCATTCTTAGGGAGGTCACCCATCCTAAGTGAGGTTTGCCATCCTAAGAGAGGTCACCCATCCAGAGGTTACCCATCCTACAGGAGGTCACCCAACCAAATGGAGGTCACCCATCCTACGGGAGGTCACCCATCCAAATGGAGGTCACATATCCTACGAGAGGTTACCCATCCTATGAAGGTCACCCATCCTCATGGAGGTTACCCATCCTAGGGAAGACATCCATCCTACGGGAGATCACCCATCCTATGGAGGTTACCCATCCTAGGGAGGACACCCATCCTATAAGGGGTCACCTATCCTACGGGAGGTTACCAATCCTAAGAGAGGTTACCCATCCTATGGGAGGTCACCCATTCTAAGAGAGGTTACCCATCCTATGGGAGGTCACCAATCCTATAGGAGGTCACCCATCCTTAGGGAGGTCACTCATCCTAGGAAGGTTATCCATCCTATGGGAGGTCAGCTAACCATAGGGAAGTCACCCATCCTAAGAGAGGTCACCCATCCTACGGGAGGTTATCCATCTTAAGAGAGGTCACCCATCCTACGGTAGGTCATCCATCCAAATGGAAGTCACCCATCCTATGGGAGGTCACCCATCCAAATGGAGGTCACCCATCCTAGGGAGGTTACCTCGCTTAGGATGGGTGACCTCCATTTGGATGGGTGACCTCCCGTAGGATGGGTAACCTCCGGATGATTGACCTCTCTTAGGATGGGTAACCTCTCTTAGGATGGGTAACCTCCGTAGGATGGGTGACCTCCCTTGGGATGGGTAACCTCTATTAGGATGGGTGACCTCCCATAGGATGGGTGACCTCCCTTAGGATGGGTGACCTCGCTTAGGATGGGTGACCTACCATAGGATGGTGACCTCTCGTGGGATGGGTGACCTCCCTAGGATGGGTGACTTATCGTAGGATGGGTGACCTCTCGTAGGATGGTTAACCTCCCTAGGATATCACCCATCCTACGGGAGGTCACCTATCCTTAGAGAGGTTACCTATCCTAAGGGAGGTCACCTATCCTAATAGAGGTTACCCTTCCTAGGGAGGCTACCCATCCTACAGTATATCCATATGGGAGGTCACCCATCCTAATAGATGTTACCCATCCTAAGGGAGGTCACCCATCCTACGGGAGGTCACCCATCCTAAGGGAGGTTACCCATACTTAGGTAGGTCACCCATCCTATAGGAGGAAACCCATCCTTAGGGAGGTCACCCATCCTAGGAAGGTTAGTATCACACCTCTATGAAGGTCACCCATCTTATAGGTGGTCACCCATCCTAAGGGAGGTAACCCATCCTACGGGAGGTCAACCATCCTATGGGAGGTCACCCATCCTTAGGGAGGTCACCCATCCTAAGAATGGGTGACCTACCATAATTATTACCTCCCATAGGATGGGTGACCTCCCTAAGGATGGATGACCTCCCATAGGATGGGTGACCTCGCTTAGGATGGGTAACCTCCCGTAGGATGGGTAACCTCCCTTAGGATGGGTGACCTCCCTTAGGATGGGTAACCTCCGGTAGGATGGGTGACCTCCTATAGGATGGGTGACCTACCTAAGTATGGGTAACCTCCCTTAGGATGGGTGACCTCCCTTAGGATGGGTAACCTCCGGTAGGATGGGTGATATCCTAGGGAGGTCACCCATCCTATAGGAGGTTACCAATCCTAAGGGAGGTCACCCATCCTACAGGAGGTCACCCATCCTACGGGAGGTCACCCATCCTAAGGGAGGTTACCCATACTTAGGTAGGTCACCCATCCTATAGGAGGTCACCCATCCTTAGGGAGGTGACCCATCCTAGGAAGGTTATCCATCCTATGGGCGGTCAGCCATCCATAGGGAGGTCACCCATCCTAAGAGAGGTTACCCATCCTAAGAGAGGTCACCCATCCAGAGATTATCCATCCTACGGGAGGTCACCTATCCTAAGGAAGGTCACCCATCCTAAGGGAGGTCACCCATCCTATAGGAGGTTACCCATCCTAAGGGAGGTCACCCATCCTACGGGAGGTCACCCATCCTAAGGAAGGTTACCCATACTTAGGTTGGTCACCCATCCTAGAGGAGGTCACCCATCCTTAGGGAGGTCACCCATCCTAGGAAGGTTATCCATCCTATGGGAGGTCAGCCATCCTACGGGAGGTCACCCATCCTAAGAGAGGTTACCCATCCTACGGGAGGTTACCAATCCTATAGGAGGTCACCTATCCTTAGGGAGGTCACCCATCCTAGGAAGGTTATCCATCCTACGGGAGGTCACCTATCCTAAGGAAGGTCACCCATCCTAAGGGAGGTTACCCATTCTAAGGGAGGTTGCCCATCCTAGGGAATTTACCCATCATACGTAAGGTTACCCATCCTTAGAGAGGTTACCCATCCTAGGGAGGTCACCCATCCTATAGGAGGTTACCCATCCTAAGGGAGGTCACCCATCCTACGAGAGGCCACCCATTCTAAGAGAGGTTACCCATCCTATGGGAGGTCACCCATCCTTAGGGAGGTCACCCATCCTAATAGAGGTTACCCATCCTAAGGGAGGTCACCCATTCTACGGAGGTTACCCATCCTAAGGGAGGTCACCCATCCTATGGGAGGTCACCTATCCTATGGGAGGTCACCCATCCTACGGGAGGTCACCCATCCTATGGGAGGTCACCCATCCAACGGGAGGTCACCAATCCTACGAGAGGTCACCCATCCTATAGGTGGTTACCCATCCCAGGAAGGTTACCCATCCAAATGGAGGTCACCCATCCTACGAGAGGTCACCCATCCTATGAGAGGTCACCCATCCTATAGGTCATCCATCCTATGGAAGGTTACCCATCCTAGGGTGGTTACCCATCCTACGAGAGGTCACCCATCCAATAGGTCACCCATCCTATGGGAGGTTACCCATCCTATGGGAGGTCACCCATCTTTAGGGAGGTCACCCATCCTAAGAGAGGCTACCCATCCTAAGAGAAGTCACCCATCCGGAGGTTACCCATCCTATGGGAGGTCACCCATCCAAATTGAGGTCACCCATCCTACGGGAGGTCATCCATCCAAATGGGGGTCACCCATCCTATGAAAGGTTACCTATCCTATGAAGGACACCCATCCCAAGGGTGGTTACCCATCTTAGGGAGGACACCCATCCTACTGGAGGTCTCCCATCCTAAGAGAGGTTACCTATCCTAAGAGAGGTTACCCATCCTACGGGAGGTTACCCATCCAACGGTAGGTCATCCATCCAAATGGAAGTCACCCATCCTATGGGAGGTCACCCATCCAAATGGAGGTCACCCATCCTATGAGAGGTTAACCATCCTATGAAGGTCACCCATCCTAAGGGAGATCACCCATTCTAGGGAGGTTACCCATCCTACGGGAGGTCCCCCATCCTAAGGGGGGTTACCCATCCTAGGGAGGTTATCCATCCAAATGGAGGTTACCCATTCTACGAGAGGTTACCCATCCTACGGGAGGTCACCCATCCAAGGAAGAAAACCCATCCTACGGGAGGTCACCCATCCTATGGTCGGTCACCCATCCAACGGGAGGTCACCCATCCTATAGGTCACAAATCCTACGAGAGGTCACCCGACCTATAGGTGGTCACCCATCCTAGGAAGGTTACCCATCCAAATAGAGGTCACCCATCCTACGAGAGGTCACCTATCCTAGAGAGGTCACCCATCCTACGAGAGGTCACCCATCCTATAGGTCATCCATCCTATGGAAGGTTACCCATCCTAGGGTGGTCACCCATCCTACGAGATGTCATCCATCCTATAGGTCACCCATCCTATGGGAGGTTACCCATCCTAAGAGAGGTTACCCATCCCAAATGGAGGTAAATTCTATAGTATGGGTGACCTCCCGTAGGATGGGTGTCCTTCCTAAGATGGGTAACCACCCTTGGGATGGGTGACCTTCATAGGATAGGTAACCTCTCGTAGGATGGGTAACCCCCATTTGGATGGATGACCTCCCGTAGGATGGGTGGCCTTCATTTGGATGGGTGACCTCCCATATGATGGGTAACCTCTGGATGGGTGACTTCTTTTAGGATGGATAACCTCTCTTATGATGGGTGACCTTCCTAAATATAGGTGACCTCTCTTAGGATAGGTAACCTCCCGTAGGATGGGTAACCTCCCTTAGGATGGGTGACCTCCTGTAGGATGGGTGACCTCCCTTAGGATGGGTAACCTCCGGTAGGATGGGTGACCTCCATTAGGATGGGTAACCTCCCGTAAGATGGGTGACCTCCAGTAGGATGGGTAAACTTCCTAGGATGGGTGACCTCCCATAGGATGGATGTCTTCCCTAGGATAGGTAACCTCCATTAGGATGGGTGACCTTCATAGGATGGGTAACCTCTCATAGGATATGTGACCTCCATTTGGATGGGTGACCTCCCATAGGATGGGTAACCTCCAATTGGTTGGGTGACCTCCCGTAGGATGGGTAACCTCTGGATGGGTGACCTCTCTTAGGATGGATAACCTCACTTAGGATGGGTGACCTCCCTAAGGATGGGTGACCTCCCATAGGATGGGTAACCTCTCTTAAGATGGGTAACCTCCATAGGATGGGTAACGTTCCTTTGGATGGGTAACCTCTCTTAGGATGGGTGACCTCCATAAGGATGGGTGACCTCCCATAGGATGGGTGACCTATAGGATAGGTAACCTCCCTAGCCATCCTATAGGTCATCCATCCTATGGAAGGTTACCCATCCTAGGGAGGTCACCCATCCTACGAGAGGTCACCCATCCTATAGGTCACCTCCCTAAGGATAGGTAACCTCCATCGTGTAGGAGGTCACTCATAGGTGACCACCCGTAGGATGGGTAACCATCCTTCTAAATGGAATTTACCTCCATTTGGGATGGGTGACCTTTCTTAGGATGGGTAATATCCTAGATAACCTCCCTTTGGATGGGTGACCTATAGGATGGGTGACCTCCTAAGGGAGGTTACTGATCCTAATAGAGGTTACCCATTCTAATGGGAGGTCACCCATCCTAAAGGAGGTCATCCATCATATATTTCACCCATCTAAAGGGAGGTTATCTAGGATGTTAACCATCCTAAGAGAGGCCACCCATCCTACGAGATATCACCCATCCTAAGAGAGGTCACCCATCCTACGGGAGGTCACCAATCCTTAGGGAGGTTACCCATACTTAGGTAGGTCACCAATCCTATAGGAGGTCACCCATCCTTAGGGAGGTCACCCATCCTAGGAAGGTTAGTATCACACCTCTATGAAGGTCACCCATCCTATAGGTGGTCACCCATCCTTAGGGAGGTTACTCATCCTAATAGAGGTTACCCATCCTCGGGAGGACACCCATAATTTGGATCATAACATGACTTTCCGTATGGGAGGTTACCCATCCTAAGGGAATTTTCCCATCATATGAGAGGTTACATATCCTAAGAGAGGATATCCTTGTTTCTCCATTTGGATGGGTGATAAGATAGGTTACACATCCTTTAACTTCTCTTAGGATGGTAAATTCTATTTAGAAGGATGGTTACCCATCCTACGGGATGTCACCTATCCTTAGTGAGGTTAACCATCCTAGGGAGGTTACCATTTTATGGGTGGTCACCCATCCTATAGGTGGTCACCCATCCTATAAAGGTTACCCATTCTATGGGAGGTCACCCATCCTACAGGTCACCCATCCTACGGCATATCACCCATTATACGTTAGGTTACCCTTCATACGGGAGGTCACCCATCCCAAATGGAGGTAAATTCTATTTGGAAGGATGGTTACCCATCCTAAAGGAGGTCACCCAACCAAAGCGGTTACTGCAGACGACATATAGGTGACCTCCATTTGGATGGGTGACCTCCCATAGGATGGGTAACCTCCGGATGGGTGACTTCTCTTAGGATGGGTAACCTCTCTTAGGATGGGTGACCTCCCTAAAGATGGGTGACCTCCAATAGGATGGGTGACCTATCCTGTGGGAGGTAACCTCCCGTATTATACCCATCATACGAGATTAGTGACCTATAGGATGGGTAACCTATCATACGGGAGGTTATCCATCCAAATGGAGGTTACCCATCCTAGGGAGGTTACCTCACGTAACCTCCGGATGGGTGACTTCTCTTAGGATGGGTAACCTCTCTTAGGATGGGTGACCTCCGTAAAGATGGGTGACCTCGCATAGGATGGGTGACCTCCCGTATGATAGGTTACCCATCCTATAGGTCACCAATCTTGGGATACTAGGTAACCTTCCGTTGGATGAGTAACCTCCGGATGGGTGACCTCTCTTAGGATGGGTAACCTCTCTTAGGATGGGTGACCTCCCTAAGGATAGATAACCTCCCTTAGGATGGGTGACCTCTCGTAGGATGGGTGACCTATATGATGGGTGACCTCCCATAGGATGGGTGACCTCCCGTAGGATGGGTAACCTCTCGTAGGATAGGTAACCACCCTTAGGATGGAAAACCTCCCTTAGGATATGTGACTTCCATTTAGATAGGGAGGTCACCCATCCTAATAGAGGTTACCCATTCTAATGGGAGGTCACCCATCACACGAGAGGTAAGAGAGGTTACCCATCCTATGGGAGGTCACCCATCCTAAGAGAGGTTACCCACCCTACGGGAGGTCACCCATCCTAGGATGGGTGACCTCACGTAGGATGCGTGACCTCCCTTAGGATTGGTGGACTCCCGTAGGATGGATGTCTTCTCTAGGATGGGTAACCTCTATTAGGATGGGTAACCTCTCGTTGGATGGGTGACCTCCCGTTGGATGGGTAACCTCTTCTATGGATGGGTAACTTCCCTAGGATGGGTGACCTCCCGTAGGATGGGTAACCTCTTATAGGATGGGTAACCTCCATATGGATGGGTAACCTCCCTAGGATGGGTGACCTCCCTTAGGATGGGGGACCTCCCGTAGGATGGGTAACCTCCCTAGAATGGGTGACCTCCCGTAGGATGGGTATCCTCCCTAGGATGGGTGACCTCCCTTAGGATGGGTAACCTCTCTTAGGATGGGTAACCTCCCGTATGATGGGTGACCTCCCTAGGATGGGTGACCTCTCGTAGGATGGGTGACCTCTCGTAGGATGGGTGATATCCTAGGATGGGTGACCTCCCTCAGTATGGATAACCTCTCTTAGGATGGGTGACCTTCCATAGGATGGCTGACCTCCCATAGGATAGATAACCTTCCTAGGATGGGTGACCTCCCTAAGGATGGATGACCTCCTATAAGTATGGGTGACCTATAGCATGGATAACCTTCATAGGATAGGTAACCTCCATTTGGATGGGTGATCTCCATTTGGATAGGAAGGTTACCCATCCTAATAGGATAGGGAGGTCACTCATTCGGATGGGTGACCCATCCTATGGGTGACCTATATGATAGGTGACCTCCCGTAGGATTGGTGACCTCTCGTTGGTGACCTCTCTTAGGATGGGTAAATAAATTAAGGTTTATACATGCTTTTATTTGCTGCAAGTTCACCCATCCTTAGGGAGGTCACCCATCCTACGGGAGGTCAAAGGGAGGTCATCCATCCTATAGGTCACCCATCATAGGAGAGGTCACCCAACCAAATAGAGGTCACCCATCCAATGGGATGGGTAACCTTCCTTAGAATGGGTAACCTCTATTATTTACTAACAGTTATTTATAGGATGGATGACCTCCGTAAGGATGGATGTCTTTCCCTAGGATATCACCCATCCTATGGGAGGTTACCCATCCTAAGGGAGGTCACCCATCCTACGGGAGGTCACCCATCCAAATGGAGGTCACCCATCCTACGAGAGGTTACCCATCATAAGAGAGGTTAACCATCCTAAGCGAGGTCACCCATCCTAAGGGAGGTAACCATCCTATGGGAGGTCACCCATCCTATGGGAGGTCACCCATCATACAGGTCACGCATCCTACGGGAGGTCAAAGGGTCACCCATCTCTTAGGATGGGTGACCTATAGGATTTGTGACCATTCTAGGAAGGTTATCCATCCTATGGGAGGTCAGCCATCCTCAGGGAGGTCACCCATCCTATAGGTTACCCATCCTACGGGAGGTTACCCATCCTAAGGGAGGTCACCCATGTAATACCCCGTTCTGCTCAAGCGGACTGCCGACTCAATCGGCAATAGTGCAGCTGTCCCGACCCGCTTTGCCTCAAAAGAGAATGCAAAGGATATCCAGACTTGTCCCTACAGGAATCCGGCTCAGGCTTTCAGAGGCTCGCTTGACGTATCGCTCTACCGAGGTGAATCATCGCTAAGGTGGGTGGCTACGGTAAACTTGTCTTTGCTTAGCCAGCACACATAAAATCTGGAATGTTACATGCTAGTCGCTAGGTGATTCACCCCCTGCATGCTAATAAATCCAACGCACCTAGCTAAGGGAATAATCCTAACTTGTATTGCTTGCTAGAACATGGAAATGAAATACTGCTTATATTCAGACCCTCGTATGCTAAGTCCCTTAACGGTTTCATCTCTCGGCTTACCTTCGGGTCCGAGCAAACGTGCCTGATTATGTTCCTTAGAAACGCATGCTTGTCTGCTTGAATGTTGCCTTATTTTCATCCAAACCCCGGGAGACTACTAAGTAGTCGTCCCGCGCCTGAACGAACCTGCAAGTATCCGTGTTCAAATGTTCTCGTGTATATCGTGTACTCGTGTTGCCTGCAATTGGTAAATCAAATCACATACTCGTGTTGCCTGCAATTGGTAAATCAAATCACATACTCGTGTTGCCTGCAATTGGTAAATCAAATCACATACTCGTGTTGCCTGCAATTGGTAAATCAAATCACATACTCGTGTTGCCTGCAATTGGTGAATCAATCACGTACTCGTGTTGCCTGTAATTGGTAAATCAATCACGTACTCGTGTTGCCCGAGATTGGCTTAGACCCTGACCTGCATGTCGCGGACAACTCGGAAACGAGGTATAGTTCCACGGACGGTATTCGGGGCACTGGAACCGTTCCGATCCGGATGGAACTCATCGTTCAGTCTCACGTTCTTGGACGGGATGGTTTGTAGCACTCACGTTCTTGACTGCATTCCATCCTCGTCATAGACTGAATACACGTATAGTCTCACGTACTTGGACAGGGTGGTATGTGGCGCCTCACATTCTTGCACGTAGCAAACCATCCTTGTCATCGACTATAAACGGTCCTTTATGGCTATGCCAGTGACTCATGTTCATATAGATAAGTCATCCTCGCTTAGCGGCTATCCGCGTGCGAGTCACTGTATCGCATCAATGAACAACTGAACACCTGAACGATCATGTTAAAATGACTCTCGTGTTGCATGTGCTTGCCTCCTGAATGCTTATACTTGCCGTGCTTAAATTAACAATGCTTTCCTGAATGTTTGCCTTGGACAGGGAAGGACAAATGGTAAGTTGGTAAGTCTCGCCGTGTTTCCTCTTATGTCGCACGGTGCACTGCCACACGGAATAGGCTATTCAATATTTGCATGAAACTGATCCTAAGGCAACTAGAAAGACAACATAATAGTTGTGCACGAAACTTGTATTACGTGTTTGGATTTGTTGAGCGGGCGAGTAGCTTCCCCACCAGTGCATTCAATGTACTGATAATCCACCAGTTTGCTTGCAGGGTGCGGGAGAACCTCGTTCGGTGCGGATGCCTCCTTCGTGCGTGCTAAGGCGTAGAGATTACTCCAAAGCATCGCTGCGTCCGGAACAGAAGCACATATACAAGACATAATGTTATGAACATTGCCTGATCATCGCCTGATCATCGCCTGTATAATTTTTCCATAATTGTAGCCACTTGGCACGCTTTTACTGTTTTAGAGAGAGAGGCTTGAGCGACTTGTAATCTCGGCTATACGCCGCCTGTAACACTTGTTTCAATATGAATAAAAGAGCTGCTTTACTTCAACTTGTGTTTCAATGCTTCTGCTATATTTTCAACTCAGTGAACCTGTTACCAAATCGCTATGCGTTTATGATGCCGCTGCACTCGGACAATCTGTGCGACTCTGTGGCTTAGAACTCTTATCGCCAGCCATTGAATCACGGCCTTGCACGGGCGCGGTTCACGCTCGTGCGACATCACGCCCGGATGGGTCAAGCGATCATTCCGCGGGAGCGCTGGCGAGGCTGATTCCCGCCTAGCGGGAACGGCTGATTGCCTGCGGGAGATCGGGGCGTGACAACCCATCCTACGGGCGGTCTCCCATCCTAAGGGAGGTTACCCATCCTACGAGAGGTCACCCATCCTTAGGGAGGTTACCCATCCTATAGGATATCACCCATCCTAGGGAGGTTACCCATCCTATGGGATATCACCCATCCTAGGGAGGTTACCCATCCTAGGATGGGTGACTATCCTATGGGATATCACGGATCCTAAGGGAGGTTACCCATCCTATGGGATATCACCCATCCAAAGGAAGGTCACACATAGAATGGAGGTCACCCATCCTACGGGAGGTCACCCTTCTCTTAGGATCCCGTAGGATGGGTAACCACCTGTAGGATGGGTGATATCACTAGGATATTATACGAGAGGTTACCTAAGGATGGGTGTTCTCCCTTAGGATGGATGTCTTTCCTAGGATGGGTGACCTCCCGTAGGATGGGTAACCTCTCTTAGGATGGGTGACCTCCCGTAGGATGGGTAATCTCTCGTAGGTTGGGTGACCTCTATTAGATGGGTGACCTCCCATTGGATGGGTGACCTCCCGTAGGATGGGTGACCTCCATTTGGTTAGGTGACCTCCCGTAGGATAGGTAACGTCTGGATGGGTGACCTCTCTTAGGATGGCTAACTTCACTTAGGATGGGTGACCTCCCTAAGGATGGGTGACCTCCCATAGGATGGGTAACCTCCCTTAGGATGGGTAACCTCCATAGGATAGGTGACCTTCCTTTAGGATGGGTAACCTCCCTTAGGATGGGTAACCTGTTGATGGGTAACCTCCATGCCTATGGGTGATATTTTCGTAGGATGGGTGACCTCCCTTTGGATGGGTAACCTCCCTTAGGATTTGTGACCTCCCCTAGGATGGGTGACCTCCCTTAGGATGGGTAACCTCCCATAGGATGGGTGATATCCTAGGGAGGTTACCTATCCTATAGGTCACCCATCCTATGGGAGGTCACCCATCCTTAGGGAGGTCACCCATCCAAGGGAAGACATCCATAGGATCTTCCATAGGATGGGTGACCTACCTAAGGATATCCCTAGGATGGGTGGCCACCCCGGGAGGTTACCCATCCTAAGGGACCTCAATCCTCCCATAGGTTACCCCGCATACGTTAGGTTACCCATATTGGGTAGGTTACCTCCATTAGGATATGAGAGGTCACCCATCCTAAGAGAGGTTACCCATCCAAAGGAAGGTCACCTATCCTACGGGAGGTCACCCATCCTAAGGAAGGTTACCCATCTTTACGGAGGTCACCCATCCTAAGAGAGGTTATCCATCCTAAGAGAAGTCACCCATCCGGAGGTTACCCATCCTATGGGATATCATCCATCCAAATGGAGGTCACCTATCCTATGGATGTTACCCATCCTAAGAGAGGTTACCCATCCTACGGGAGGTCACCCATCCTAATGGAGGTCACCCATCCTACGGTCACCCATCCTTAGAGGTTACCCATCATAGGCCCATCCTCTGGGAGGTCACCCATCTTTAGGGAGGTCACCCATCCTAAGAGAGGTTACCCATCCTAAGAGAAGTCATCCATCCGGAGGTTACCCATCCTATGGAAGGTCACCCATCCAAATGGAGGTCACCCATCCTACGGGAGGTCATCCATCCAAATGGTGGTCACCTATCCTATGAGAGGTTACCTATCCTATGAAGGTCACCCATCCCAAGGGTGGTTACCCATCTTAGGGGGACACCCATACTACGGGAGATCACCCATTCTACAAGAGGTCAAAGGGAGGTCATCCATCCTATAGGTCACCCATCATAGGAGAGGTCACCCATCATATAGGTAGTGATCTTCCGTAGGAAGGGTAACCTAACGTATGATGGGTGATATCCCGTAGGATGGAAAAACTCCCTTAGGATGTGTGACGTCGCTTAGGATGGGTGACCTACCGTAGGATGGGTTACCTCTCTTAGGATGGATAACCTACCGTAGGATGGGTAACCTCCCTTTGGATGGGTGACCTCCCGTAAGATGGGTGACCTCCCTTAGGATGGGTAACCTCCCGTAGGATGGGTGATATCCTAGGGAGGTTACCTATCCTATAGGTCACCCATACTATGGGAGGTCACCCATCCTTAGGGAGGTCACCCATCCATAGGTCATCCATTCATATGGATGACCTAACGAATGATGGATAACCTCCGGTAGGATGGGTGACCTCCATTAGGATGGGTAACCTCCTGTAGGATGGGTGACCTCCCGTAGGATGGGTAACCACCCTAGGATGGGTGACCTCCCATAGGATGGTTAACCTCTCATAGGATGGGTAACCTCTCTTAGGATGGGTAACCTCCGTAGGATGGGTGACCTCCCTTAGGATGGGTAACCTCCCATTGGATGGGTAACCTCTGGATGGGTGACCTCTCTTAGGATGGCTAATCTCACTTAGGATGGGTAACCTCCCTAAGAGATCATCATGCCAACTTGGAGCAAACCTACTTAACCTTGGCACCCCTCTCCAATGTGGGACTAAAAATAAAGTGTGAATCCAACCCTTTAGTAATCCACGTTATAAAACTTTCCCTTTGGATAACCAGCATCCAGAGGGAGGTCACCCATCATGATGGGTTAATTCTCGTAGGATGGGTAACCTAAAGATGGGTAACCTATCTGCTATGAGAGGTCACCCATCCTTAGGTTACCCATCCTACGAGAATTCACTATCTCTTAGGATATAGGTTACCCATCCTATGGATATTTGGGCACTAAGGATATCCATCGATACTATAAGGATGGGTAAACTCCCTAAAATGGGTGACCTCCCGTAGGATGGGTGTCCTCCTTAAGATGGGTGACCACCCTTAGGATGGGGGACCTTCATAGGATGGGTAACCTCTCGTAGGATAGGAGACCTCCATTTGGATTGGTGACCTCCCATAGGATGGGTGACCTCTATTTGGTTGGGTTACCTCCCGTAGTATGGGTAACCTCTCTAAGGATGGGTAATCTCCCGTATGATGAGTAAATTTCCTTAGGATGGGCAACCTCTCTTAGGAAGGTAACCCATCCTACGGATGGGCGACCTCCATTTGGATGGGTGACCTTCCGTAGGATGGGTGACCCCCATTTGGATGGGTGACCTCGCTTAGGATGGATGACCTCCAGAGAGGTTACCCATCCTAATAGAGGTCACCCATCCAGAGGTTACCCATCCTACGGAAGGTCACCTATCCTAAGGGAGGTCACCCATCCTAAGGGAGGTCACCTATCCTATAGGAGGTTACCCATCCTAAGGGTGGTCACCCATCCTACGGGAGGTCACCCATCCTAAGGGAGGTTACCCATACTTAGGTAGGTCACCCATCCTATAGGAGGTCACCCATCCTTAGGGAGGTCACCCATCCTATGAAGGTTAGTATCACACCTCTATGAAGGTCACCCATCCTATAGGTGGTCAACCATCCATAGGGAGGTTACCCATCCTAAGAGAGGTCTCACATCCTAGGGAGGACACCCATACTGAGATCATGTTTGGAAGAGTGTGATTGCACATATTACCTATCCTAAGGGAGGACACCCATCCTAAGGGAGGTCATCCATCCTACGGGAGGTCACCCATCCTAATGGAGGTCACCCATCCTACGAGACCTAAGGGAGGTTACCCATAGGAGGTCACCCATCCAACGGGAGGTCACCCATCCTATGGGTAACCTCCCTACCTATGGGTAACATCCTACGATGGGAGGTTACCCATAGGATGGGTGATATCCCTAGGATGGGTGACCTCCTATAGGATGGGTGACCTACCTATAGGGTGGGTAACCCATCCTCGTATGGATAATCCATTAGGATAGGTGACCTTCCCTTAGGATGGGAAACCTCCCTTGGGATGGGTGACCTCCCAAAGGATGGGTAACCTCACTAAGGATAGGTGACCTCCCGTAGGATGGGTAACCTCCCTTAGGATGGGTGACCTCCCGTAGGATGGGTGACCTACCTTAGGATGGGTAACCTCTGGTAGGATGGGTGACCTCCATTAGGATGGGTTATCTCCCATAGGATGGGTGATCTCCCGTAGGATGGGTAACCTCCCTAGGATGGGTGACCTCCCGTAGGATGGATGTCTTCTCTAGGGTGGGTAACCACTCTTAGAATGGGTGACCTCTCGTAGGATGGGTGACCTTCCTTACCGATCCCTATAGGAGGTCACCCATCCTAAGGAGGTCACCCGTCATATAAGATGGGTAACCTCTCATAGGTGACCTCCATTTGGATGGGTGACCTCCGGTAGGATGGGTGACCTCCATTAGGATGGGTAACCTCCCATCTTAAGAGATGGGTGACCTTCCATCCTAAGAGAGGTTACCCATCCTAAGAGAGGTTACCCATCCTATGGGAGGTCACCCATCCTAAGGGAGGTTACCCATCCTATGGGAGGTTACCCATGCTTAGGGAGGTCACCCATCCTAGGAAGGTTATCCATCCTACGGGAGGTCACCCATCCTACGGGGGGTCACTCATCCTAAGAGAGGTTACCGATCTTACGAGAGGTCACCCATCCTATAGGAGGTCACCCATCCTACGGGAGGTCACCCATCCTAATAGAGGTTACCCATCCTAAGGGAGGTCACCCATCCTACGGAGGTTATCCATCCTAAGAGAGGTTACCCATCCTTAGGGAGGTCACCCTTCCTAAGAGAGGTTACCCATCCTAAGAGAGGTCACTCATCCGGAGGTTACCCATCCTACGGGAGGTCACCCATCCAATAGGAGGGATAACCTTCCTTAGGATGGGTGACCTCCCATAGGATGGGTAACCTCTCTTAGGATGGGTAACCTCCATAGGATAGGTGACCTTCCTTAGGATGGGTGACCTCCATTAGGATGGGTAACCTCCATTTGGATGGGTGACCTTCTATAGCACGTTTATTTAATGGGTAACCTCCGATACGGATTGAATTAGGGATTTTCCTCCGACACGAGGGTTTGAGCATGTCATATTTTGATATAGACACGTAGATGTATAATTAGCTCTTCGTTTTTTTCATAGATATTATTTTATACGTGCTCGTGTCCTTCGGGGTACGTTTAGTGGTATAGTGGACTTGTATCACTAGCATATCATAGATCAAGTTTGATACGGGTGCGATGCACTCTACGGGTTTTGTTTTCTTGCATCCTAAGGGAGGTTACCTATAGGTCATCCATCCTATAGGTCACCCATCATAGGAGAGGTCACCCATCATATAGGTAGTGATCGTCCGTAGGATGGGTAACCTAACGTATGATGGGTGATATCCCGTAGGATGGAAAACCTCCCTTAGGATGTGAGACCTCGCTTAGGATGGGTGACCTACCATAGGATGGGTAACCTCCATCCTACGGGAGGTTACCCATCCTAGGGAAGTCATCCATCCTACGGGAGGTTACCCATCCTAAGGGAGGTCAACCATACTTAGGGAGGTCACCAATCCTATGGGAGGTTACCCATCCTAGTGAGGTTACCCTACGAATGGGATGGGTAACCTCCTATAGGATGGGTGACCTCCCTAGGACGGGTAACCTCTCTTAGGATGGGTAACCTCCCGTATGATGGATAAATTCCCTTAGGATGGGCAACCTCCCTTAGGATGGGTGACCTCCCTAAGGATGGGTAACCTCACTAAGGATAGGTGACCTCCCGTAGGATGGGTAATCTCCCTTAGAATGGGTGACCTCCCGTAGGATGGGTGACATCCCTTAGGATGGGTAACCTCCGGTAGGATGGGTGACCTCCATTAGGATGGGTAACCTCCCATAGGATGGGTAACCTCCCTAGGATGGGTGATCTCCCGTAGGATGGATGTCTTCCCTAGGATGGGTAACCTCTATTAGGATGGGTGACCTTCATAGGATGGGTAACGTCTCGCTTAGGATGGATGACCTACCGTAGGATGGGTTACCTCTCTTAGGATGGGTAACCTCCCGTAGGATGGGTAACCTCCCTTAGGATGGGTGACCTCTCTTAGGATGGGTAACCTCCCGTATGATGGGTAAATTCCCTTAGGATGGGCAACCTCCCATAGGATGGGTGACCTCCCTAAGGATGGATAATATCCAAATAGAGGTGACCTCCCTAGGATGACACCATCCATAGGATATCACCCATCGGATCCTCCCTAAGGATGGGTGACCTCCCTACGGATGGGTGACCTCCCGTAGGATGGGTGATATCCCATATGGATGGTCACCCATCTTACGCGTAGGTCACCCATCCCATAGGTCAACCATCCTAAGGGAGGTAACCTCCATAGTATGGGTGACCTCTCGTTGGAGGTCACCCATCGTAACCTAAGAGAGGTCACCTATCCAGAGGTTATCCATCCTATGGGAGGTCACCCAACCAAATGGATATCCCGGCCCTAAGAGAGGTCACCCATCACGGATTCTACGGGAGGTCATCCATCCTAGGGAAGTTACCTATCCTATAGGTCACCCATCCTATGGGAGGTCACCCATCCTAAGAGAGGTTACCCATCAAAAGGAAGGTCACCTATCCTATGGAGGTTACCTATCCTAAGAGAGGTTACCCATCCTATGGGAGGTCTTCCATCCTTAAGGAGGTCACCCATCCTACGTGAGGTTAGCCATCCTAAGAGAGGTCACCCATCCAGAGGTTACCTATCCTACGGGAGGTCATCCAACCAAATGGAGGTCACCCATCCTACGGGAGGTTAACCATCCTACGGAGGTTACCCATCCTAAGGGAGGTCACCTATCCTACGGGGAGGTCACCCATCCTATGGGAGATCACCCATCATATGGGAGGTCACCCATCCTTAGGATGGCTGACATATAGGATGGCTGACCTCTCGTAGATGGGTGATATCCTGTAGGATGGGTAACCTCTCATAGGATGGGTGACCTCCTTAAGGATAGGTAACCTCTCTTGGGATGGGTGACCTCCGTAGGATGGGTAACCTCACTGGGATGGGTAACCTCCCTTAGGATTGGTGATCTCCCTAAGTATGGGTGACCTCCCTTAGGATGGGTAACCTCCCATAGGATGGATGACCTCTCTAGGATGGATAACCTCCCGTATGATACGTAACCTCCCTTAGAATGGATTCACCCATCTAATAGGTGACCTCCATTTGGATGGGTGACCTCCCTAGGATGGGTAACCTCATAGGATTGGTGACCTATAGTATGGGTGACCTCTCATAGGATTGATGACCTATAGGATGGGTGACCTCCCATAGGATGGATGACCTCCCATAGGATGGGTGACCTCCCATAGGATGGGTGACCTCCCGTAGGATGGGTGTCCTCCCTTGGATGGGTGACCTCCCGTAGGATGGGTAACCTCTCGTAGGATGGGTAACCTCCCTAAGGATGGGTGACCTCTCTTAGGATGGGTAACCTCTCTTAGGATGGGTAACCTCTTGTAGGATATCAAGGAGGAAGGATAACCTAACGTATGATGGCTAACCTCTCTAAGGATGGGTGACCTCCCTATGGATGGCTAACGTTCCATATGATGGATAACCTTCCTAGGATGGGTGACCTCCCTAAGGATGGGTGACCTCCTATAGGATAGGTGACCTCCTATATAATGGGTGACCTCACATAGGATGGGTGACTTCCCATAGGATGGTTACCTCCCTTAGGATGGGTGACCTCCCTAGGATGGGTGACCTCTCGTAGGATGGGTGACCTCCCTAGGATGGGTAACCTTCCATAGGATGGATGACCTATAGGATGGGTGACCTCTCGTAGGATGGGTGACCTCCCTAGGATGGGTGACCTCTCGTAGGATGGGTAACCTCCCTAAGGATGGGTAACCTCCCATAGGATGAGTAACCTCTTTTAGGATGGGTAACCTCCGTAGGATGGGTGACCTCCCTAAGATGGGTGTCCTCCCTAGGATAGGTAACCTCCCTTAGGATGGGTGACCTTCATAGGATGGTTAGCCTCTCGTAGGATGGGTGACCTCCATTTGGATGGCTGACCTCCCTTAGGAAGGGTAACCTCTCTTAGGATGGGTGACCTCCCATAGGATGGCTGACCTCCCATAGGATGATAACCTTCCATAGGATGGGTGACCTCCATTTGGATGGGGGGTTACCCACCCTACGAGAAGATCACTTCCTATATGATGGGTGACCTCTCCTTTGAAGGGTGACCTATAGGATGGATGACCTCCCTTTGACCTCCCGTAGGATGGGTGACCTCCATTTGGATGGGTGACCTCCCGTAGGATGGGTAACCTCCGGATGAGTGACCTCTCTTAGGATTGGTAACCTCTCTTAGGATGGGTGACCTCCCTAAGGATGGGTAACCTCTCTTAGGATGGGTGACCTATAGGATGTGTGACCTCGCTAGGATGTATAGGATGGGTGACCTACCGTAGGATGGGTTACCTCTCTTAGGATGGGTAACCTCCCATAGGATAGGTTACCTTCCTTAGGATGGATAAATTCCCGTAAGATGGGTGACCTCCCTTAGGATGGGTAACCTCCCGTAGGATGGGTAAACTCCCTTAGGATGGGTGACCTACCTAAGGATGGGTGACCTCTCTTAGGATGGGTTACCCTTCTAAGTATCTCGATACAAAATCTCATGTTAACTATATGGAGGTTACCCATCCTATGGGAGGTCACCCATCCAAATGGAGGTCACATATCCTACAAGGAGGTTACCCATCATACGGGAGGTTACCCATCCTAGGGAGGTCACCCATCCTATGGGAGGTCACCCATCATATAGGAGGTCACCCATCCTATAGGTCACCTATCCTAAGCGAGGTTACGCTAAAGATGGGTAAACTCCCTATAGAGGTAACCCATCCATTTGGATAGGGAGGTCACCCATCCTTTGGGAGGTCACGGATCCTACGGGAGCTCACCCATCCTAGGGAGGTTACCCATCCAAATGAAGGTTACCCTTCCGAGGTGACCCATCCTATGAGAGGTTACCCATCCTATGGGAGGTTACCCATCCTTAGGGAGGTCACCTATCGTAAGAGAAATTACCCATCCTAAGAGAGGTCACTCATCCGGAGGTTATCCATCCTACGGGAGGTCACCCATCTAAATGGAGGTCACCCATCCTACGGGAGGTCAAAGGGAGGTCATCCATCCTATAGGTCACCCATCATAGGAGAGGTCACCCATCATATAGGTAGTGATCTTTCGTAGGAAGGGTAACCTAACGTATAATGGGTGATATCACGTAGGATGGAAAACCTCCCTTAGTATTTGTGACCTCGCTTAGGATGGGTGATCTATCGTAGGATGGGTTACCTCTCTTAGGATGGGTAACCTCCTATAGGAGGTCACCAATCCTAAGGGAGGTTACCATACTTAGGTAGGTCACCCATCCTATAGGAGGTCACCCATCCTTAGGGAGGTTACCCATCCTAGGAAAGTTATCCATCCTATGGGAGGTCAGCCATCCTACGGGAGGTCACCCATCCTATAGGAGGTCTAAAGATGGGTAACCTCCCTAAGGATGGGTAACCTCCCATAGGATAGGTAACCTCTCATAGGATGGATGTCCTCCCTAGGTTGGGTGACCTCCATAGGATGGGTGACCTGCCTATGGATGGGTTACCTACCATTGGATGGCTAACCTCCAAAGTATGGGTGACCTCCCGTAGAATAGGTAACCTCCGGATGAGTGACCTCTCTTAGGATGGGTAACCTCTCTTAGGATGGGTGACCTCCCTAAGGATGGGTTACCTCCCATAGGATGGGTAACCTCTCTTAGGATGGGTAACGTCCGTAGGATGGGTGACCTCCCTTAGGATGGGTAACCTCTATTAGGATGGGTGACCTCCCTAAGGATGGGTGACCTCCCGAAGGATGGGTAACCTTCCATAGGATGGGTAACCTCCCTTAGGATGGGTGACCTCCCGTAGGATGGGTGACCTCTCGTAGGATGGGTAACCTCTCGTAGGATGTGTGACCTATAGGATGGGTGACCTCCCGTAGGATGGGTGACCTCCCATAGGATGAGTGACCTCCCGTAGGATGGGTGTCCTCCCGTAGGATGGGTGTCCTCCCGTAGGATAGGTGACCTCCCTAGGATGGGTGACCTCTCGTAGGATGGGTGACCTCTTGTAGGATGGGTGACCTCCATTTGGATGGGTAACCTTCCTAGGATGGGTGACCACCTATAGGATGGGGTGACCTCTCGTAGGATTGGTGACCTATAGGATGGGTGACCTCCCGTAGGATAGGTGACCTCCCATATGATGGGTGACCTCCCGTAGGATGGGTGTCCTCCCTTGGATGGGTGACCTCCCGGAGGATGGGTAACCTCCCTTAGGATGGGTGACCTCCCGTAGGATGGGTGACCTCCCATGAGATGAGTGACCTCCCTACGGGATATCACCCTTGGGAGGTCAAAGGTGACCTCTCTTATGGGATGGCTATGGGTGACCTCCCTTAGGATGGGTAACCTTCCATAGGATGGGTAACCTATAGGATGGGTGACCTCTCGTATGATGGAGGTAACCTTTGACCTCCCATATAGGAGGTTACCCTTCCTTAGGGAGGTCATCCATCCTATAGGTCACCCATCCTACGGGAGGTTAACCATCCTCAGAGAGGTCACCCATCCTATGGGATGGGTAACCTCTATTTGGATGGGTAACCTCCCTAGGATGGGTGACCACCTATAGGATGGGTGACCTCTCGTAGGATTGGTGACCTATAGGATGGGTGACCTCCCGTAGGATGGATGACCTCCCATAGGATTGGTGACCTCCCGTAGGATGGGTGTCCTCCCTTGGATGGGTAACCTCCCTTAGGATGGGTAACCTCCCGTAGGATGGGTGATATCCTAGGATCGGTGACCTCTCTAGGATGGGTGACCTCTTTTAGGATGGATGACCTACCCCTCTCCGGTAGGGGGTCCCATATGATGGATAACCTTCCTAGGATAGGTGACCTCTCTAAGGATGGGTGACCTCCTATAGGATGGGTGACCTACCTAAGTATGGGTAACCTCCCTTAGGATGGGTGACCTCCCTTAGGATGAGTGACCTTATGGTAGGTTTCCATCCTGACCTCCTAGGATGGGTAACCTCCCTTGGGATGGGTGACCTCACTCATAACAGGTTACCCATCCTACGGGAGGTCACCCATCCAATATGAAGGTTACCCATCCTAAGAGAGGTAACCCATCCTACGGTAGGTCTCCCATCCTAAGCGAGGTCACACATCCTTAGGGAGGTTACCCATCCCACGAGAGGTCACCCATCC